>CAXAMN010012002.1:681502-735206 GCA_963970005.1 Durusdinium trenchii
AACGCGGCGTGTCGCTGGTGAGCGGGATGATTTGTGGTATCGTGTGACATGTTTGCTTCTAGTGTCTGGGCAGACCGTGTGGCGACGCGACGTTCGTGATGTCGCAGTGCCATTGGGCCATTGGGATTTGCGCGGCCTTGGTGGACAGCGCGTTTGCGAGCGCCGTGCCACAGGGGAGCGCTCAGGGTGGCATAAACGCGGCGTGTCGCTGGTCAGCGGTATCACTTGTGGTATCAAGAGTGTCCGAAAAGAGTGCCCCGCAAGAGCTTCCTACAAGAGTGACCCACAAGAGTGTCCTACAAGAGTGTCCCACAAGAGTGTCCTACAAGAGTGTCCCACAAGAGTGTCCCACAAGAGTGTCCTGTAAGAGTGTCCCTCCCACAAGAGTGTCTCACAAGAGTGTCCCTGAAGAGTGTCCCACAAGAGTGTTCAATAAGAGTGTCCCCCTACAAGAGTGTCCAACAAGAGCTTCCTACAAGAGTGTCCCACAAGAGAGTGTCCCCCAAGAGTGTCCCACAAGAGCGCCCTACAAGAGTAAGTGACCCACAAGAGTGTCCTACAAGAGTGTCTCACAAGAGAGTGTCCCATAAGAGTGACCCACAAGAGTGTCCTATAAGAGTGTCCTACAAGAGTGTCCTACAAGAGTATCCCACAAGAGTGTCCTACAAGAGTGTCCCCCAAGAGTTTCTTACAAGAATGTCCGACAAGAGTGTCCCATAAGACTGTCCCACAAGGAGTGTCCTACAAGAGTGTCCCGCAAGAGTTTCCTACAAGAGTGTCCCACAAGAGTGTCCCACAAGAGTGTCCTGTAAGAGTGTTCCACAAGAGTGTCCTACAAAAGTGGCCCACAAGAGTTTCCTACAAGAGTGTCCCACAAGAGTGTCCCAGAAGAGTGTCCCACAAGAGTGTCCTACAAGAGTGTCATTTGGACATATGTAGCTTTTCGAACGTGCTTGCATTCGGGTTCGTGGGCTCCATTTTGTTTTCTTTAACAGTTTTTTGGTGGGTTCTCCGGATGTTAGCAAATTTCATGCGTTCTCAGATAGGACTTTGGTTTTTGCGTGTCAATTCAACGAAGCAACCATAGATTCTCACCAGACTCAGGGCATTAACAAAACGGATGCTGCGGCGCTCGCGGCGCGCTTTGGGTCTGCCTGGCCTGTTAAGTTTCTGCAATCCCAAATGTGCCAAGCACTTGGGTGATGCGAAGATGCAGATTCAGATGCTTCCCTCGTTTCGCAACAACCTCCCCTGTTGTGGAGGATCTGACAATCAAACTTAGAATTCTTGTGAAGAAGCTGTCGGTTGAGCCTTTGATGAGGCCTGCTTCACGGTTTGAAGTGCCTTGCAGGTCCTTTGCAGGTGTGGCGCAAGCTCAACGAGAGGCAAGCCTCAGCACAGCTAAGCCTTGCACGCGTTTCTGCGTCTTGGTGTCTAGTGTCTGATCTTTGAAAGCCTTATGTAGTTGAAACTGAAAGCGTTTGAACTGAACCCTCAAGCCAGGACTTGCTGCGATGCAGTGGAATTGGTGACAAGAAGGCTGAAGACTGTTTGACAGGAGATACAACTTGGGTTGCAGAACTTGCTTCAAAGAAGAGGATTCTTTAGAACCAATTCCAGGTGCGACAGCTGAACAACGTCTTCCACAAGCCTTTCTTTCCTGAGTAACAGCACCTTGACAAGACCTAGTAGAAGTGCTGCCTGGTGGTTTTAGCTACGGACGCCTCCAACTTCCCGTTACTCACATGGAGGATGGGCAAGCCCTGTTGGAGGTGGACCACTTGGACCACTCCGAGTCATCCCGTTGCCGCCCGTGTGGCACTGCACTTCCGGCAGCCCAAAAGTCTCAGCACGGCACGTTGGTATCCAATCGTGAGCCCAGAATATTGACCGGGGATTTGCTCTGGACACTTGATGCCTGCATTTCTGTGATGTGTTGGATCAAGGGCCTAAAGCCTCAAAGGTCCAAAGGTAGTGCAGGCCTTGACGGAGGTCTCCATGGATGTTGCTTGGAAGCATGAATGATGACTAATACAGCATACAGTTGCAAGTTGCTAGCCCCAACGTAGAGTTCCTACGGGCCATTCGCCGAAAGACCAGCCCCAATGTTGTTGGCTACAAATGAAGATCATCCATAAGCCCACAGACGCCGTCAGACGCTCGCAGACGCTTGCTTGCGGACGCCCCACAGGGCCGGCATGCGCCCGCATGATTTTCGCACAGTCTCGAGGTTGAATCTGACAGGAGCTTTGAATATCAGAGAGTTCTTGATGGAAGGCTTGGGGCCGAGTCGACGGCGTCGTGTTGGTTGGTTCGAGAAAGGCCGCCGTGCATCGGCCCATGAATCCGTGAACATTTTTGTGCATCCCTTTTGGACCATGTTCCTGGCCTTACTAGTAGCAAAGGACGCTACTAGTATAACAAAGGGATACAAAGGGCATCACTACTAGGACCCCGGGTATCGCTACGAACGGAGCGAACGGACGCTATGAACGGGGCGCTCCTCACTTGAGAATTCACACCGTCGATCATGGTCTCTCCTGTGGCAGTCACCGATGTTCGGACGGACGTCGAGCGTCGGGGGACGTCGCCGATGGCACCGTGGACAGGCGCAATGTGTACCGCTTCGGCCGCGATGGGACGATTCTTTGGGAAGCGACCGGGCGAAGCACCGCGGAAGCATGGCAGGTCTTGTTGCAAGACGTGATATGTTTGTAGAGTCTGTGAGGTGTCTACTTTTGATGGTCGATATAATATGTATATATACAATATATAGATGGATCTAGATGTTGCAGAATTAAAAGTAATTAAGTGGGTATCAATGGTATCAACAAGAGGAAGATGCCTGCCAGACCCTTTAGCAGGTGTGGTAGGTTTGCAGAAGAGTATTCGTCCTTAGGTGAAGTGAAGACTCCCACAGAGGCGGAGGCGGCTGCCCAGGCACTAACGCCGATTCGGCCAGTGGTTTTTGTCACATCAAATTCAGTCGCCACGATGGACGCGATTGGTACTATTTCCGGTGAAGTCGTTATCATGACATTTGGTGTTCGGGAGTTCGGGTTAGGTTATGCCATGTAGCTCCGGATAAAGTCGAGTTCCGCAACTGCGCAGGATTCCGCAACTAGGATTCCGCAACTGTTTGGTCGGATTCCGCAGCTGGGATTCCGCAACTAGGATTCCGAAACTAGGATTCCGCAACTGTCAAGATTCCGCAACTAGGATTCCTGCAACTGGGATTCCGCAACTGGCGTTCCGCAACTAGGATTCCGCAACATTGTGGACTCCCTCACCAGGATTCCGCAACTTTGTGAATGATGAGGGGGTTGGCGTGATGTCGAGATCACACGATGGGGACAAGGGGGGGTTGGGGGGTGGGGGGGTTGGGTGGGGGCTAATGACGTTGGTTTGGATGTGCTTCGAAGGTGATGTCACAGGCACACACGCTATCGCATGATGTGGAGATCGCCAGTTGCAAGTTTCAGAAGGCAAGTTGCAGAATCTAACTTTCCAGTTTCAGAATACCAGTTGCAGAATCTGACTTTCCAGTTTCAGAATACCCCAGTTTCAGAATCCTAGTTTCAGAACCCCAATTTCAGAATCCTAGTTTCAGAACCCCAGTTTCAGAATCCTAGTTTCAGAACGCCAGTTTCAGAATCTTAGTTTCAGAACCCCACTTTCAGAATACCAGTTTCAGAACCCAAGCTTCAGAACCCTAGTTTCAGAACCCCAGTTTCAGAACCCTAGTTTCAGAATCCGACCGGCTAGTTTCCGAATCCGGCTCCAACCATGTAGCTCCTGTTTCTGCAGGTGCAGGTAGAGGATGGGGAGGATTTGGAGGTGCCTTCGATTTGGCGCAGATTTGCTGTTTTTGATCTGAGAGTCTGCATCAACCATTGGGGAGTGCAGAGTCAGTGGTTTTGGTGAACGACGGCAACAATTCCTGGTCATTGCATGCGAGGTTCCAGGAATACGAGCAATCAGAGCATTCTTCAGGAGTGCTGAAAGCACATTGAGCAGCGTGGACATAGATGTAGATCATTTGTAGATTCTAGTTGGACAACCGTCTTGGAGTAGATAGAATATCATAGTTGAACCAACCCGAATACCTGACCACTTTCCCAGTATATATTTCCATTGGTATTTGATGGTCCCATATTCTCTCTACTCCAGGATGACTGAACTCATGACAACCGTTTCTCCAACCGCAAAGCAGGAAGCGGCCTGCTTCCGCTCCTGCTGGGACCAGGCGAAGAACGAAAGCTGGGGATGATTTGAACAAGTAACCAGGAGTTTTAGTATTTTGAGTCAAGGACTAAGGACTGTTTCTGAGCTGATGGATTTCTGTGTGCAAATCATGCGCAGGTGCCCTCAAAGCAGCCAGGTGCATGACAACGGCAATGAGTTTCCTAAATTCCTTCATTTCAGATGTTCCTTGTGTCCTCAAAAAGTGCCCTGATCTGCCAAAGGTGTGCTACCATATGCGTGACTTCACCGATATGCTAGCTGCAGCGGTGGCTTCCTGAGCACAGAAGATGTCACCTCCCACCTTGAGAAACTTGCAATGCGGTTCCTTTGGGCACTTGTGAGGAGGCCATCGCTATTAGGTTGGAGGCCACTACAATTAGGTTGGAGGCCCTTTCTCTAGGGACAAGTATCCTAGCACCTCTACTTGTGCCGCACTTGTGCAGGCAGGTGAGGTGGAGCTGCTAAAACCAGCAGTACCGTTGGCGTCTGAGACGGGGCTATGACTGGCGACGGATGGTCCGGGTCCTCCGCGGTGCAAGACGCTGGACCCAGGCCGCCACCGTTGGTCAGACCAATCAGGTCGCCCTTAGATCGAAGACGCCGCAGCTTGGCAGGCCAGGATTTCTCAATCCTTTTATTCGATTTCATGTGAGACTTGAATATGTCAGTCTTGGAATTTGCTAGCAGCCAGCAATCCAGAATGATTGCACGGCTTAAAGATCTTGGGGCTGTTCAGTTTTTAATTGAGCTATAGTTTGCATTTGATCACGATCATTTCAAGGAACAAGTAAGATCAATTAAGAATCCAAGTTCTTCCGATGGCCTTCTTGCCGGAATCTGGCTCTCAATGACCAGGTCGGCGAAGCTTTTCAAGAAGCAATCGGCCAGGCGGATGATGAACCTAGCAACATCCACAAAGCACACAAGGTAACAACCGGTTGGAAGTATCAGTGCATGTTTTGGTCTTCGTACTCTTGATTATTTTCATTGATTGGGGCCGTGACTGTGACATGGTTTTGAATGATGTTGTGACACGAGTTGACTTATTGGGCTTTTTATTTGGCCAATTTGTCCATGGGTTGGTGTCATGTTGCCTGTCCACACGAACCCCCCCCACCCACACACACACACTCTCTAAATGAGTAACATCATGAAGGTTCGGCACAATTTCGCCAAGCACATATGGCGGATGCCGCTGCCAATCCAGTCCGTTCCCTACTTTCCGGAGAGAATACATTTTTTGCTGCAACGAAGGTTACCAACGTTTGGGTGCAAAGGAGAAAACTGACATAAATTGGGAAACAACATGTTTGTCAACTCTGCGCTTGGGATCTCTATGCACGTTTTGAGCCCGAAGGCCCGAAGGCATCCAGAAAACGTGGGGGACCCCCCTGAGCACTTTCGAATCAGAAATCAATCCAAATCACCCAGCATTGGTTCATCACTCATCCCATTAGGCTTCCCTGCTTGAGGGAACGGACAGCTGGTAACGGAGATTGTTTGGACTTGCCAGAAGGCGGAATGCGATTCCAAGGTCATGCCGCGCAAAAAAGGCCGGACCGTGGAACACGCTTGGTCATCCACAGAAGGAAGGAAAGTGGTGTCAGACAGAAACACTTGTTTGGTAGTGAAGAAACAAGTTGTTTCTGCTTGTAAGAGATATTGCTTGGATCCCCTCAAATACTGTAATCACATTGAAAGGTCCAAGTTACTGGAGCCTTGACATGAGCCACACGTCATACAGACAATTTGATTCAGCATGAGTGAGCGGTCCATTCTTCAACGGTTCACAAATACCCCCCCGCATTTGCCGATCTACCTTGGGGCTCTCCCAATAACCTGTAGAAAATCATGGAATCATGTAGAGATGGTGTCAATGACCAGCCGAAGATTCTCCACAAGGCCTACCCCAAGCCAGAGACCGTCGTGCACGGGCGCGGGATCCCAGAGATTGATTGAGCCGAGAGAACGGGAAAACCGCTGGAATTGTTGGTCAAAGGAAGAGAGCAGGTTGGGAATATGTGGCGCCTAAGGTGTGAGGCGCTTGTTTTGATGTAGTTTGCGAAACGAACATGCCGGCTATGCTATGCCGGCTATGCGTGATTGTTCCCAATGCGCCCTCAGTCCTCGACTCCAGGAGCTGCTGGAGTCATGGAAGCTGGTCTGACAGCGCTTTGATTGGGAGGAATATCTCAAGCGTCAGGGCCTGTCGCTTTGGAAGTGCTTGTCGTGTTTGGACCGATGCACGGTGCATCACCCCAAGCGAGGTACCTACAGCATCCGCACTATCACTTTCTGGTGAATATGCAATAATATATATCTATATACATAAATGATATCCCTCCTAATAGAGTTAATGAACTCCTAATTCGCTTTAAGCCCCCCGGGGCCGTCTGATTCAAATCCAAGATTTGAGCAGGCAATACACACTTCAATTCCACAGGAGAAAAGGCGTTTGTGCATGTTCCAAGAAGGTCACATTTTGCAGCTCCAAGATTGACAGAGCAGCTTGCCGTTCTTTTTTTCTTCTGACATTTTACCCACAGTCCAAGAGCGATACGGGCAATGCCCTGTCAGCATGGATTCTCAACCCATTGAGGTGCCTTGTAGCCCCTCTCACGGTTCTTCCCATTCGCAATTCAGTCTTTGACAAACAGGCAATCTTCATCCGAAGCACTCTCAGAGGGTTGAATATTGATTGGTGCTTCACGACTGAAGCCTTGCAATGGATGGAGTTGAAGCTTTGGCGCGTCCAAATGCCCTTGATTCTGAACGAACTAGACTCTTGAAGCAGGCAGGAGTTGTGGACAACTTAACGACAAACAAAACGATTTGCCATTGACTTGCAAGGTGTTGCAGTCATCGTCCCGGCTGCAAAGAGAGCTTCGAGTAACACTGGGGACACCAGCACCGAAGGCATCCAAATTTAGCTCTTTTGACCCCACAGCGTCAAAACCCAAGGACGGGCGTCCGCTTTTGCATGCTTTTCTTTTGGTCAAATCACATTACATTTGGAAAAGATGTGTGGAATGAGGAGTCTAAACTGACTTTTTTGCTTGCGCTTACTGTAATGGCTATCAAAGTCAAGCGCCGTTCTTACCATATCATTTGCTTAAGAGACAGCTTTAACGAGTCTAGATCTCCGTGTTTGAGGAGCAGCTACCCTCAGATCGCATAGCCTCATCCTCTCTGAAAGACAGGCTGCAACTTTGCGCGCAAGGCCCAAGCCTGTCGACCTTGCGATTCGTAAATGCTGTTGGCTGTTACCCAGGAAACAATTTACGGTTGCAAGGGCAAAGTGCCGAAGCTGAAGTGACCCTGGCAGGTCATTCAGAGATTTGTGAGGATTGTGATGCTGGGGATCTTGGCCGTGAGATGTCTCCCGTCTTGAAGTCTTGCGGAGAAAGAATAGGCAGTCTCTCTGGAAAGATTTTCTCCTTGGAGGCAGGCAGACCCAGTGGATGATGCTCGCTGTGCAAAGCAGTTGAACGACAGTTCAGAGAAAAGTAGGGGCCTGTATAAAGGTCCTCAAGTAGACAGAACCAATGTCCCAGATATTTTTCTAGGGGGTTCACCAATTTCCACGGCTTTCATTCCTTTCCATGTTGGGGTCACTGTAGTTGTTGATGGTCTTGTTGTGGCAGGATCAGTTGACCCTTCGAGGCGGTGTTTTACCCCAGCGAGAGGACGGTGGACTTCGTCGACGAAGAAGCATGAGTAGCTTCGAGCTACTAGTATATAACAAGTGCATTACTATTACTACTTAGTAGCAAATAGCTACTAGTAACTTCTAGCTACTAGTAGTAATGCCCTTGTTTCTAGTAGCGATGCCCTTGTTACTACTAACTTCTTGCTACTACTGTAGTAGTCATGTGATGTGGCGCTTTTGATTTGACTCCGGGAGGAGGATAGCAGCCTTGCGATCGAGATCATTCCTCACGGCCAACAGGTCGGGATTGGTGCAATTGAAAAGAAAGTATAAGAGGCAAGAGGGTTGCAAACACACCAACTTAAACAAACGCATCACAAACACATCACAAGTAAGGAGCAACATCTCAATTCAGATGGCCCCACCGTTATCACTGGTTTTGCGAGGGACCAAGGCGCCTCGTTTTGGCGCCCAAACGACAGGCCTCGGCAGCGACGCGCCAGAAGGAAGAAGCGGCGGACCGAGCGCTGGCCTCGCACGCGCGTTTTGCATCGCTCGAGGCGAGAGATTTCGGGTGATGGAAGGGCCGTGGACATGTGCAGATTTCGTTGGCTTTGCGGTTGGCCATCGGGGGAGGGCGTTGATATAACATGATATAACGGCTCAAAGTTTCGGTGCGGTGGATTTGGAGAACTGCCATGAGAACAACCATTTTCAGGAATTGCAAGAGAACTTGCAGAAGCATGCATCCTCGTATGATGATTTGATGCTTGGCAAAGCAAGAGGATCGTCTTTCTCATGACTCGTCTTGGCCCCAGCAGAGCTTTGACTAGTTGGACCAGCCCAATCATACCAGGCGACAACTGTTTCCACGACGGCATCGTTGGAATCCGAACCTGTACTTATTGACAGATGAGACGCTTAAGAACCCCCACGAGTTCAAGGCCTGGACCGCTTGCAGTATGCATTCGCATCCATTTATATATGATCATTTATGTACGGTTTTTAAGGATTAAACAAAAAACGCGCTTTTCTTATCGCATTTAAGTGCTTTTTTTGGCGCAACCCACCTTTATCGGTTCTTGCGGCTTTCATGAGTCTTTGGGCCTTTCATGGCCCAAATCGACAGGAAGCGGTGTGGCGAAAACTCCCAAAGGCAACTGGGACCGGGAAAGTCAGACAGGGGCTTTCCATGGCTTTCCTTTCACCCATAGTCAGTCTATCATACTAACAGCGATGGCCTCCACCCTAGTAGCGATGGCCTCCAACCTAGAAGCTTCCATTCACCCATAATCACTGAGCTTGAGCTTTCCATTCACCATAGTCGGTTATCATACTCCGATGGGACAAGTTCCAAGCTGGCTGCCCTTGCAATGATGACAGTTTCAGTCCCAAGTTGCCCGTTTTGGCTAAATTCTCATGATCGGAAGGGAGATGTAGATTACGTTCAATTTTCCCTGTTTTGACACTGAAACAATTTGGACAACTGGCTCACTGGGTGTGAATCAGTCAAGCTATCAGATTGACAACAGGTTATATGAACCTCGCAAGAATTATATATAATGACTCAACCAAACACTCAGTCAATGTTTGTCTGACACTCAGTCAATGCTGTCGGGGGTTTCCTTCGAACCGGGTTGCCGGGCCCTGCGGGGATTCTGTTGGTCCTGCAGGAAGAAGATGACATACACCGCAATAACACTCGTGGCAGTGTTCGTTGGCGGAGGATTGCAGCTTTGCCGTTGCCTCCAGTTGTTTGCACAAGACTTTTGAAAGTATCAAAGGTAGGTGGATAGGGTCAAACTTGTGCACTTTGCTTGTCACCGCAAATGGGGTTGGGACAATCATTTCGAGTATGACTCATTTTCACAGCGTTGTTGAGAGGAGTGGTTCTCCGAAAAGAGCGGGCAGCAAAAGAGTGGGCAGTAAATTTTAACGGTCAGACGACACCCGAACTGGTCCATGATCGATAGATCGGTTCGTCGCGACGCTTTTCCCTTTGAGAATCGCGAACCTGATTCCTCGGAGTGGCTGCAAACAGTCTCACCTCACCATGTGCACTCGTCCAAGACAAGTGCAATGTGCATAAGACAGCACATGTTTGAGGAGCAAGCTGTGCGGTTAGAACATCGAGAAGCGGTTGTGTGACTTCAGTGAGTCAAGGTCAAGCCGCGCCGTTTAGAATCCAAGTTTAGAGATGTCTAAAGGATGGCTATTCCACATTTTTGCAGCCCAAGTGTGGAACATTGACATCGGCAGACGATTCGCTTGTTTGGTTTTTGGGTCAGCCCTCATTCCAGTCATCCGATTGCCAAGCGGGCTCGACTGCGGAGTCTAAGACCGACGCGTTTGATTCATTTCCATCATGGGTCCAGGCCTCAGCGTCCTGACTTGGAGATCGGATCTCCATGTCTTGAGATACTACCGTCTACTGACTCCTAGTAGTAGCGTCCTTGCTCCTCCAGCTGCATGAAGACTATACTGACTATACTCAGAACATCTCAGAACAATAATAACACGTCCTATATTTTGGGGGTGGAGGAATATTACGCCATCTTGTACTGGGGCCCTATAGTTATCCCTGTAAGTGGGTGCCTAGGATTACCTAGGTGTGGAGCTTTTCTAGTTTGAAGAGGTCTACGTCGTTTCTGCAGAATTTCTGTTCCTGATTCCTAACTAGTAGCGTCCTTGCTCCTAGTAGTAAGGCCAGGAGCCCCTAGTAGCTTCTTGTTCCTAGTAGTAAGGCGAGGAGCCCCTAGTAGCTTCCTTGCTCCTAGTAGCGATGCCCTTTGCTTTTTGTTGCTCCGAAGCAATCCAGTCCGAGATCCACCAAGCGCATCAGGTCAGATGAGCCGCCTGCAGAAGACGAACACCTCTGAGGCGCCCGGCCGAAAACGATGCCCCAGTGCAATGTGTGCCGTGAATGAACGGCGAGTCGTTCGACCTGCAGACAAAGTCTTTTGCCAGGCTCCGATGTCGAGAGAAAAGCAGACTTTGTTTGCGAGCTGCCGAGATGGATCCAGCTATTGCATTCGGATTTGGGATGGATTTGCAAAGAAAAAGGGGGTTTCATGGACCTGGGCGAGAGAAATGGTCCCTATTTTCGACGAGCCGCCCATGTGTTCGAAGCCCCCAAGGTCGGACAATTCCGTAAAACGAAGCTCTGCCGCTTCCATGAGACGGGCCGCGCTGGCAGAGCTTCGCCCTAACCGGTTGTTCTTCATTTAGTTGCGATACAGCTGCTATGTGTTTGGCCAGTGGAAAGTCCACCGTGGTCTCAAGCCAGGGCGTTGCCGGTACGCTGACAAGTGCCCCTTTGCACACAGCCCCGAAGAACTTGAGGAGCCTTCATTCATGCTGAGTGAGATGCACATGCCCACAAAGTAGACGCAAATTTTGTTCCAAAAGACTCGAAACACGTGCTAGCACTTCAACAAGTAATTCACAGATGTCCATGACCTGGAAAGAAGAAAGCAAGCGCGAGACGTGTCAACTTGCAAAAGGAGTTGCCTGATCTGCGGAAGACATCAATCTGCAAGTGCCAGACTTATTTCACACTTGAGACGCCACGCTTGATATGGCTTTTCGCCAGTCGAAGCCACCAACTTTCAACTGGATCAGTGGCACCACTCCTTTGAGCAAGGAACTGGCAGCAGGGATGCTGCACCTACTCCGCTGATCGCTGCATGTTTGCACATGGGAAGGAGCGGCACCATGAACACAGTTGAAGTTCAAAGACCGAGATTTGCATTGTTATATGGGTCTTTCACAACGGCCAGGGTGACCAGGGTAGCTTCGCTTTTGCTGCTTTCAGAATCAACATATTAGTTACATTTCCCAAAAGACATCTAGGAACCAAATCATTAGTGCGAGCGCTTCGTCAAGGAAGCTCCCCCCGCCCTCAGGCGGGCGGAGCTTCCTTGAAAAAGCGTGAGCTATTGCCTAGTAGCTTACTAGTCCCGGAGGGGGGGGAGCGGGCTAATAAAGATGCACGTCTAAAGTGGAAGGCCCCTCTCGGATCAACTTCGATGTTGCGCAGGAAGAGCTTCGCAAGACACCACCCTTCGGCCGAAAGAAGTCACAGGCGCTCTCGACAGCAGACGTGTGCGTTGCTGCGTTGCTGGTTTTTACATTTTCTTTTGCTCCCCACCCTACAGGGATATTCTTTGGGGTCTTTGTTGTAAGTATTTCCAAGTCACCTCACATGTTTGCTCGAATGCTTTGCTTTGGAAGACGGACTTAGGGTGCTTGGACCTTGCAGCATTGGCGCACCGTTGCGCCTACTCCCTGAGGATCTGATCGACCGCAGGGACAGCTTTGAAGGCCGCTTTGGATAGAGATTTTTTTAGGCCCGTGGCGTACCCCCCTACTGCTTAATTAAGTAGAGACTACCCACTTCAGGGCCAACTTGTACGCCCCTAGCTACTGGGCACTGGATAGCTCACGCTTCTTCAAAGAAGCGTGAGCTATCCTGCGTCCATGCCTAGAAGGTAACTTAGCCTTGTGGCCTACTCCCTTACTACTTAATTAAGTAGAAGGTTCCTGCTGCCGTTTTTCACATCTTCCTTCACGCCTTCTTCAGGCAGCGATGCTTATGCGTCCACATCGGATGGCTATCACGGATCCTTTGAAAGCGACAGGCAGAGATGATACAGACCTTGATCAGAAGTGTCAAGAAGTGTCAAGAAGTGCCAAGGGTGACATGACAGACCCGACTTCGGCCATAACCTTGTTGGTGTTAGCAACACATGGAACACGGAACCCCTATTTTTCTGGGAGTTTTTTTTTCCGCGTTTTTTTTTTTCCCCTACTGCTTTTGCTTTTGCTTTTTGCTTCTGCGTTTGCTTTTTGTTTTTGCTTCTGCGTCTGCTTTTGCTTCTGCTTTTGCTTTTTGCTTTTGCTTCTGCATTTGCTTCTGCTTTTTGCTTTTGCTTTTTGCTTTTCCTTCCGCTTTTGCTTTTTGCTTCTGCCTTTGCTTTTGCTTCTGCTGACTATCTTCTTTGCATTGACACTGCCACAAAGTTGGATGATAAGACCTTCACCTTGAGCTTTGACACCCAATTACACCAATCAAGAAACGAAGCAGCCCAGCGCTGTCTATATTTGATTTGCATTGCGGGGGAGGCGCTGCGCCCTACCCCTACTATTTCCAATACCTCTATCACTCGGACCACCCCGCTACGAGTCTTACCACAGTTACCACAACGACTATTTTCTTGGCGTTGACGCTGCCACAAAGGTGGATTTCTACTTTGCTTAGTCCAAAGAAACCCGAAATCACTGAAGCCCAAAGACAACCGCAGAGAAGTCTCTATTATAATAGTTCCTCTCTCCTCTTTCCTCATTCCTACTTCTCCTTTGTTTAGTGGGATGCCTTTTCCGGAAGAACGCCTAAAGAAACCCTAAAGACAAGAAACCGAGCCCAAAGAAACCCGAAACCAGTGAAGCTAAAGACAACCGCAAAGAAGTCCCTAGTAAGTGGAATACCTTTTCTGTTCCCTCCCTTTGTCACTGTCACGCTGGCTATGGTGCTTCGTCCCCTGCCCTTTCTGCTGCTCCTAGTGCTTGTAAAGCACTCCCAGCAGAAGCAAAAGCAAAAACAGTAGGGGAAAAACCGTGAAACAAATTCCCGGAAAAACCTGAAAGAAACTCCCGGAAAAAATGTCTATCCATGGAACACCAACAGTTTTTTCGGTACGTCAAACGGATTTTCTTGTTTTCTTGATTGTGTGGTTTCACGGAGAGCAGAGGCAATCCTCTTCAAGCTTCGATGAAGAACCGACAACTCCGTCACGGACGACCCGCCATGTTCTTCCAATGATTTGACGATGTTTTCAAAAGATTTGAGCAGACGGAATCTGCCAAATTGATTTGGAACTAACGGTAATAACGTGTTGCTTAAGAACTTTGCGGTCCTTCTGGGGCCCTGTGCAAAAGTCCAGACTCTGACCACTTGGCCTGGCCGATGGGTTCAAGCGCTTTTTGAGGAACAGGATCTCAGATGATCTCAGCTGATCTGGTGAATTAGCGGTGAATTAGCGAGGTGAAACTGGCTCATTCATGGAGTTTAGGACCGACTCCGGGAAACGAGGACACCAGACTACACAAGCTTTCCACACCACCTCTCCACCATTCTTCACCTCTCTACCGAAGCAAAGAGACACATGGCTACCGAACCAGGAACAGGTCCGTTGGGTCCATTGGTTCCTCATGGGGAAGGCAACAGCCTGATGGAGGGGCCGCCCATTGTTCTGGACAATGGTTCTGGAACCATCAAGGCTCGCGAAACTGTAAAATACAAACTGATTTCCGTGGATTGCAACGACTTCCAGCAGCCCACCTTTCCATTGAAATGACATTTTGGTTTGCCCTTGCTTCATCCCAGCGAAATCGACATGCAAAACTGCTAACAGTGACAATGACGGCACATGCACCATCATCCGAACTGAAGAGAGGCAAAGTCGAAGGAAGACCACCATGAGAGTCCATCAATTGCACTAAGCTTACATCGAGAGTCTGTCAGGTTGGATTTGCCGGGGAGTGTGAGCCAAGGGCTTCCTGGCCGCAGCTTGGGACCCTTCCAAAGATGTTTTTGTGTGTTTTTGTTTTTAAAGACCGGGGGGGTAGGCCGCTAGAGGTAGGTAGTAGAAGCTAGGTAGCTAGTAGCTTAAGTAGCTACTAGTATGGACGCAGGATAGCTCACGCTTCTTCAAGGAAGCTTCCCCCGCCACCCTAAAGGCGGTGGGGGAAGCTTTGAAGAAGCGCTCGCACTGATGATTTGGTTTCTGGATTTTTAGGGAAACTTAACATTTGTTGGCTTAAAGCTTCAATCCTTGCCATCGGTTGGAGCAAGCTAGCTTGTGAACGATTCCTTGTGCAAACACTGGATTTGTCGGCACCAAATCCAGAAAAACGGTTATTCCAAGACAGGTGGTTCACGACAATGTCTTCACGGCACTGCGAGCTTCTCGAAATGTTCCTGGGGGCGAGGCCAGCAATCCAAAGAGGTATCTCAACTTAGTTTCGAGTCGAGGTATCAAATTGGTTGGCGCCAGAACTTATGAGAAAACAGCAATGGATTCTAGTAGTTCTAGTCGGCCACAGCAGCAACTGAACGATGGGCAACATCAAGCCATTCTGTAGTCATTATGCAAGGATGCTGTCAGAGGTGAAGTGGCTTCGCAGCCACCTTGAAGTACAACTGGCAGCAATGCAACGCATTTCCAATGCATTGCCAACGCCGGCTTTTTTGCAGGACTTTGCCAAAGCGCTGCAAGCCAATACTGCCAGGCTTTCAACATGATCAGTTTAACTTATCGTCGACTTGTCAACCTGAATTTGGGTCGAATGGCCAGGTTTCCAGTCATGGACCACGGCATTGTCTCTCAGTGCACTTCTTAGCATTTTGGGAGTTTGCTATACCAAATGAGAGCATGAATGTGCACGAACCTTAACAGTACCAGGAAGCATGAGACGTGGATTAATCCGATCGTCGCAAGACGCTTCCAACATGTAACACCATCCAAGTTTCGAATGCCTTTCCAACTGGCCTGATACATTCTCATCATTTCGCTGGCTTTCCCGGTCTTCCTGGTCAATCCTGGGACTGCGAAGACAACGAGGTGGGAGGGTCTACTGGAAGTCATAGAAGCAGCATTGGAAGAAATGAAGGCCGTGCTGGCAAGGTTGTTTGGGCGGAAGGGTGGAGGGCACGGTTTCACAAAAAAGAAGAAGAGGATGTTGAAGGAGAAGACCAACTGTCACCCTCGAAAAAGAGGCTTTCAACATGTGTTTTTGGACAGTGACGTTGTGACGTGGCAGGCTGATGCTAGCAAGCATCCAGTTCTCCTGACGGAGGCATGCACATTGTAGTTCTCCAGTCTGGATTTCCAGTCGGCGAGGTCAGTCGGTAAGGTCATAGTAAGGTCACCTTCACCAGTCATAGTGAGGTCATAGTAAGGTCAGGCCAACAGTCTTATTTTCCCTTAGTCTAGACTGCCTGGATTGGAGAACCTGTTGTTTGGTGTGCGCCCAGATGTTCGCCCCAACAAATTCGGACTCGCTGAGGCCCCGTTGAACCCCACCGTTCATCGAGAGCTTTTGGCATCGAACTCAGTACTTCGACTGTTTGCTCCACAAATTTGCTGAAATGATCAACTGTTTGGCATCGAACTCAGAAGACCAAAGGTGGAGAGGTTCTTCGAAGAATTGCATGTTCCCGCGCTCCAGGCGCAACGGGAGAGCGCGATGGTTGGTCGTTGCAGAGCGTTGCAGCACGTGCATTTTGCTTTTTGTTCGGTTTGAATTATAGGGATGGAACAAGGGTTAGCCCTTGTGGTTCCTTTAGAATCGGAAGGTGGCCGGGCAAGACGATCGAGGTTCTACCAGTGACCCGGTTTGGTCCGCCGGAATCGGTGGCAGGTGGTGCACTCCGGGGCCCTGGCGCTCTATGCGACCAACAGTCGCCACCAAGCTGAATGTCTGACCGGAAAACCATCTTCATCCTTGATGGTCATCCTTGTTCATTTACATGTCCAAATGCCATCCAAGATTTATCGATATGCTTTTTCTCGTTCCTCCTCCACATTTCAATTTGATACGTGCTGGCTGGGTGGTTGAGGAACTGGACTCGTCATAGAGGTTGGCGATGGCGTGGCACAAACTGCCCAGTCCCCGGAATTGGATCGTGAGTGTCAAGTCATTTCACTGTTCATTTCGGATGTCCAAGAACTGATCTGTTCCAAGAACTGATAGGTGCCGCTCTACGACAGCTATGTGATCTTCAACGCCGTGAAGCGCCGCGACTACGGCGGACGGGACTTGACGGCCTACTTGGGGGAGCTGATGAGTAAGGAGATCAACCACCGACCTAGCTCCAGCGAGGCGCGTTTGGGATCGGTGTGAGGAAAACAAACTGCGCGGCAGTGATTTGGCAGCCAGAACTGCCAGGTCGGATGGAGGGCATGGAAGGAGGTGAAGGACTGTGGAGTCAGTTGAAAGGGTCCCGTGGAGTTTCACCAGCTTTGTTTTGTGAGGAGTCCATGTGCAGAGTGCGCCACAAGAACCCTGTGGAGGCTGTGATAGAGATGAAATGGAAGGTTTGAAGGTTGGACTGGAGCTTCTTCCGATTCGGCGCTAATATTTTTCAGCGCAGGAGGCCTCGAAGCAGCTCTCGTTCTACTTGCCTGATGGCAAGGCTGCGCAGAATTCGCTCTATCTCTAAGTCAGCATGGCCTGGCATTACATGGACGACAGTCTAACCACGCCATGCATCGTTGCACCTCTTCAGGTGGTCACTCGAGATTCCGAATGCCTCACCAAGTGCGTCGATGCGCTGATCTCAGAGTGAGCACGAAGTGGCACGGACATGAATGGCATGAATCATGTGGCGAAGCATGTTCACAAAAGCCAGCAGTAGGCTGGGCGTAGTCGAAGTGAGATAAGGGGTTGGAGGGGGGGAGAGGCCCAAATATGTTGATGATGCGCGGACGAGTGGTCGGATTCATGGATGAAAGAGGAAAGTTTGTGGATAGGTCCTGAATGGCTATGCAGGTGGGTGGATGGATGGATGGATGGATGGAAGTATGGAAGGGGAGGACAAGTCAGAGAGAGATAGAGAGATGAAGTAGATGTGGATAGATGGATGTGTGTAGAGCTGGAGAGAGGTTGCCAACAGAAAGAGAAGTGGGGGAGATAGGACCATAGAGATATGGAGAGATTCAGAGAAGAGGAAGTATAGATGTGTGTAGGTTGTGGTGGCAAACAGAATTAATGAGTGGGTGAATAGGCGGCTGGATAAAACCAGAGAGGGGGTGAGATAGGCGTTTTGCTTTTGTTTTTATCGAGTTCTTCATAGCCCAACAAAAAGAGGACCTCTTATGGCGCCAGTGAGCGATGGCAATCGAAGCTTTCGCTTCACTTGTTAAGTGTGACTGTTTACGACTTCGGGTTGATGAACATAAGGGGTCAGGCATCTAGCTACATTTCAATTCGCCGGTATGACTATACTTGATGCTTCCAGCTGCAAAGGATGCTCAAAACAATCACCTGCGCGCCGGCCTTGCAGACACTGGCTTTTGTACCCTCCCTTCCCAGGCTTTTTGTTTATGGGTTTATGGTCCGGTTGCGAGTTTTTGTTGCCCTGGAAATAGCCCTCTTGCAAGAGATGCCACATGCCACACGCCACTGCCCGAGACATGGAATGCACGAAGAACCTACTGACTTCCTGTTTGGAAGTGGCTCAAGTCAACCCGACTTCGAGTGACGGACGGGGACTGCTTGACAGTCCCTTGATTCGATGGTAACAATATATTTCTTCATGCGATATCCTCATATGACGGATCATGTGACGACCAATCGGAGTAGTCCTTTGTTTCCCTCTTGAACATTGCAGGCCTTGTTTGAACCTGCTCGCCTTCTGAAGCGCGATGAGGAGGCGGGAGACCGCCTCCAGTGACGGACGAGGACCGGGTGTTTTTGAAGCTGGTCAGGAGCAGGGCATCCACAAGATGGCAGCTGAGAGTATTTTGGAAAGCGGTCATGAACCAAGCTCGGTGTGCTCAGCATGGTTATCAATGTTTAATCATGGATAGAAAAACCGAGGTCGAGATACGCAAAAAGCGCTCGCGGGCAACATTGTCCGACGCTTTGGGACCGACCTTTCGACTTCTTTCGATGAAAGCACCATGACTTTCATGGTATATCCAAGATTCTCCAAGAATATCTGAACCGATCTGAACGATTTGCTCAGGTGCTCTCCGGCGGGTCCATGTCATTTCCTGGCATGTGTCATCGTGTCGAGGAGGCCCGCCTACCCAGGTTTGACTTTGCAACCGCTTAGCACTTGGCATTGCAGAGTCAGAGGTGTCAGAGGTTGTTTTGAACTCTTTGCCAGTGCCACACCGCTGTTTCACTCAAGCACAGGAGCTGCAGAAGCTTCTCCCCACAACGGTCAAGGCAGCAGTCAAGTTGGTGAAAAGCCCTACGCGCGGGGTCCTGGTGGCAACAAGTGGATCCAATATGAACTTATAATATAATAGGAATGGCCTCATAGCGATGGCCTGCAACCTAATAGCATTTGCATGCATGTGCTCAGCTTTTCTTGAGCATTGCCTCGTCCCTTCATGATCCAATTCCAAGTATGACCTTCATCTCCTGGCCCTCCAAACCCCGACGGCGTCGCAGACGATGGTGTCACATCGCTGACAGCCCCGGCCGAGCCCAGGTACGCTGCCTTCACTGGCGGATCAATCGTGGCTTCCATGCCAGACCTGCTGGATACCTTCATGACCAGAAGCGAGTCATTGTCTCAGGGAGACGGATCTTAAAGACAAAAATGCGGATCTCGTCCTCTCTCTCTCTCTCTTCTTTTTTTAGCCCATGGCCTCCTTACTTAATTAAGTAGGCGCCATGATTCACTAGTTGCCAGTTTTGATCCCTTATAGACCTCACAAAGAATGGTTTGCCTCATTGGCTCTGGGTGAGTGGATCACTGAGGTATGAGGAGCATGGTGCTGCCTTCATCCACAAGAAAAGCGTACGGCTGACGCAGCCGCCAACCATGTCCTGAACAAGAAGAACGTGCAATAAAGCTCAACAATGCAAAACGTTTCAAATATTTCAAACAGGATAACCAGCTGAAGACCCCAGGAGCAAAACAATGCAAACATGCCGTAGGTGTAGTCCAAACACAGCAGAAAAGGCTACTTGCTCAGCCCCATGAGCACACATATGCTTTATCAACGAGGTCACCACGCAACGAAGCATTGTCACAAAGCGTTTCACCGGAGCGGGGCAAAAAAGCTTTGGGGATGGCTGCAGGGCTTGACTGGGGACTGCTGCGGTGTCGCCCAGCGCTGAACAGCTCTTTGCGGCGCATCTTGGATCGGCTTTGGTCCTTTAGGTCAGTTTCTATCTTGGGCTGGAACTTGAAGGGGGCAACAAAGCAACTTGAGACACTGAGCATCATTGAGCCATGGAAACACGGCCAGGCAACTTGCTTGGGACCCACTTGGAATTGGCGAGCAGGCATGGGATGCCAGTTACGCAAAGCTCTTGAGTTGCCGAGATGTTTAGCCATCTGGAATTGAGACTTCTATGTTAGGGAAAGGGTATTGGGTGTCTTCATCTTCAGGTGCGATTCCTGTCGGCTGGGTGCTCAGAATGACCATCGGCCAAGAGTAGACAAGCGAAGCCCCCACGACGAATCAAACACCGACCTTTAGACATTGAACGTCCACTGGCAACGTCCAACAATTGAACGCCTAAAACAAGTGCATCAGATCGCTTCTTTGGCTGATTCTTCATTCTCTCGATGGTTGTGCTTTCTCAAAGTCTTGTCCTTTCTGAGTTCAATCCTGATGAGAAGTGGCAACGTGGAGGAGCCTCGCTTGTCACGGAAGCACTGAGAACAGCCAAGCTGATCGGGCGTGATGTAGCTGGGAGAACTTGTGGAAAGAGGAAGTCGGGGGAAGTTGCAATTCCTTGCAGTAGTATGTATATATTATAATCATATATACTAGTACAACAGGTAAAGGAACCAAACAAAATCATTGTCATGGTCTCTAGGGCTCTTTAATGCTCTTTATACTATATATATATATAGTGACATATAACGTTTATATAGATATGTTTAGGCGGTGAGCCTGACTTTTGGCGCGATTTGTGCGGGAGAGGAACGCCGCCCTTGATGGACAACAACTGCCTACCAAGGACTGTGCTCCTGGGTTTAAATTTTCAAGTCAGTCTGGAGAATTTGTGTGTGTTGGCGGTGCCTTTTCTTGGTTTATGTCAAAGTTGCCATGCGCACATTGTTGGATTGTCACTGGCGTGAAGCGCCATGATGTGTCAAGATGATGCTGGCGGTGTCCCAAACGGAAAACGTGCACAAAAAACATACAGGATCATAAAGGATTTCACGATGGAATAGAGGATGACAGAGATCCTAGACAGGACAGGATATGATCACATGGTGCCAAGCGCAGTTGGCTTCCCGCTCAGAGTGTTGCACTAATTAGGATGAGAGTGAGACACAACCACCATGACTAATTTTGCATGTCTGTTGCATGTGGCCAGTGGTGTTTCCTGATTAGCTGAGCCGTTTCACGCGAGGTTTGTCAGACCTCATGAGTGGCAGTGCTCCGGCCATGGATTCATCCTCAGAAATATATATATGTATAGATGTTCTGTGCAAGCACTGGAAGTGAAAAGTCTCTGACAGCTGGGCCTGACTAAGTCTGAGGTTCCTGCTATGGGCCAGATCGTACTAATGCCAGCGATTCCACCTGCTTGAGCCTCGGAGAGCAGCCACTTTCCAAGATGCACATGTTTGTAGACATGCCCTCATCACGATAGTCATGAGTGACTTAGTTCCACTAGCAAAAGAATGGGAATCGTCCAGAAGTCAAACGACTTGATTACTTCACTGAAGGGACTTGACCCATGTAGACTTTTGCTGCAGGCAATGTGGGATGGATCCGCTCCGTTTGCTTCTGGAAAAGAACTTGAAGAAATGCTGAAGCAGGCAGGGAACAAAGGGAACCCTCCCGAGACATTCAAAACTCAATGGATTGCGTGGAGGGAACTTTTTAAAGCACACCATGGGTTTCACATGGTTTCACCCTCCAAACCTACGGGTTTCCTGTCAATTTGTCCCTTAAACTTAAAACAATTTGAACACAGGACGGTGGAACAAAGCCTTGTGTTTGGGCCTAGTTCAACTCGGCCGAGGCGATGCCGACACATTACGACGATTAAGACAAGCAGCTCTGGAAGGTGCCCGGTGGAACATCGTTGGTTCTTCACGTGGTTCGTTGGGGTGGTTGAGTGGTTCTTCTCCTCGCTCCGAGGCCCCTATCAGTCTGACTCCCAGGGGCCATGAGAGGTCAAGACAGCACCTCTTTTAAACGCCGGCTCGGCCCTGCCTCCTTACTTAATTAAGTAGGCGGCTACTTAATTAAGAGAGAAGTTCGCTACTAGCTACTTAAACTACTACATATGTACCGACAGCTCACGCTTCTTCAAGGAAGCTTCCCCCGCCCGAGGGCGGGGGGGGAGCTTCCTTGAAGAAGCGCTCGCACTATTCATTTGGTTCCTAGATTTTCAGGGAAACTTAATGTTTGGTATGTACAGATTAGGGGAGTCTATTTTTAACGAGCAAGCTCCGCGGAAACAAGGTCACTCTGTATGTGCGCTCCGAGGCTGATGGCGTGGAGGTGCTAACCTGCAGCTGCTTGTTGCGTCTTGCAACTCACAACGTCCAGTTTTGGGCCAGAGTCGCTACCTGTGCCTCTGCAGCCGAAAGCATACGCCCTGTCACCCCATCGACGTCTCAGCTGTGAAGGATTCGAACTAAGATGCCCTTTTGGTTTTTGGTCGGTAGTTCCACTGCCAGGCAGTCACTATCCAATTTGGGGTCAAAGAACGCCTACAGGACCCTTTCCAATTGATTAATGCCCACTCCCTCTTGAAGGTAAATAAATGCACATTGGTCCTGCCCAACAGTTTTAATTTGGTCTTGAGATTGCACCCTTGCACACCTGTGACTTGTGGCGTGCAACTGTCATGTTCTGCAGATTCCCACGGAATTTGTATTAGGTTGCCTGCAAAATTCTCCCAATGTCAAAACTCACTTTTTGCGGTTGCAGGGAAGGGTAAGATCCTTCGATTTGGAGTCTTTTCAATTGAGCTTTCAACTTTAGCGGTTTCCAGGGACACGTGGCAATGTGGCCCCCTCATATTGCAACAATTCTCCCTCTCTCTCTCTCTCTGGACCCTCGTTTGCTGTATTGATGAATTGGTTTGTGAAACATATACCCTATCCCCTTCCAAAAGAACTCACTCATGGATTCCATGGCTCTTTGTATCATTTTGGGATGGGCACTGCTTCCACTAGACTAGACCAGAAAAAGACAAACAAACGGACCGTGGGGGAGGGAATAGTGAGTGGAGATGACTGACATGAAAAGTGTTCTTTTGACATTTTGCGCAATGGATTTAGTCTCGAAATACAACAGCAGGCGTCGATCAAGACGTGGCAAGGCAAAAGCTTTCACGCACAGTGTTTCAGGAGGCCCTGCTTGAAATCACTTGGCGACCCGTCCGTGGTTAATGCAGCGGCCGAGTGTGTAAACTTCAACGACACAACTGTGCATGGCTCAAAACCGGTCCGGAACCCGGAAGATGCCAAAGGGACCAACAACATCCAACAACTCTGGACACGAAGTGTGTTTTGAGCCAAACACATGTGATCATGTGATCGTGATTCTTTAAGACGGATGTGCTGTGATTCTTTTGCAATCCCCTTCCTGCGGAAAGAGACTGATTCGGAGCTTGGCGCTACTTCCAAGCATAGTGATCCAATGGCTGTTCTGCAAAGTGGACTGAAAGGGATTGCAAAGCCGGGTGCCTTGCAGTCGCGCATTGGGACTTACACATACAGCCTGACACCTGGCGTCCTGGTCCTGACGGACGACCATTGCGAGCATCGGCAATCACAGGAAAGGTCCGGTGTATGAAGGCCTCCTTCGACAGAATCTCATCGAATTACACTCCTCAGAACTTACGAGGAAGCAAATCTCGGCGAGGACGCTGTTTACGAGGAAGTTGGTGACCATGTAAATCCCCCTGGGAATAGACCACAAACAGGTAAGCCCAATCAGCAAACGAGGAAGGCCAGAAAATGCAATGCTCACTACCGAGGAAGCCGAGCGCCCCTGCATCCCCGGGGATTGCTGGAAAATGACCAGGGAGATACACTTCCAGGTAAGCCAGGGTTGCTTTGCATTTTCATAGGTTGGGAGCTAACAAGGAAGAATACAAGCAAAATTACAACTTCTTGGTTAGGCTGCAAAGTGACTTCCTGGTTAGGTTGATTGGGACTTGCTTTAAAACACTTCCTGGTAAACCAAATGGCTGGGCGTGAATTCACAAATACCTGCTTTGATTAGAACAAACGAAGAAGCTCTCGAAGCCCTCAAGTGCAAGTCTAACGAGGAATTTAAAGAACCCTTCTCTCTCTCTCTCTCTCTCTTGATCCTGTTTAACGAGGAAGTTTACCAAATTATCACAAAAAAATGGTAGGCTTCTTTGTTTACTAGATGCTTCTGGACATTCTAGTGTTTGCACTGACAAACGAGGAAGTCGAGCAAGTCTAGCAAGTTTAGCATGTCAAACTTACGAGGAAGAAGTCATTCCCAACACAAAAATATGACATGCAGACCCTCCAGTAAAATGCCAAACGAGGAATATGATAGGAAAACTACTTCCTCGTAAGTTCTGGAGAGAGTAATGGTGTTTCGCTCTGAAGAGCCCCGGCCGGACCACCCAGCATGTCCGAAAGTGACCTGCTAAAGAGCTTGTCGCTTACCTTGTAGCTTTTCGCGAAAGCGCACTGCGGGTGTACCACAGAGATTCGCTAGAGTACCCGCCCTGTACCTCGCGAAGAACCGGAGAAGCGGTCATCAACCTTGATGACCGGTTTTGCTGCGTGCCCTGGCTGCATCGTGTGGCAAGCAAAGTGAGTAGCGATAGGCCTGATGGTTTGTCAAAGGTTGGAGGTGGGTGCACTTAGCAGGCGCAGAGTAAACATCTTCTGCAAGGTTTCCATGAGCATTAGGCCCGTATATTTTTCATTGGCAGGCGCTGCGTTCTCGCTCCATGTACATCTTGTTATTTGCCTCGTTTGTTGCTGGCCATCGGTGAGACTGAGGTCAATGCTGTGCATTTTGACTCAGCCAACGAGATGGACGTGGGCAACGATACACTAGACTAGACTCACTAGACTTGGGGTGCTGGTGCATGTCCAACTTTCTGTCATATCCTTCATACGGTCTACCACATTCATGGGATTTTAATTCACAGAACTCCATCAGATGGATTTCTAGAGTCAAATGGTTTTTCTTTAGACTTTGTTTGGGCAGACCCCGGAGAGGTTGGCATTCGGACCATGGGAATTTGTATGAACAAATGTTTTGGAACATCTCCTTTGTAAGAATGTCAAGTTGCACGCTTGCAGCGTGAGACGACCAAGACAGAGAAGCTGGCTTAAAGCGATCGGCTTCTTGGCCAGGGCAGCAAGTCATTGATCCATTTTAGGCGTTTGGGCTGAATTAGACACTAGTATCGCTTTTGTGCCAACTTCAAGCAAATGCATTGTGAGTTTTCTTTGGAGAGCAACGCAACCAACTCAACTACATTACAAGAAGTGAATCTCATAATACTTTTGGTCAGTTGATTCAATGCGTATGTCAGCATGAAAATGCTCATGTACATTTGCCATTGATTTGAAGCAGACATGAGACATTAAGCCAACACTTTCATATTTGCTTCCATTCGGCTGCGGCTCTGACCTGGAAGCTCGAGCTGGTCTGTTCGGCGTGATGCTCTCGACACATTTTTGCCGGCGTACTCACTTGAGAGTTGGTTGAAACAATGCCACTGAAAAAAGAATACTGAAAAAACATGGCTGGTGGCTGAGTGGTGTATAATATCTATACTGTACTGTATGGTCATGATAAATTCAGCGGCCCCACCGCCCCCAAGATGAATAGAGATATGACTTGACATAGAGTGGCACTCAACCTGGAGCTCAAGTGAGAAGATATGCCAGCAGCCACATCATCACATTGTTTTGGAATGTTTTAGATGTTGCTGTTTTAGATTTTGATACACTTGAAACATTTCCGTAATCAATATTTCAGGCCTTCAATATGATGATTCAAGACTTTCACGGTTGGCTGCTGCGAAATTGACGAGACCCTTGTTTGACGGGCCCAAGCTGTGAGTTGGGATCCTTGGTTGCATTCTTCAGTCGATGGATTTGTGATAAGTTGGATGGGAATGGAAGTCGTCCAGGTCCTACCGTTTCAATCCGACCTAGGTCTTAGGATCTACGGACGGAAGTCGTCCCAAGTCCAAATGTTTCTGAAGAAGCGTGAGCTATCCTGCGTCCATACTAGTAGCTCAAGTAAGCTACTGGCTACCTAGCTACTAGCTACCTCTATAGACTCTATAGCCTACCTCTAGCGGCCTACCCCCCGGGCAAAATTATTTCACTTTGAGTGATCCCCACCATGACATTTCAATCATAAACATTTTCTGGCACATTCTGCTGCTTGTCAGATGTGACTGACATTCTTGGAAGACAGCGGCGTGCCGCCTGTCAGGTGTCTGGTCCGGTAAAGGCAAAGGAAGAAGGGGTGTACAGGACAGAAACATTATTTTTTATTTATCATATATTGAGACATTCGATCATCTATTGGTATATATTCTAAACGTCTACTTGCCATATTGCCTGACATGTTTGTGACTGTGTGTGTTAGTGGCTGTGTGCTTGTGTTTGTGTTTGTGTGTGTGTGTGCTGTGGCTGTGCGTTGTGGTTATGTGCTGTGGATGTGTCTTTGTGGTTGTGTGTTGTGGGTGTGTGCTTTGGATGTGTCTTTGTGGCTGTGTGTTTGTGATTGTGTCTTTGTGGTTGTGTTCGTGATTGTGTCTTTGTAGCTGTGTTTGTGGTTGTGTGTTTGCAGTTGTGTGTTGTGGTTGTGTGCTGTGGTTGTGCGTTGTGATTGTGTGTTGTGGTTGTGTGGTTTGGATCAAGCAAACATGTACACCCCGGTCAACAATCTCATAGAAAGCCGTTGCGCACACGAGCGCGCGAGCGCGCTTGGGAACATGTCTGCATAATTCTGCATATAACTTCTTTGACGGGCCTCATGACCCATGACCATTACTATTTACTACCTTTACCTTTACGGCTCTATCTCTCAATTTCTGACAGAAGCGAACTGACTGACCTCACAGCAAAAGCAACACATCCACATGCTCCAAGCTGCGTAAGGCAGCGTTGTTGTGGCAAAACGCGCAACGCAGAAGGTGAGGGTATCAACAAAAGAGGCCGCTTCGGCTACAAACACGCACTACCTCAACTCATGCGGTGAGCCAGCGCTCTCCGGCCGCGGAGCGCGAATGAATCCACTGGTCACATGTCACTCAAACTTCCTTCAGCCATATGTTCCACGTCCTATGTTTTTGTGGGTATGTGTTTGTGTGTTGTGGTTGAGTGCTGTGGTTGTGCGTTGTGGTTGCGTGTTGTGGATGTGTCTTTGTGGTTTTGTGTTTGTGACTGTGTCTTTGTTGTTGTGTTTGTGATTATGTGTTTGTGGTTGTGTGTTGTGGTTGTGTGTTTGTGGTTGTGTGCTGTGGCTGTGTGTTTCTGGTTGTGTCTTTGCAGTTGTGTTTGTGGTTGTGTGTTGTGGTCGGGTGCTGTGGTTGTGCGCTATGGTTGTCTGTTGTGGTTGTGTCTGTTGTGGTTGTGTGTTGGTGACGGTGTCTTTGTAGTTGTGTCTGTGGTTATGTGTTTGTGGTTGTGTGTTATGGTTGTATTTGTGGTTTTGCTTTGTGGTTGTGTGCTGTGGAGGTGTCTTGTGTTGTAGTTGTGTGTTGCGGATCTGTCCTTGTGACTGTTTGTGTTTGTGTCTTTGTAGTTGCGTTTGTGGTAACGTGTTTGCATTGTGGTTGTGCGCTGTGGTTGTGTCTTTGTGGTTGTGTGCTGCGGTTGTGTGTTTGTGGTTGGTTATGTTTGTGATTGTGTGTTTGCGGTCGTGTTTCTGGCTCTGTGTTTGTGATTGTGTGTGTGTTTGGTTGTGTTTGTTGTGCGTTTGAGATTTTGTGTTTGTAGTTGTGTTCGCGGTTAAGTGTTTGTGGTTGTGTGCTGTGGTTGTGTGTTGCGGTTGTGTCCTGTGGGTGTGGCTTTGTGGGTGCGTGTTTGTGATTGTGTTTTTGTAGTTGTGTTTGTGGTAATGTGTTTGTGGTTGTGTTTTTGTGGTTGTGCGTTGTGGTTGTGCGTTGTGGTTATGTTTGTCATTGTGTGTTTGCGGTCGTGTTTCTGCCTGCGTTTGTGATTGTGTGTTTCTTTTTTCGTTGCGTTGTAGTTGTGTTTGTTGTTGTGTGTTTGTACTTGTGTTTGAAGTTGTGTTTCTGGTTACATTTGTGTTTGTGTGTTGTGGTTGTGTCCTGCGGATGTGTCTTTGTGGTTGTGTGTTTGTGACTATGCCTTTGTCGGTTGTGTTTGTGGTTATGTGTTTGGCCTTATCTGCTGCGGTTGTGTGTTGTGACGTCGTGTGCTGTGAGTGTTTTTGTGGCTATGTGTTTGTGATTGTGTTTTTATAGTTGTGTTTGTGGGGTGGTGTTTGTTGTTGGTGTTGTTGTTGTTGCTGTTGTTGTACTGTGGTTGTGTACTGTGGTTGCGCGTTGTGGTTGTGGGTTGTGGGTGTGTCTTTGTGATTGTGTTGTTGTAGTTGTGCTTGTGGTTGTGAGTGGTTGTGTGCTGTGGTTTTGGCGCTGTGGTTGTGTGTTGTGGATGCTTCTTTGTAGTTGCGTGTTTGTGATTGCGTCGTTGTAGTTGTGTTTGTGGCTAACGTGTTTGTGGTTGTGTGTTGTGATTGTGTGTTTGTGGTTGTGTGTTTGTGGTTTTGTTTGTGATTGTGTGTTTGTGGTCGTGTTTCTGGCTGTGTGCTTGTGGTTGTGTCTTTGGTCGCGTTGTAGTCGTGTTTGTTGTTGTGCGCTTCTGATTAGTGTTTGTGGTTTTGTGTTGGTGTGTGCTGTGGTTGTGTGTTGTGGTTGTGTCCTGTGGCCTGTGGATGTGTCTTTGTGGTTGTGTTTGAGCTTGTGTCTTTGAGGTTGTGTTTGTGGTTATGTGTTCGTCGTTGTCGCTGTAGTTGTGTGCTGTGGTTGTGTGTTGTGGCTGAGGTCCGGCGGGTAACACTGCCATCGGGGACTAGCATTTGAGGTCCGGCAGGTAACGCTGCTGTTGGGGGCTGGCCGTTGAGGTGCGGTGGGTACGCTGCCGTCGGGGTCTGGCGGTAGAGGAGGCAAGGAGCTCACCCGACAGGTGGGGAGAACAAACGTTGTAGATGTCCCTCTCTCATTCTCTCTTTCTCTCTCTCTCTCTTTCTCTCTCTGAGTGCCTGTTTGCCATTGTATGCGTGCCTTTTTTTCCTTGACTTACCTCTTTTCTCTTTTGTCTGTGTGTATTTATCTGCTCTTGTTGTTTGATGTGATTCTGACAAGGATGTGGCGCAGGTCTGCTGTAAGTTGTATGATGTTCTCTTCTCCTGAGGTCCAGTGTTGTTACTTCTGTGATCTCATTTGCTGTTGTTTGCCCAAGAAGTAGTGGGTGCCTGTTGTTGGTGAGTGGGTATGCTTACCGTGGATCTGTTTTGCCGCTCTTCGTAAGTTGAATCGTTGCCACCATTGGCCGTTGTATGTAGGTGGCTGCCGATACAGTGGCTTCACGACTTCGAAGGATTTTGCTGCTGCCAGCAATCAGGGTGTGCTGCCATTGTCAAGCGCTTCGATGTTTTCTGGCCGCTGTTGCCAGTCGGCAAGGTGCTGCCGGTGATGCACATGACAATCATGGAGCTGGTTTGTTTGGAGCTGACATGGAGCGGTATCCAGGGTCACTGCTCCGCTGCGGAATGAAGATCAATGTTGCCAATGTAAGATGTAATTTGTTGAATGCTGCATTCGCCTTGTTTGCTTGTTGAAGAACTAGCCCAAGACTTGCTCAAGGTTTCCGTGCACGTTGCAGAAGGGTCTTATGTTGGAGCCGACATACTAAGAAACCCTCCTGCTGAGACAGTGTTGAAGGCTGTATTTGGACAAGTCTCTCATATCTTTTTTCGTCTCTCCTTGCAAAGGCTGTTTCAATATGTTTCAATTGGTATTCGGTTTGGCCATCACTACTAATAATTTCTGCCCATATTCCATTTTGTCACCTGAGCCCCAACTTCTGAATCGACTGAGGAATGTGGGCGCGAGACCGTGCATTCCCTGCCTGCCACAGAAGGCGCGATGGGGACACTTGATGCAGCTTTTGTCGTAAGCAAACATGGTCCGCTTTGAGATGTTCATAAACTAAGTTGGCGCAATCAAGTTCTCTCAAGGCCGTTTGCATCATTCCAGGTCTGTTTTGGTCGCATACAATGTTTTGCTTCTCCATGGATCAGCGCTTCGGCCGGCCGAGGTTTTTTCGTCCTCAGCCACAGATAGTGAGCAAAAGAGCTAGAGAATTCTTTGAGGGAGTCGGCATATGCAACGTATATCGGATATCATTGACCATTGCATCAGGCAAGCCTCTTTTTAGAAGTGAACTCTTCACGTACGGAATTTGTTTGTTACCGATTTCGGTGCAGAACAGTCGAAAGACACACACCTTATCGCTCTGATCAATTGCCTCCATGATGATTGAACCCAGCCGCTCCCTGTTGCTGGTCATGGATCACGCAGCGAATTCGACAGTTTCCTGAGCAAAAGCCGCAGGTTGGACACTGAGCAGTGTGCAAAGCAGTCAGCCTCGCCAAACTGGCAAGGCCAAGCCTTCCGGCGTTGACGGAGATTTTGCACAGGTGCTTGCGATTCAGTGTGAAAGGAGCAGCGTCAAAAGAAGCTGAGTTGATGAAGTTGTTTGTTTCTCGAAGGCGCCACCCTAGGAGCGAAACATTTTTTGATTCGCCGTGTTGTCCGGTTGGAATGCATTTGGGGCCTAGTTGTAGATTTTGAAGAATGGAAGGAGAACCATTATACCGTTACCCTTTCCTGTCGGCATGTTTGGTGAGTTGTTCCACCAATGCTGTCGAACATATCCACAAGGGCAGCGGCAAGCCCATGCAAGCCCCGTTTCCTTTCTAAACTCAATCTGAACTCGAACTCTTTCATTCGTTGATGAACCATTGAACAGCCAAGGCAATACTAGCGATTCTTCACTCCGCCACCTTGAAAAATGCAAGCAGTTCCGTTCTTCTGTCACAGAAGAAAGACTGTTTGAGATCATTTGGGCGATACAACAAGTCCATCAGTTGTGACAAGTCCCAGCTTGGCCTGGGCAAGACAACGGCATGAGCCAATCGCAACATTCCCACGATCTCCAGTGATCTCCCGTGCGAATGGTAGAACAGCCCGAACGCTCTACCGGCTCAGACCTAGAAGGCGGTTGCATCAGGCTGAAGGCCTTCAAAGTTCTGGCAAGCTTGGCAAGTGGACGAGCGTGTCATCAAAACCGCTGCGACATGGACGCTTTTAAACTTCCACCATGCCTGCATAAAGCACCTTTCACTCGGCCATGGCTGCGTTCGGCCTTTTGAGATCGGTGACTATGATACCATACGACCCAGTCATTTGCCATACGACCCAATCATCTCTCTTGCATCTAAAGAACTGGATGACCCAGCGGATGCCAGTCCAAGCAGCGTTCTGAGCTCCTGCTGCACTTTAATAGAATGGCACCCAAGCGATCCGGTACAACAAGTAGTTCTAGACTTGATGCATGCCTCCAAGCTCTGTGCGTGTGGGACGAACGATGAATGCTTGTTTAAGCTGGTCTTTGTTGTCCGCACCGCTTCCTCGACGAGGAAAGCGCCGCACGGCTGGCTCTGGCGGCTTTGGCCGCCGTGGTGCTGGCGACCCATGGCGTTTTCGTGCACTCAGCGACTCAGGCTCTGCGGTTGACGTGGTTCTACTGTATTATCTCGTTCCCGATGTGCCAATTGTTTCGCATTCATCCCGACGTCTTCGTGCTCGTGCTCGCATGTGCTCGCGTGACAGGCATGGGCGTAGCATGCAGGACGGACTCGCCAGTGAAGTGTTTCAAGCAAAGAGTTGTAATAAATAGCTTTTACAAGAGGGTATCAGGTACCTCAAAGTGACTTCATTTTTCTAAGGACATCAAGGCACCCCACCCGCCACAAGAATTTTAATGGAGACCCTGAATCAAACAAGTATGGTTGAAGACAAAGACCAATGACATAATTTACAGATGTAGTTCAGTAGTTCAGGATATGATGCTTCAGGGACAAAGACACAGGGATGAGCCAGCATAGAATTAGGAAACGGCACGTCCAGCCGTGCGTCATCAGGGCTACTCAATTGCAGGAAAATTGACACAAAAGATCTTTAAAAGATGACATGGATGGAAAGGAAAGGGCTAGGAGTTGGCAGTGGAATGCACGGAAGGTCTCTACCAAGGGACCATATTATTAGGTTCCCGAGCAGGTAAGTTCCGGAGGAGCCTCCGGAGAAGTTCTGGAGTAACAAGTGCCTTACTAGTAGTAACAAGAAGCTAGTAGTAACAAGTGCATCGCTTCTAGTAACAAGTGCCTTACTAGTAGTGACAAGCTCCGGGATGTAGAGCAAATTCCGGGGGTTCTGGACCAGGCCGCGGTGGAAGTTCGGATTGTTGCGGAGGTGGCGTGATGGAACGGACGCCGTCATGTCATGTCACACGGTGTCACGAAAGGACATGTTTGTCATGCCAACATGGTGTGCCGGTGTGTTGTGTACATTATATTGTGCATATTGCTGTCACGTTTGCGGTGCACCGTAGACCTGTTGACATGACACATGCTGTCACGTTGGTATGCTGGCATGGTGTCGCACGTGATTTTGACATGCTGATATGCTGGGTGTGGGCACGGGTCACGCAAACATGCCTGCACGCTGTGACGCTGAGACTTGGACATCGGCGCCACTGTCGTGCTGACTTTGTGGTGCCCTGCACGGTGGCATTCGGAGCAGATTTTTTGCATGGCTTGGTGTTGTCATGTTTGGAGACGTGTGCATCGTGTTGCCCCCGTTGCCGTGATTGTATGTACGCACCCCACTCTCACGATCATTCACTAGTATACCATTTTTGCGTTGTGTGGCAGCATTGCCTGGCAGCATTTCTTTGGCAGCACCTTTGCGTGTTGTCCTGGCCTAATGATGCCTACTGCACTTTGTTGGCAAAGTGGCCAAGTCATGCCCAAGGGTTGGGAATTAATCTTCCAAGAGTGACACCGTGAATACGCATGCCACGGCTGTATCACGCAATGTGCAGCAAACTTGAGCTGGAGTCCTTCCTTGACTTTGCTACCCGCATTGTTTTTCGTCTCTGGCCCCTCCCTAGGTTGGGATCAACTGTACGGTGCAGAGCCAATCGTCAGCGAGAGGCCCCCGTCAACTATGGGGCAGCGCAGGGCAAGCCACACCTACAAACACGCTCCTTCATTCCACTCACGGCAAAACAATGAACCCACCCGCACAAGCACTCTGGACGCCACAACGTGAAGATGATGATGTTGTGGTAAGCAACATGCTATGATGATATGGCCTACAGTAAACGTATGGAACAGCCAGCGCAACAATCCGCGCGTTTGCGCCGGCAGGTGTCATGAGGTCATTTTCCCATCCCTGGCACCAAGTCAGTTTGCGCCCGTCTTTGGATTGGCGAATCCTTCCTTTTCATTCCCTTTCCTTCCTTTTCCTTCCTTTTCCTTCATTTTCATTATTTTTCTTTTACTTATTATTTTTAACTTTTCAATATGTGTTTTTTAAAATCATGTTCATTCTTTTTGATTCCTTTTCATTCCTTTTCATTTCTTTTTTGTTTCTTTTTAATTCCTTTTCCTTCCTTTTCTGTCTTTTCATTGCTTTTCATTCCTTGTCCTTCCTTTTCTTTCCTTTTCTTTCCTTTCCTTCCTTTTCTTTCCTTTTCCTTCATTTTAATTCCTTTTCTTTCCTTTTCATTCCATTTCTCTTCCCTTTTCCTTCCTTTTCCTTATTTTTTTCTTTTCTTTTCTTTTCATTCCTTTTTTTACTTTTCCTTCCTTTTTCTTCATTCTTAATTCCTTTTCCATCCTTCTCCTTCCTTCTCCCTCCTTCTCCTTCCTTCTTTTTCCTTCGCCTTCCTTCTCCTTCCTTCTCCTTCTTTCTCCTTCCTTCCTTAATTTACCTTTTTTTGCTACCCTCGCGTCACTAAGGAGTTAGCGGAGGTATGTACAAATTTTATCAAATTTTAGCGTGGTTACTCATCAGCCAACGACTGACTGCTTCGCAGATTTGCTGCAAATCCTTTCTCGTCACCAAATACATTGCGAAAATGATCAAATCCGAGCATGCTCGAAATTTCATGGCTGGCGCACGCTCAGGTGACAAGAGCGCTTGTTTTGGCTACCGGCGTCATTAGTGACCCCAGCGTTTCGGAGCATTTTCTGTCTCCAAGGGCTTTTTGACAGTGGGTGGGGGGGTGGGGGGGCTAACTACGTCGTGGTTTGGTCGTTTCACATGGACCATGGTGGTTTTGTTGGTTCGGACTTGCGCCGGTGCCTTTGACGATTCTGGACGGGTTCCCTACGTCCGCTTCGGTTGTGTTTTGGTGGTCGACCTAGTTTTTTGTTTGTTACATGAAACCGCGTCGCTGAGCTGCTTGGGTTTCAGGACGCGCGAGCTCACAGCTCGTGAGGTGTTGTCGCTGTGCTTGGCGGTTCTGTTGCGGTTGGTTCGGGTGCCTTGTCCGGATGCTTTGTTGAATCTGTGGTTTGAAGTGGATATTGATTATGTGGATCCTTTAGTTTCTCTAGAAACTAGGCCGCGGGACCTCTTGACAGTTTTGTGTTGGACACGGTTCTGGGCCCGGATCCTTGGACGTTGCCTTTCGAGGTTCTAGGCACTTCTCACGATCTGTTATACTCTTTATACTCTTCGTGGACCACGGTGTATAGCAGTATATAGCAGTAGCCATGCCAAATGCTCCACTGGACTAAGCCTGCCCTTGATGAAGTACTGACTGCGTTTGCTTCGCGGAAGTCGAAAGACGGAATGGACCGCATGTCAGGGAAGTATGGCTTCGACACGAAACACTGCGCGGGTTAATGGTTTTTCTCCTCAACATACGTTGTTGTTTTCTTAAACGATGAGGGGGGGCCCAAACAGCAGCAGTCGAGTCCAAAATTACACTCACCATGTTGTCCATAGACGGCGTCGGAGCATATGACACCATCTCCAGACACAGCATGCTCGCTGCTCTGGCCGCAGTACCAGGGGCAAACCGGTGTTCGCCCTTCGTGAACATGTTTTACTCCCACCCGTCCAACTATGTGTGGCATGACCAGCACAGCCAACCGCACCTCATCACACAGGCTGAAGGGGGCGAACAGGGAGATCCCCTGATGCCTGCCCTGCTTTCTTTGGGCCAGAAAGCTGCACTACACAACGTGCAACAATCACGACAAGAGAGCGAAAGGTTGTATGCTTTCCTTGACGATGTCTATGTGACCATCACCCCCGACCGGGTCCGCCCAGTCTATGACCTTCTGGCACACCACTTGTCCGATCGGCGCACATCGCCCTCAACACCGGCAAGGCCCGAGTTTGGAACCGAGCAGGGGCCACGCCGCCACACATCCCCAGCCTCGGCCCCGAGGTTTGGGTTGGCAACCTCGACCTGCCAGCCGAGGAGCGCGGATTGATGATACTGGGCACCCCGCTCGGCACGACCCCCGACCAGCACCACCAACTGACCCACTTGAGAGCTCAGCACGATCAGCTCCTGAACCGAATCCCCGACCTTGACGACCTGCAAGCTTCGTGGCTGCTCTTGCTATATTGTGCCAGTCCCCGGTGCAACTACCAACTTCGGATGCTCCCGCCGGAGGCCGCCGCCAACTTTGCGGCGGACCACGACCTTGCCGTGGCAGCTTGCTTCAACCGCCTGCTCGATTCGGTTCCGCTCCCAGCCCAGGCGCTCGCCACCGCCTACCCTTGCACATGGGGGGGCTGGGCCTTACCTCCGCATCGGCCACAGCCATCCCCGCCTTTTGGGCGTTTTGGGCCGACACACTCCGCGTCACCCATGCCCACTCCCCCGAACACGCAAGGGCCATCCAACACCAATTCAACCATCCGGACGAAGCCACACCATCTATCCGGGCAGCAGTCACCTGTGCCGCACACCTTCAGCAACACGGATGGCCCCCCCCAAGCTGGGAACAGTTGGCAAGGGGCGAAGTGCGACCTGAAGCGGTTCAAACGCAAGGGCCCTCCGTGGCCCGCGGTGGCAACAACCAGCCACCCACGCGCGCCACACCGCTTTCCGCACCGAAGTGCTCCAGTCCATCCCCCCCGCCAGCCAAGCAATGTTGGAGTCCCAGTCCGGCCCGCCCCTTCACCACCATCCCCTACCATTCCAACACCACTTACCCCACCCACTTGTTCCGCCTGCTGCTCCTGCGCCGTCTGCGGCTCCCACTCCCCTTGACCGCGCGCCAGTGCCGGTGCCGTCGCACTCTTGACCCCTTCGGCGACCACCGGGCTGCGTGCCCCCAAACGGGAATCTTGCGAGGCCGAGGTGTGCCATTGGAACGCGCGGCGGCCACGATCTGCCGAGAAGCCGGGGCCCGGGTCACCACCCACACCCGCGTGGCGGACCTCAACATTGACCAGCTCCACCGCCACGATGACCGCCGAATCGAAGTCATTGCCAATGGTTTGAACCTGTGGGGTGGCGCCCAATTAGCCGTTGACACCACTTTAGTGTCCCCCCTCACTCAGGACGGACAGCCCCGCACACACGCAGGCACCTACCGGTGGGCAGCCCTGCATGCAGCACGACGGAGCAAAGAACGAACATACCCAGAACTTCTGGCGACCCGCCGCTGCAAGCTCGTCGTGCTCGCCATCGAGGTCGGGGGCCGGTGGAGCCACGAAGCAGCCACCTTCATCCGGCTCTTGGCCAAGTCCCAAGCCCGGCAAGCCCCCGCCCTCCTACAACCGGCCCTCCGAACCGCCTTGGTCTCCCGGTGGCCAGCCCTCCTCAGCCACGCAGCCAGCGAGACTTTTGCGGCCACACTCCTCACTGAAGAACTGTCCCTCCAGCACAACTTCGACCACAACCCCCCCCCTCAGCCAACTTCTCGCGGAATCCCCGCTGACACCCCCCACCTCCAGCCGCCTCCCCCCTGACCCTAGGGCCTGTGGCTTGGACTTGGCCGCTTTTCGCCCGCCCGGACGCTGCCCGGCTCACCAACAGCGTGGCTTCTTGCTCCCGGACTGTCAGCGCGAGAGAAGCTTGGAGAAAAAAAATCAGCCAGCTGCACGTCTGTGTTGTGTCGACCCATGTTTGGCTGTACAACCCTTGGGCACAAACTGGTACACAGGATGTATCTGGAATGTTTTCTTGCCCTTGCACTCGCAAGAGTTACGCGTTGTGGGTTTCAGACATTGTGGCAGGCATAGGGTGAGGAGCGTCAGATTTCAGGGCAGGTGGAAAGAGCATTTGTTTTGTGAAGTGGTGAGTTACGAGTTGTGGGATGAGAAGGCGGGTGTCAGATTTTGTTGCAGGCATAGGGCGGGGAACGTATGAGCGCGTATGAGCGCGTGGTTACTGAAGCGGGAAAAAGGGAGTTGTGATCCCAAACGGGATTTTTTAGTATACAGTTTTTCGATGTGCTTGCTTTACTCAGCGTTCACAGTGTTTTGATTGCAACCCAGAGTTTGTTTCTACAGGTTCCTATAGGCAGCCCATAGGTTTCCCCTTCATGTTGGGATTGTGGGCCTCATATGGCCCAACCTCTGAGGGCTTATAGCGCCAACCCAGGGTCTTCATGGAAACCGGGTTTCCGCTGTGAAACCCTGGTGAGAATGGCCCTACAAGTGGTGAAGGGTGCGGTGCGTCGCCTACTTGGTGACCTGATTGCAGCCATTTTATCTTGGAACTCGGCAGTTTCTTGCCCTGCAGACTCTTGCAAAGCGCAAGAGACTGGCCTCATCAAACGTAATCCTTAATCCTAAGGGGGATTGCGGATTACAAACTATCGGGTTGTCCGGTTTGGGGCGGATTACGGATTAGAACTCAGAGCCCCCGTTTTGAGACTAGGATTACGGATTAGAGCTTTGGATTGTTTGGCGTGTGCAGATCCTTCCTATTGGCGAAACAACTCTGATTCCGGAGCACCTTCGGCTCCATTACCCCCCATTTGAGTGGTTTGAGTTGGTTGCTTCCAAATCGGGGCTGTGAGGATTCCTATGGCCACAAGCACCCTTCACAATCCCGATGGCCACAAACACCCTTCAATCCAGAATCCCCTATTCAGTTGCTTCCAAGTCGGGGTTGTGAGGATCCCTACATTGGATTTATAAATCCAAGCCAACAGCCCCCCATTCAGGAGTTTTGGTTCTTTCCTTCCTAAAGTTTTTAAGGATTATGGATTGTAAGGCTGGGTAAGGATTACGGACTACTGCGGATTAAGAATTGTTCGGGTTACAAGCCTTTTTCGGCTTAGCAGGATTGTGGATTAGTTTTGTAGCGCTCATTTTGTTGAGCCCAGAGAGAGCGTCCGAAGAGCTGCTTGTGAGTCCGGTGAAGGAGGTGCCGCAAGACATATTCAAGAATAAATCTTAAGAACTGACTATCTCACAAAAGAACGGAGACAAGCCAAGCAAGTCCCTTGCACACCACTTGAACCCACCTGCACAAAATAGAAGTTAGGGGTGGAACGTTCTCAGCATCAACGCCCTTTTGAGAGAAGTGTTCTTAGAGAAAGATTTGAACGCGTGTGGTGTTTCAATGCCGGAGTTTGAGCGTGCTTGCGGCTACTTTTGCAAGGTCTTGACAGATTCGAAGCCAAGGCATAGGAGATTTGCAGAGTCCCTTAGGTCTGAAGGATGGGACCAAAGGCGAAGTAGCTTGAGCAATGGAGCCGTGCAACACGTTCCAGGTTCATCCGCAAGAGCGACCTGAGGTCGTGAGCCGGGAAAAAGAACGTGTTCCCCAAATTGCGTTGACCATTGGAATTGCAGTTGAAGTCCTTTTTGCAGGAAAGGTGGATCTGCAGAACCTTGTTCTGTATGTAGCGTTCGCAATGGGGAAGGCCAGCAGTCTTGACTTAAGTGCAGACTTTTGCAAATCGGCGTTCCATGGGTATGAACTTCAACGGGCACCAGTGTAGGATGAGATTACACCCCTGGTGAGGAAGAAAAGGATGTACTGGCACTTGCAAGGCAGCAGAACAACAAAAGTAGAGCACAACGCAACATGGACATGGACCCTTATGGGTTAGTTTGGTCCTTATGGGCTTGTGTTGCCCTCGCTTCGTTTAAGGTTTCTTCAGGCTTGGTTTCGCGCTTCACTTCCTTAGGGTTTCTTTGGGTCGTGGGCTTGGGGTTTCACTTCTTCTTTGGGTTTCTTGTCGTTAGGTTTCTAAGGTTTCATGCCTGTAGTCTTTACATGGTTTCTAGGGTTTCGCTTCTATAGGGCTTGTTTGGGTATGGCGGGTTCCATCCTTTCATGGCCGTGTTTTTCTTTAGGGTTTGTTGGGGAGGGCTGAAGGGTGTTGGGGTCTGATTTCTTTCGGGTTCTTGGCTGCGGGCTTGAATTCCTCAAGGTTTCTTTGGCGTAGGGCTTCGCTACTTAGGGCTTCCCTGGCTTGTATTAGGGTTCCTTTGGGTTGGGTTGGGTTGGACGGAGCGTTCCGGGCTGTTCAGGGGGCCGATTTTGTAAAGGCTTGGCACTATTGTAGGAATTGCTTCAGCCTGTTTGAGCAAATATGACCTGCAGCCTCCGATTCGAACCACTGGTTGACATGAGTCACCGCCAAGCCACGCGCAATGCCGAATTCAGTCAGAAGCGCTCGTGCCTCTCGAGATCGTCCACCACCTCCTATATAAGGTTTCTGCGCATCTGGTAGAAAGTCCCGCAACCTAAATCCAAACCCATCAAAAGCACAAATCTTTACTAAGCTGGCACCCGGGTCACGACCGACACACTGCTCTCCGACCTGAACCTCGAGCGCGTGGGCCGCATGGATGAGCGGCGCATTGAGGTATACAAATGGCCGAGAGACACGGCGAAAAAAATTGCGTTAGAACAAAAATCCTTATTCGCCAGAGGCCCCCCGGTGATTTATCTTCAATATATATCTGTGGCCTTCTTGACCCTGATCGTGTTTTTTTGAACGCCCAATGATGGAAATGAGGGCAGGCTCACGGGATTCATTTTGCCCATGCGTGCCTAAAACAGGGTTTGCACGGCCCTAAGGGGCCGTGCTTGCAATTGTGTTCTTTAAAGACGCCTTGTTTTGATTTGACTTGTAGGAACTTGCTAAATTTCGCAACGTTTGCCGGGAAATTGTGGACATAAAAGTCGAAATTCATGAACCAGGATTAACCCCTTATTTGTCATGCGGTTCATGTACAGACATGTTTAGCTAGGTCAGTTCAAACACCTTTTCAGGTTTCTCACTGACTTCGCTTTTGGCTCAAGAAAAGCGCGCGCCCGTCGTGCTTTTCAGCTTCCGTGCACGTCGCTCGCTCGCGCTCGCCCGTGCAGGCTTTCGTTCGTGCATTTCGTGCCTTCGCGCATTTCGGGTTGTGTTTGGTTTCGGGTCGGTTGCCGTAGGTGCTCCCTCCCCTAACTCACATCCCACTCTTACACTACGGGGACCAATCCCTCCGGGACTCCCCGTCGTGTTCCATCCCATACTAGGGTTCAAAACACCATTGGGTATCTTGCTGAACATCTCCCACTCCGTAGGTTGTGGTGGCTGTTTGGTGCCGATATCCCTGAACCCTTGTCACTTTCATTGGTTATCAGCCGTAGGTCTAAACAACCTACGAGCTCTAATAGTCCGCCTCCTTCAGGCCCAATGCCGAGGGTTACACCTCCTAGGTCCCCACGCTCTGAGACTGCGCAAGCCGCAGCCTCCGGCGCGGGCTCCGGCGCGGGCTCTTCGCTAGGACCAAGTGACGCCCCTAACCCCGACCCAAGGTCTGAGCCAGCAGCCGCCACGCAAGCCGCTGCTCTAAGCGCGGACTCGTCGGGGGGTGGCATGGAGCAGGCAGAGGTTGAGATGACGACCTTGTCAGAACTCGGTTCATTAGCCGTCGATGCTTTGAACTTGTTCGTTGACAATCAAGAGCCACCAGCCTCTGCCGCAGGCGCCGGTTCGGACAGCTCGAAATGGGCAAGAGCAGCGTCGGAGGCTGACTCAGGCCCAACCATCTTTCTGCCTTCCGTGATTGAGCACGAAGACAGAGATCTCGAGCTTGAAGAGCCCTTCGCCGGTCCGACGGACCTAGAGTATTCCGGCGACACTGAGATCCACCCTCTCGATAGCCCCACAGCCGAAGGCCATCCGGCCCCTGTGGATGAGCATTCGTTAGGCAATACCCAAGTTAAGCCCTCCCCTGACCAAGACCATCTGGTCCCAGAGGAGACGACTTCGGCTAGTGCGAACGCCCCTAATCCTGCAGACCAAGGCGGTCCAGCCCCTGCGGAGGAGGAGCTTGAAGAGTTCGTGCCACCCGAAACCCTAATTGCTCAGGCATCATCTACACCTAATAGTCCTCCCCTCTCCACTAATAACCTGTTTGATCCACTTGGTGAAGACGAGGAATCCTCCGCCGAGGACGCAGTGGACGAAGGGATTGCGCAGCGCATCCAAGAGCAGTACGACTTGGAGGCCGCGCTTGAGGAGTCTGCTCGGGCCGCAGGTGTTGAGCCGGAACCGGCTGACTTGGGTGTCGGTGAAGCCGCTGCCACTGGCGCGGGAAAAGGTGAGAGAGAGACCGCACCTGTAGGAGGGGGTGCCGTGCTGGCGCCAAGCACGTCGCAGGCCGAGAGAACCTCTCCTATGGGCAAACGTGTGAGTACATCAGTGCACAGCTTGGTGACTCCACATGTGCGCGGTTCGGCCGCCGCTTCAACCTCCCTCACATTCCCCCGCGAGTCGCTCGTAAGCAATACCCAGAGTGGTTCGAGTATGTCCTTCGTCACTCCGACAGGTGGGCGTCTGATTCAGAAGGAGAGCTTTTGCCAGTCGATACCATCACCCGATGGGCAACTATCTTACCTGAGCTTTGGCAATTCTTGTACACAATCGACCCCACACTATTGTTTTTTGTTGGGGCTGTTTGGGGCCTTGGTTTGCATCCAGGGTTTTGGGCTGGGTGGGTCCATGACCTTTTGACCTTTGAGCACCAACGGCCTGAGAGCTAAGCTACGAGCTACGCTACCATCAACTGAGAACCCACCTTCACTGGTCAGTGTGAAGGACCAAATGCAAGGAAACTCTAGTCATTGTCACCCAATGACTTGGCATGGTGGAGATCACTCGAAGGTTGTGTCCTCAGGTTGTGTCCTCAGGTTGTGTCCTCAGGTTTCCTCACTTGTATACCATATTTTTAACATGTTAAAAACATTTTTACTCACAAATTTTGAAACCCTGGTCACTTGTGTTCCTTCTTTACCGCTTTAATATGTATACGTTAATTTAGGTGTTTCTCTTAGACCTTGTGCTTTTAACACACCCTAGACCCACATAACACACACCGTCGTACACACACCGTCGTTCCACCGTTTCTGCCCCGCTGTGGCCACTGTGGCCGTGTTCTGCGAGAGCTCTTCCTGACGAAGGTCGGGGCTCCAAGTTCCACGAGTTGGGTGGGGTGCATTGAGTGCGGTGCTTTCAACACAAACCCAGTCCTTATAACAGTCGATGTTTGAGGAGGGCTGACGCGGCACCTTATAAAGAAGAAATCACTTGCAAAAACATCGTTTCCCCTGCTCGTGTTTCTGTAGGGAGCTGTGCTGTTTAACGTGCAGGCGTGAACAATGAACGAACTGGTTGGGCGCATTTCTTTCACGCCACGTGTCCACGTGTTGGCTTCACTTTGGGCCGCCAGTCAGCTTGAAGGTAATTGTGACATCTTCTTGGTCCCAAATGCTAAAGCATTCAATCTTGGCCAGCCATACAGGTTGATGTTCCAAAGTGGCCTTGCGCACAAAGTAAACAGCTTCCTCATAACATACCACAGTGTCACCAGGCACCTTATGCGCAAAATGGTTGTATACCCACATCAACAAGGCCGCCATTCGACCATCTTCCGCGTCGCTCACTGGCGTCAGCTCAGATTCGAAATCCGGAATCGAAATCATGTAGGAGTAACCGTCGGGAGGTTCGCCTGTTCCACACCATCGCACTCCTGGGCTGGGGCTTGCCAAGAAGAACATAAGAAAAACACCTCACTTGTAGCATGTTTCTTTTGTTTCTGATCAAGGAGCCCATGACTTCCTGATCAACCATTATATGTCCGCAACTGGGGATCCTGAAATCCACTACCTTGTAATCCCAAATCTTGCAGCAAATTGCGTTCAGTTCATGAGGCTCAATGACATCAGAAGGTGACTTTCGGACATCATCGTTGGCTTTACTATCACGGACGTTTTTTCACCACCAGCATATTTCGGGCTGTTTCGGCGCTATAGTTGATCAGCAACTAGTGTATCTTCGCACCACCATCGTGAAGGGACATCATTCCTCCTATAGAGAGAAGAAACATACCCCTCAATGGTTTTGACCATTCATGCAATATGTTACTGCCGCAAACAAAAAAGACATCGATCCTCCAGCGCTTCGTCTTGTACCATCTCTTCCTCCTCCTCGCCCTCGGGATCCTCGTTCGCATCCCCCTCCACCTCCTGATCACAGGCCTTGTCCGGTTCCTTGTTGGGCTCCTCAGCGCTTTTCTTATTGATCTCATTTGTGTGTAGGTCGATGGCAGAGTTGCGCATAGACTCCTCAGAACGCAGTGGAATAATTCCGAAACAGGTTTGCCCCAACTATGATAAATATTATGTTTCTTAAAGTTATTCAAAGGAAGCCGAAGGGGTCCTTTTGACCGTTGCTTTTAAAAGTAAAGCAAGACCCATCCACAAACATACCACCGGATCAGAGCAGCTCGAATGTTGTATGGCGATCCAATCAAGAACATGGAGTGCACATGTTTGTCAAAAAAAATTATAGTGCATCCAATGGTCATAGAGCAACTTTGCAGCTGTCACATCGCCCGCGGTCCGGATCAGCTCTTTCTTGACAGCTTCCTCGCAGTCTTGGATCGACCGAGAATGACTGAGAACTCAGCTAAGACAAGTGAGAACTCAAACGTAACTCAGAACATTGGAGACATGAAACAGCAATTTCTTCGATCTTCGAGTCGGGTACGGCAAAGTGTGGCTTCACCTGACTGAAGAATACTGAAAAAACAGCTCATACTAGATTGAATGCATGCATTCCAATCTAACACAAAGTTCTTTCAGTGTCACAAACTGCCACCGAAACACCCGAATGATTTCCTTGGAGTTCAGCTTGATGCTCCAAACACCATCCCTTTTTTACAGGGACTTGCACACACTCAACCTCTCAGACGGTGTTGTTTCCGCAGCTGGTTTCTTTTGCGCGGCCGAAGAAGATGCCGCAGGCCTCTTCAAAACGCCTGCTCTTGGTGTTTTCACTTCGGGTTTGACAACCCCCTTCTTAGGTTCAGCTTTTGGCTTGGGTGTCACCTTTGGCCCCTTGTTCTTTTTTCGTTCAGCTTCCTTCACACCTGCGGTGGGAGACAAAGTAAGGGTCTTGGCATCGTCATCCGACAGTTGATCCACAGCGTCCAGCGCCATGCCCCCTTAAAAAGAAACGGTGTTCCCGCTCCTTGATGCTTGAAACATGCTCAGAAACAACCGAATTCGCATAGACAGTGGTTAAGTCAGAACACTGTCGGAATTTGATGTTTGACGAAAAACTTGGGAAACCTCTTTTTGCGACAGGTGTCTCCTTTGTGTCCTTCGCCTACTGAGACACATGGCAGGAGAGCCCAGCAAAATTCGGTGGCCAGCGCATACATGAAGGGTGCATTTGGCGGAATATATATATATAAACTAATATGTATATATGTATACATGTATGTATATTTTGGTGTCTTCGTCTGTCTGAACCACGTGAGTCGCGAACATATATGTTTGAACCAACAAAAGACACGCGCTGTCACTGCGCTGCCAAAGGAGACCGTGGTCCCAGCCTACGTCAATTTCACAGCCGTGTTGGCTTTCACTACCGTTTTGCACAACAAATAGTACTTCGGCTTCAGGGGTGTGATCACTGCAGGGATTGCGTCCGACACTTTGACCTCCAGGGCCCAGGGTTGACTTGAACGGTTTGGGCTTAGGGGTGACTTGAACTCCAAAAAGAGTGAGGCCCCCGCCTCCCAAATCACACCAACATTGGAGGAGCGAAGTAGGGTATTGTAGCTGGAAAAGCATCCCCCCAGTTGAGAGTATCGGACATCCAAAGCGCTACCCTCCAAAGGCTTTGGCTTGAATGCATTCGTCTTGCTGCGGGGTGTGATGTTGTAGCGAAACTGCAACACCTTCGTCTCGTTGTTCGGGCCAATCACCTGTTCAGGTGCAGAGCATGGGAATCGTCGAACAGAACACTGTAAGTCATATGTGTTGCATTCAATTACAGTAAATATAAAAATAAAGGGACTTTGTGAACCAAGCCTTTGTCATTGGTGCCAGGTCGTAATCAACCAGTGCAGCTTCTGTTGCACCATGATTTCGGGTAATCTCACATGCCACATCTGCGATGGTGACCAGCTTCTTGTTCACTGCAGACCCATTCTGAGTGCACAAACACACCACATCCAAATCCGAGGTGACGCACCAACCAATCGAGTCGACCAATGAGGCAGCATCTCCTGCGAGTGGGCAGGGGAAGGGATGGGAAGGGTCGCGCAGTATAGCATTTCCTACACTATGTAAACATTACAGTATATATTTTTGTTTCTTGAGAAGCATCCTGATGGCACTTCACAGAAGCTGCCGACGTTGAATCCATACAGCTCGCGAGCTGACAACTCCACATTCTCAACGGAGTCATTGATGAGCCACCACGAATCATCATTCTGGGATTTGCCAATCTGCACACATGAATTTGCCAGCTTGGCCGAACACTGCAACCTCAGTTTGTGATATTTCTTGAAATGGATTGACCACACCCGTTTGGTGTTGTGTTTGGAGATCACACCTGTGCATTTAGATTGCATACTACTCTTAAGAGGCCGATTTGATTGCTAACTATGTTCAAGAAACGTGTGGCCGGCTTTGAAGTCATCCAACGGTGTCGCCTGAAATTCATGAATTCGGTCAAAGTTTGGCGTTGGCTGCCCATCGAAATCCGGCGTCGCCAAAGTCCTTGATGTGCCAGCGCCAGGAACCACAGTCGAAGACGAAGGCGCGGCGGGCGCTGACTCATCAGCAACCCCCTTCAAAGCGCTGGCGACATCCCTCTCAGCAGCGATCGTGTCCGCAACAGTTTTCAGGGAGGCGGCGTGGCTGGACGCGTACTTTTCTTCACAAGATCTGGAATCCTGGTTCAAGATGTTTTCATTATCGAAGTTGAAATATGTTACGAAAGATTCTGGAACCAAATACCTTGAATATGTTCCTGTTCCCATATCATCCCCTTTTGAAATATGCTCACAAGATGTGGAAAATGGGGGAACATGAAACATATTGAAACGTTTTGAACAAGATTCTTCACACTTTGATCGTCCCCAATCAAAAGCACATCCAGCGATGGGGTCGGCTCCGAAAATGCACTCCGGGGACGCCGCTTGCTTCCAGCTTCAGCGCTTCCATCCCACCATTGTGACATGAGTTTGCCAGCCACCGAACTGTTCATCTTTGTGGCCAAAGCAGCATCGTCCTCCAAGAAGATCCCCATGTAATGCATCTTTGGTCCAGTGTAGTTCTCCGATTTCAACTCCTCCAGTTGCATCTGGAGGCATGCGCTCGACCACTCCGAGAACCTCACTGGACCGGCCATGGTTTCCCAGGGATTGTCAAGACATGTTTGATTCAATGCTTTCACAATCTTTCACATAAAGGGCTAGCAACCGGTTGGGCATGCAGTCTACCACCAGCACTGGATGGCCATCAGCCATGGGGACACCATCCAAGATCTTCTTGACTATATCCTGTGTAGCTTGGACCCCTCTTTGCTGCACCTGAGATGATGGAAGGCTATGTCCGATGTCCTTTTTGGGGTACTGAAACATGAACAATAAAGTCAAAGCGCCCTCCAGTGAGCAGCAAGCGGTTTGTCCTCCTCCGGGTTCTGAAGCTCGCTCACCCGACTCCTGTCAACAGCGGTGATGCTTCCCAGCGCCGCTTTTGACTTGCAGAATTCGTTCACCTTGTGCCCGCTGAAAAGTCCAAACAGGCCTGGGCGAAACTCACATGCACAGTCCGACGATTCCCAACCACTTTCCCATACAAGCTTTGATTCCACTGTTCGACTTCCAATTAGAATTTATGTTGGAGTTTTTACGTGTCTAGTTTTATACCCCAAAAGAATTCCCAACCGCGACACACTGTTGGGATGTCTTCCTCCGATCACCCTGGTGAGTGCTGATGTTGAAGGCCAGTGCCACTTCGTGGACATCGAAGACACTGAGAGGCGGGCAGGGCGGAAAGCGCGGCAACACCAGGTAGTTGCTAAGCTGCTAAGTTAGTCAAAGAAGCCATTCTATAGCTGCAGCTGGAATCTGACATGAAACGATACACGAAGCTGTTTTGAACCAAGAATCGCAATGACCTTGTCTTCCATCAGCCGGCGGTGCTTGAAGACAGTTGACAAGTTGCACGATGAGTGCGGCTGAGGCAGAAGAAAGAACACTGCACTGTTGCTGTTCCCCGAGCACACTGATTGAGCAAGGGACGCGCTTTCGTCGATGGACAACGCGCCTTGCATCAAAACCCAAGTTTCTTTGCAACAAATAGAAAGCATCAGCGCAACACCGACCCAACTTCTCACACCAACCCAACTTCTTCCTGTTGCCACGGCACGCTGCGGCCAAAGAGTCGTGTCCACAATGAGAAGCGTCAACCTGAGATCCAGGAGGGATGGAAGAAAACAGCATGGGAGAACCAGGGTTATCAAGATTACGGCAACCGAAGTTTCTGCTTCATGATGGCGTCGCAGCCGGGGTGTTCAATGCTTCCTACAATGGTTGCGCCCCAGGATTGCAGCCGTGGGATGCAATTCTTGTGAACTCAGGTGATGTATTGGATTTGATGCTGGCTCGAATGAAGAAGGATTTTGAGTCAATGAGCGTAAAGATGCGCAAGCCTTGGGGGCTGAAAGAGCTTGCGCCTCGGTTTCAGCAAGCATCAAATAATATCAAATACATACATACACCTGTTCATCAAAGAGTTATTGAGTTGACATTTGGTTAGGGCATCAGAGAGTTGGCACCGACTCGTCTCAGGAAGTTCTTCAACGTGTGTGCTGCGCTTTCCGGGCGTGTTCTTTGCGCTTCAAGGAACAGGTGCCCTCAAGCTTCTTCGACAAGGTGAACCCAGAGATCCTATCCACGTTTCTTAGATCATATTGGCAGAAAACTTCAATGGTGGGCCTAATCGTTTCAGTCAGGGGACACGCTATCCAAACATGGTCACCACAAGGTTCATGCATCGTCATGGAGACGCAGAATTGTTGACGCTCCTGCAGTCGACGGTCCCTCCTTGCAACTTGAACAAGGTGTCCATGTTCTTTGCCCATTTGGAAAAATACCAGCAGCAGGCCTGCGTTTGAAAAGTATGTTCGGGTTCAAACTGAATAAGGTGATGCGAACAGGACTCATTTCAGTGCTAGTCATGCCCCAGATCCCACTCGCATGTATGTTCGAACCCCAATGTTGCCTCCAGGAATCCGAGGACAAGCTGAAGAAAGCAGCAGAGCCTCCAAGCTCAAGTCAATTTCATTCAATTTCATTGGGTCAGTCACAAAGAACATCACGTCTACAATATATAACGCAAAGTGCTACTAGGTGTTGATTGTTCTTAGGCTCAACGCGGCGCTTCTTCAAACGACTTGGTCCCAAACACAGCTCCAAATAGAAGAAGATTTGTCTCGACTTCGGAAATGGGCTGCTGGTTTTCATCTGTTTGCTTCGCAACAGGCTTGCTGGTTGCGCTGAAGATTTACATTCTTTTTTGCAACTGATGCATAGTTTGGGTTGGGCGCCAGTACTACTGTCAGGGTGGCTTGGATATGCAATACCTGAGCGCACGCTATGAGAAGGGCAAGACCGCTTTGGCAAGCTTCACGGAGAAGCGACATGTTGCTTTGGCCCAACAAAGAACATTTGCTTGGCCCATGGAAGCATTGTGGAGAAGCAGGCGGAGCTTGGCCCGTCTGCGTTGCTCGGAGCACACATTGTTCGTCACTTTGTTCGTCTGTTAATTTGCCCATACATCCTGCCAGGTGTACATGTCATGTTACATGATGCGCATACATGTCATGTTACATGATCAGAAAACCGGATCGCGAAAGAACACAATCCTGACCAGTTCTTTCAATTCCTCACGAACTGCCGGCGTGATTTTCTGAAGAAGGTTGGCGCACGCGCCGGCTTCCAGCTTCCCCACTTGGTAGGTCGAGGCCAAAGAGGCTGCGCTGGTCTCGGAAGCCTCAAGGCGATCGAAGGCTCGGATTCAAATTGAGATTGTTCAGGGCAATGAGTCACAACTTGTCAGAAATAAGTCATGTAACTGTCGAAGCACCAAGAGCTTTGCTATCCGGCATTCCAGTTGACAATAAAAGCTGGCACTGGTGGAGGAGATTGAACGCGTTCGGTCTCCGTCGAATTGCAGTGCTCACGAGTGTCACACCTGCTGCATGGTCGTCGAGTGACCCTTTTGCATGATTTTCATTCAACTGGTTTCGCACGGGACCCGGCCTCGGTTTGTTGCCACATGGTCGTTGAGGTCCCCCCGAACCTTTGTGCAGAAAATTGTAGCAAAGGACCTCGGTCATCATGAGTCGTTCCCTCAAATGTCAACATATAGGTAGCAATCATAGCCACATATAATGTCTAGAGTCTATATAGTATATATATATATATATATCGACTACACAGTATGTTGCTTCACGCACGCAGCTATGACAATTCAGACTTCGCACAGGGACTACGTAGAAAAACTGAAGTCAACATTCTTTGGGATCACCCTGAGACCGTGGCTCTTTGACATGCTTCGGCATAGCCTAGCAAAGAATACCAAGAAATCTGTTAGCTAGTGGCATGTTCATGTCGTTTGCCGTAGCTTCCAGAAACATCCCGCCTCTAGGAGAGGGGGCATTTCGAAAGCCGCCATGAGCACTGACAAACAACACACTGATCTGTTCCACCCTTTGACAGCGAACGCCGACTGAGGCGAAAGGAGTTTTGTTTGCCTCGTGACGTCCCCAACACTGACCCTGCACCGGTTCCTGGTCAACCACTTATCAGACACCTCTGCCACGACCAACTTCTCTGTTCCAGGCTGGTTGGCGTCCGTTTGCATGCCAACATGCATTATCACCATCGAGAGCGACCGTTGCACATCCTGAGCGAGGCACGTGGAAGGCGGTGGTGTTTGGGCGGAAGAACAAGTTCTGAAATGTTCCAAAGAATTACAGGTTCGTCAAGTACACGAAAAATTCTAATTGGAAACCAATGCACGCAGTCTGCTGTTCCACGGAGGCCATAGTCGCACCTAAACGGTAGCATCCAGGGTCGCAGACAATGGGCACCATCGGAAATAGAGAAGGCCGATTCAGTCGCATAGGTCCTCAGAGTCCGGTTGAATTAGAACCGTATGTTTGGTCACAAAGAAAACTCATCACAAATCCGAGGAGACGACACACCCGACGCCGGAGGAAATTCAGACTCGATAAAGCTGAAGAAATTCACAAGCTTGTCCTGCAGCGGTGGCTATAACTGCCAACAAAGGAGAACCGTTTCTGGGTGCAGCAGTCCTGGGTATCCAAGGCCTTCTCCAAATAGCGATCTAGAGAGCCCTCTGAGGATATCGCTACGTTCCTCATGGCAAAACACAAAGGTTTGTGGGGCCTCCAGTCCTTCGTTCAAACTTGGGACACTGTGCAAAAAAGATTGTGCCAAAGTTCACCCACTCTTCAAACTGATGAATGTGCGGCAAGTCTTTAGAGTCCGCAGGAATTGTTGGCAGCGGCAAAGTCTTTTGCGACTTGCCGCCTCCTTCCCCTCCACCGCTGCTCTTCTGCTTCGCGGGCATTGAGGCTCCCAGCCCGATGCCTGCCACGCACGACAGCTCAGCTGAAATTGGTGAGATTGGGGCCAAGGATTGTGTGCCCAATACAAGCTTCCGGACAAAGGTTTTGTGCCGAGTACCAATTGACTTTAAAGGGTTTGTGCCGAGTACCCACTTCAACCTAAAGGTTTTGTGCCGGGTGCATCCTTGGTACATTCAGTTTGTGCCGAGAGGCACCTCCCGCTAAGCACAAACTGGTTTGGTTCATTTTGCAACGTCTCTAAGCACAACACTCTTATGGAAATGTCACCCATGGATTGCGCTTACATCCACCCTTCGTAAGCACAAAGACCTTATTGGGCCTTATGATAAACAAAAAATAAACATGTATTAGGTTTGAACACATGTTTCTTCAGCTTGGATAGGAAGTTCGTGCTTGGAGGCGCCCCCTGACGTCCCCGAAGCACAAACAACAGCCCCAGGGAAAACCTCGGGTTTGTTTTGTTTTGACCGGCGAAACCTTCGCTGAATCAGCTCAGCTACGCCACCTAATCATTTTCGCTTTTCGGCTGGCTCAGTCTCGGAGTCAGTCTCGGCTCCCCACCGTGACCGTGACAAAGAATGAGGCTTCACAGGTCTCTTGAAGGAGATGGTTGATATGATTGCAGGTTTTGGGTAGAGAACGCAAACCTATATATCTATATAAGCACTCAAATGAAACATCAATGAGCCTCAGAATGAAACCCCAGAAAACCACACAATGGAGAACCGCAGTTAAAGTTCTCCGGCCTCCTTCATGGCACTTTCCACTATGTTGATGGCCTGTTCCATGCTAACCCCTTGGGCCCACAACAGTGAAGCCGCTCTGTACAAAGCCTGTTGACGGCGAGCTCTCCAATATCGGTTCACTTCACGTCGATTCGGTCTGTCGACGATCAAGTTCATTTCATTTGGAGCCTGAGCGATTCCCCCAAATATATCGAAACTAAACAACAACATTAAAACTACTAAGTTAGTACATGCACATGCAAAGTGACGGTTGAAGTGAGCGGCAGCTTCCAAGTCTTGACCCCTTGGCTGAGGCCGAGCAGTCACTCCAGGGCCTACTGCAGGACCTCCACTTGGGAAGCACCTCGCAATTGAAAAATGGCATCAAAAGGGCACGCAAGAAAGACATGTGTGGGCCACGCTCTATCTAGCCGAAGTGCTGAGGGCTTGATGTCTTCGAGTTTGTTTTCATGTGCTTTTTGAATCATTTCTACAGTTCATTCAGGGCCCCACCTGAAGACAGATAGCAAAGGATAGCGGCCCAACACATTGTTGGCCAAATCCAGGATGCATCGAGATGCTGAATGCATCTCAAACGGTGGCTGGCCTCAAAGGTGTCCAAACATATGTTGTACATGTGCCTTTTCCAACAAAGCATGAATGAGGTGCCCACTCAATATCCCAGCGTATTTCCGCAGTTCCACATTGTCTTTCGAGTCAAGGTTGACGGGGTCGGGCACAAAGACTGGCACCAATGGTACCGTGATATAGGCTACTGTAAGATCACCCGAACTTGACCCCAGCCTGGAGGAGGGGGCTGCTGCGAGATTCTAACAGCGATGGAGGCCGGGAGATACCAAAAGATCTTTGGTTGGTAGCTGCTGTCGCTCATCCAGCGCTTTGTCCTGTATGGCTACATTTGACTAATACTGTATCAAAGATGTTGCCAAAACGATGTCCTCAAAATTACATCCGACGGAGAGGGTTGCACCCGTTGCCGACACCAAAATTTGGAGTCTAGAGCTGCAAATTCCAATCCTGCAAAAAGGTGTCAAATCATTGGCAATGAAAACAAACGACAGGCTCACTCACTCCTGAGTCCCGGAGACGCTCTAGCCGGAAGACATGTGGTGCGCCAGGGCCTCCTATGCTCTTCAGGTGCACATGTCCCAGCAGCTCGCCATAGTGCAGTTTCCTTGGCCGTGAGGAGCCCCAAAGGGTTGGACTGTGTGCGTGGGCGGCGATGAAACATGGTTCGTTTATTAGTGAGGTGCAAACAGGCATCCAATCATGGAATTGGTCGTAGACCAACACCTCTCTGTGTGGTTCGTTGACCCTGACTTGTTTGTTTTGAAGCATCGCGGTCAAGCATTGTTGAAAGTCGTCGATGCACCAGAGTTCCCGGTACCTATCCAGCCAAGCCGATGTGACACTGAAATGAGCATCGATATCTTCATGGCTATGGCCTGATTGGAGGTAGTTGAACTCACAGCCACGGAGCCTGTGAAGGCCTACTAGAGTGGCCATCATCCGGAGACCCGTTTGGTGCTTCAACTCCTTTGTTGCGTTGTCGGCCTCCAAAAAAATGAAGACATTTGGCCAACGGATGTAGTGCAAGGTCTTCGTCATCATGTGTGCAACCAGTTCCATGGTCCTTGAACCACTGCTGGGAACATTTTCGGGGGATAGTCCCACAAGAATACCATGGCCGTGTGCTATTAGGGTGGTCGCCGCCAGCCGTGGTCTCACCCAGCTCGCGAACTCCTTTGCCTGCATGCATTCAGCTTTGGGGTAGCAATGTTTGGCCTGATCCATGCCATCGATTATGCATGATATGTGGGTGATGGGAGCAGTACCCGTAGCTTGTAGGCGGGACTCGGATCTGTGGGACCAATACTGCTGCCGGTCCTTGTACTGGCGTTGTAAATGTTTCTTGTATTGAGAAATTTGAGCGAGCCTCGCCGGCCCCTGGCCGAGACGTCGAATGATGAGTCGGTGTCTGACACACACGGAACAGCGTGCGTGGTGGGATGTGGCCCGGATGCGCAGGAGGTGGTGGAAGTCTTGCGTCCACACCTGAGAGGCCAGCGTCGCAGACCAGGAATGTGGAGGGGTTTACTGCGAAGTGATCATTCCAAAATCTGTTGCCAGAACATTTGGCATTGCTGGCGCAATCAGTGTCCACGATTTTTCGGTACACCGTTTACACCGTCTACACCGTTTACACCGTTGACACCGTTTACACCGTCTACACCGTTTACACCGTCTACACCGTCTACACCGTTTACACCGTCTACACCGTCTACACCGTTTACACCGTCTACACCGTTTACACCGTCTACACCGTT
>CAXAMN010012002.1:736060-816060 GCA_963970005.1 Durusdinium trenchii
GTAACCAGCGTATCCAGCGTAACCAGCGTAACCAGCGTAACCAGCGTCATCGGCTTAACCGGCGTAATCGGCGTAATCAGCGTAACCAGCGTAACCAGGGTAACCAGCGTAATCGGCGTATTCGGCGTAACCAGCGTAACCAGCGTAATCGGCGTAACCAGCGTAACCAGCGTAACCAGCGTAACCAGCGTAACCAGCGTAATCGGCGTAATCAGCGTAATCAGCGTAACCAGCGTAACCAGCGTCATCAGCGTAACCAGCGTAATCGGCGTAACCGGCGTAATCGGCGTAATCATCGGAGCCAGTGTAACCAGTGTAACCAGCGTCATCGGCGTAACCGGCGTAATCGGCGTAATCAGCGTAACCAGCGTAACCAGGGTAACCAGCGTAATCGGCGTAATCCGCTTAATCGGCGTAACCAGCGTAACCAGCGTATCCAGCGTAACCAGCGTAACCAGCGTAACCAGCGTAATCGGCGTAACCAGCGTAACCAGCGTAATCGGCGTAATCAGCGTAACCAGCGTCATCAGCGTAGCTAGCCACCGCCAGCGTACCAGCGTACCAGCGTGCAATCACTCGCGGACACGCTTTGCCACGTCGCTCACATTTGGGGCCCAGGCGGATGTGAAGAGAGATCTCGAGATCTTTTCTTGTGGAAACTCCGAAGTGCACAATCGATAGTAGTCCGAAAACTTCCCTGCCGGTAAGTGGCGCAGCTTGGATCTGTCCAGCAGTGGTTGGTCATATTTGTATGGGCCCTGGCGAGGGCGTTTGTTCGACGATGGATGAGCGGAGTCGGGCAGTGATTCTCCAGCTGTGTGGTATAATTGATGGAGAAAATGGTTCACCAAACTTCTCTTGTAGCTCTGTTTCCCAGGTCCCTTTGGGACATATCTGCCATCCAATGGCGCTGTTGGAGCACCTTCTCGCACCGACTTCTGGAGGGTTCTGAATCGCCCCTTCCCTAGTCCCAGCAACTTGATGAACCCCTTGTTGCATATGCTGTGACCCAATAGTGTCAAGGAGCGAGTGCCCCGGCACGAAGGAGCATGTCCCTGCAAGAGATCTCAGGCTTGAGCTATATGTCGACGCAGACTTTGGAGGCGATGCCGGTGACGTCAAGTCAACCTCGGGCGGGTTCCTCGTACTAAAAGGTCCTAACACATTTTTCCCACTTGCATGGATCTTGAAAAGACAGACATCCACTTCACGCTCCACCACGGAGTCCGAGGTGGTGAGTTTGGCACACTCTTTGTACCAGGAGGGTATACCTGCTCTTCAACTCTGGGAGAAACTCTTGCAGAGGCCGGTGGACTTAGTTATCCACGAGGACAACCAAGCCACCATCATAGTCGTTCGTAAGGGGTGCTCCCCGAAACTTCGACATATCGGCCGCGCACACAAGATAAACCTCTCATCCTTGAAAGAGTGTCTCGATGACCCATGCATCAATGTGCAATACATCGACACCAACGAACAGGCCGCCGACATCTTTACTAAAGCACTGCCACCACAGAAGTGGTACAAAGCTTTGTGCCTTCTCGGCATACGTACAGATATTCGCGAGCCGAAGCCATCCCTTAGGGATCGAAGCTTTTCGCTAGGAGCCGATGTAGCTGCAAAAGCCGCTGCTTATAATGCGCGGTAATTAATTCCTGTACATACAACCCATGGCACGCCAAAACGGCGAGGGGGGAGTCGAAATTCATGAACCAGGATTAACCCCTTATTTGTCATGCGGTTCATGTACAGACATGTTTAGCTAGGTCAGTTCAAACACCTTTTCAGGTTTCTCACTGACTTCGCTTTTGGCTCAAGAAAAGCGCGCGCCCGTCGTGCTTTTCAGCTTCCGTGCACGTCGCTCGCTCGCGCTCGCCCGTGCAGGCTTTCGTTCGTGCATTTCGTGCCTTCGCGCATTTCGGGTTGTGTTTGGTTTCGGGTCGGTTGCCGTAGGTGCTCCCTCCCCTAACTCACATCCCACTCTTACACTACGGGGACCAATCCCTCCGGGACTCCCCGTCGTGTTCCATCCCATACTAGGGTTCAAAACACCATTGGGTATCTTGCTGAACATCTCCCACTCCGTAGGTTGTGGTGGCTGTTTGGTGCCGATATCCCTGAACCCTTGTCACTTTCATTATAAAGCATAAGTTTTATGTAACTGGGGATTTGTGTGGCACTATGCGAACTCAGGGATGCAGTGTTTAACTATAAAGAAACTGCTATACCGGTATTTGAAGGCATAAGGCACCAGTCCAGATGTGTATGGCCTGAACCCTTCAAAACAAAAAATATAATTGACTGTGATGTAACTTGAAAAAGGTTACAATTTGCAAATCACAAAAACACACAACTGGATGTGTGAGTCCAGAACCACATAGCCGGGAAAAAATACATAAATTATTTCTTAATAACTGGGGACCAAAGTTCTGGGACCAGCAATGTTCAAAAAATATATATGTTTCAAGAAAATATAACTGGGCACTGGCGACCAAGGTTCCGGGACCTCTTATATTGAAAAGACAATCTTTTTTTTCAAACATATATTTGGGCACGGGGGACCAAGGTTCCGGAACCTGTAATGTTGGAAAAAAATGGAAAATTACAAAATATAGAACCGGGGACCAAGATTCCGGGACCTGCAATGTTGGAAAAGTTCTGGAACCGGTCCCGGAACCTTGATCTCCAGTTATATATATATATATGTTTTTTCTAAAAATTGTATAATATTGTTTTCCAACATTACAGGTCCCGGAACCTTGGTCCCCAGTTATGTATATAAATACTCTTTTTATAAGGTTACAAACTACAAATTTCAGGTCCCGGAACCTTGGTCCGCAGTTATAGTTATATATATATATTTTTTTAAATATGTTAAGTATAATCTTTTCCAACATTACAGGTCCCGGAAACTTGGTCCCCAGTTATACTTTTTTGACAAGTGCAGACCAGCGCTGGCCGAAGTGAAGTTTTTGGTAAGAAAAATTCCCAAGTATATGGTTTTCAAACTTCACCTGATTCACCTCTTCATTTGTTTGAATAAAGTATTTGGTTTGATATGTTCACAGTTGTGATCTGAATTGCTTCAAGCTGGTTTCAATCCAGTTCCAACATGCAGACAGAAGCATGTCACAGACATGTGCTGTGAACACCAGCAGTACAAAGAGATGTTTGAAAAAGAGTTTGCTAATGATCCGCTGCTAAATGGGGGTTATTTGATTTTGCAAGTTTTCCTACCTCCGCACCTTTCCAACAACTTATATTTTTTCGAAATGTTTCCAGCCATCATAACCCATAGGTTGTGAAATTTAGCATAGGAACTGTCTAATTTCCCACGTTCCAGATCGTTCTAGACGTTTTTAGACGGATCGTTTTTTTGGGGAAGTGGTTAAAGTGCTGTAGGGGTTGCTCGGAACTTTTCGTGTTTGGAGTTTCGATGCAGTTTCTATCAATTTTGACTACATGAGTTTTCCGGCCCAACAGTTTCGGAGGATTTTTTACGTCCTCTAGCGAATCGAAGCGAAAAGCGAGCGACATGGGAAGCGAAGCCGCCAACATGCATGAACGCCAGGGCCCTCACAGGCACGGCAGCCTAACACAGGTTTTGGAAACCTCAAACCACACATGGGAAACAACTGGGGTCTTCGTAGTCCTTTTGGTTCAAACCCCGTTGTGCGGGTAGTGTGCCCGCAAACGCCCGCAAACCATTTGCGCCATGAACGCTCACGCATTGTTGGTGGCAACGTCACCCAGCAGCAGCGAACACATATATGGTTTCAGTTGTTCTCGTAATTTAATGTAAACGAGTCAGTTCTACGGTGGTATGGGTTTTTGGGTTTGCAAATGCGTAATTTAGCTGTTTGGGGCGATGCTCGTGTATAGTTGGCAAGCACCTGTTGGTGTATCAATGTCATGGCTGAGGGCCAGGTGTTCTGGCATTTGGCCAGTTTGTGCCGATCTTCACGAAATTGAATCAGGATGAATCAGGAACATACACGCGGGCTGATGTTTGATGTCGCATGCAATGGAAATTATATCATTGAACCGTTCACATTGAACCGTTCACATTGAACCAACCCTGAGACAGTTTAGCCAACCCCGTAATTCCGTATAATTATTACAATGCTGTTTGATATTTTTCTTCATTGTGACAATTTCAAACCCGCAGCAGCCGCAAGCATCGTGCGGGACCTATGTTTTTTGGTAACAATCAGTTTTGAACCATGTGCAGTTCATGTGCATGACCGTCGCAACAACAGCAAACTTGAGGTGCAGTTGTGGGCAGCAGGCCCGATCTCTCGGGATGTCATTGGTCAGGTGATGCTTTGTTGTTTTATTCGCTAAGGCTTTCAAGTTGTGTGTTCATGCATGTCGTATCCCATTGCACTATTTGGGCTTATATATATATATATGCATTTCGGGCCCACACCGATACCCTGTTACGTGCGCAAATTGCAACATTGATCGGGTGTGAACAGGTAATGCCGCACTTATGTTGTTCCCTTCGCAGTATTTGGTCCAAACGAGAGAACATTTTCGACACACTTGAGATAATGCAATGTGACCTGGAAGGCAGGTTGTGTGCCACCACAGCACCAATACCTTAGTGCAGCATTAGTTGCGCAGTGTTTCACAACAACCGTTGGTTCAACTTTTATCAGGCTTTGTTAATTTGTTGTGCTCCTTTCCACGCCATGGAGGGTTATCGGCAAGATGTTGGCAGAGCTGCCAGCAGCATGAGTCACCCTTCTTGATTTGACCCGTCCCAAACTAGTTTCAGTCAGTCCTTAGGTCGGGAACGCTTTTGGAAATGGGAGTGCCTTCATGTCCCTTCGTTTTACACTCGCCTTAGGGCGCATGGCCAGACTGAATGACACATAGTGCGAACAAAATCGTGCGACAAAAGACGTATCGCCGGCAAAGCGCCATGAGGTGTGCCTAGCGACCTGTCAGATTGCAGCCCCCGGGCTTTGATTCGGAAGGTGGGGAAGCGTTGCTGTGGGCCAATTGGCTCACACCATTGTTGATGAACATCATGCAGTTAAGCTGCTAAGACCGAGCAATTCATCTCAATTTGGCTTAGCTGGCTGCGGCTAGACTTTGCCAAGCTCACCTCCTAGCTGTGCATCCCATTGTCATGCCTTATCACTCGCTTCTGGCCCAAATGCAAATGTAGCATTCCTTCATCCGCAGGCCTCAAGTTACTTGCGTGTTGTGGTGAGGACCCTTTCACGAACTGGGTGGAGCTCGAGACTGCCCGTTGTGGAGGGAATTTGCCACGAAGATTGGTGAACATGCAGTTGGTCGCCTGGCTTTCCTGCGTTCAGGTGCGTTTCCGCCAAGATGGATGGCATGCAGAGAAACTTTTGGAGATGATAATGTTGACACTGCAGGTGGCCTTGAGCCGCCGCCGTTTACCTTCTTGCGGCCGCTGTGCCGGAAAAAGGAGGCTGGTGAGCTAGTGAACCGCTAGCGATCAACTAGCGGGCCGACATGGCCCAGTTCACAGTACTGACATTTTGTATATGTATCCAGATGTATCCAGACGTTGTGATTGCTTTGATGTTTGTGCATGTTTGGCAGGCGGCTTAATCTTGCCATATTAAGCATGAACATCACGTAGTCATCACGTCTTCAGAACGGATGTTTGTTGGATGTGTTCGGGAATGTTGTAGGCACCAGTAGCTACATTTGCAGGGGGTTGATTGTTTTCAGTTTTCCACATGTTGTTCCAGAGTCGTTCAAGACTGCAAATGTTGGACCGCCTTCAGCCCAAAGTTGAGGAATTCCAGGCTGTGCCGTCGGCGTTTGGTGGCTTCATTGCCATTGCTTTGCCGCGATTTAATTTGAGACTTGGCTGTTTGGCTTCCAGAGTGAGTCGGCCGTCAGCTGTTGGATTTTTGCAGACCACTTCCAAAATATGCTAGATGCTAGATTTCAGCCAGGTGTGTCCAACATGGTGCCGTTTTTGTAGTCAGGTGACTTCGTGGGAGACCAAACTGGAGCCAGCATCACTGCCAGCAGCCTACGAGTCAGAGTCAACAACGTCCGCCTTCAGGACAGATCACCTAGAGCGTGTGTAACTCGGTACTTGGTGTTACTAGTAGCTTCTAGCTGCTAATAGAAATGCATTTGTCCTGGTAGTGATGCGCTTAGCTGCTCGTAGCGTGTATTCTTGTAGCTACTAGCAGTGGTGCCATTGTAACTAGTATTTTCAGCCTTGTCAAGCCCGCTCGCACGCTCACGAACTTGAACTCGATCAGGACATTTCTGGCACCTTGTTCCATGAGTTCCGCAAAGCTGCTGATCAGGGCCTCACCTCGTACTACCTGAATCAGAATATCAAACTGATCTCGTGACTTGGACCCACAGCTCACACCTGAGCACAGAGTGTCACCATGGGTCCCAGCCTGCATGGTATGGACTTAGGTAAGAGGGTTGTCAAGCATCACCCTCCAGTACCTACAAGGTGTTTCCAATTTTGTGCCCCGAAGCTTTCGGTTATTCCCAGGTTTTGGAGGCCTTGGATGTTGGAAGCTGATGGTCCTGCCTGGATTCGCAGCTGCTTGGCCTCGCGGGGTTTCAAAACAGAGATTTGCAAGGCCTGGAAGCACGGACCGTGGTCTCAAATTTGATGTGAACGACACCCCCTCTCCCACACCCCCCATTCACCGTAGCCCGATCTGGCCTAAATCGGATTTAGGCCAGGTGGATTTCCATGTCACAGTTTTCGGCACACGCAGTTCTCACTCGCCGCACTGGCAGGTGTACCACACCGCACCTTGGCTGCCTTTATCGCATGTATCAAAATCAGGTGACGTTCTTGCTGACCAGCCATGGCTTCAAGACGTTTGAACTGACGGTTGAACTCCTTTTGTAAAGACCGCCAGTGTGACCTTTCCTTCGACGATGTCCAAGGCATATGCTGGCGTGCAGGGCTGCAGCTTTTTCGAGCTGAAAGTCTCTTGGTGATGTGGAAAATGGCCGCTGCTAGCCTTGGCACCACTGTTGCAAGACAGACATGTTCTTTGTTTGGCATCTTTACATAGTCAAAGGAAAACGCTAGAATCAATACCTGCGTCATGGTCTTCATTGAGTTTTTGGCAATGCCACCTGCGGACCTGAACAGCTTGAAGCTTACGCCCGGCCATCCAAAGCCATCCCCCTTGTTTGTGTTTATGGCATGCCATGAGAAAACTGAGGATATGACATGATATGACTTCGGTCCTTGGAGGACCGTCATGCAGCTTCAAGTGCCACATTCAGACGTCACTGAATAGCCTTCAATCGCCTTCAAATGTTCGTGATTTCGCATTGTAACATCGAAAACAAGCAAGGGGAGCATTTGTATAATTGGCATTGGGCAAAACAGCACGGCAGCCAGGAATGTGAGAGGAAATCCCACACAAACACGAGAAACACGGATCCCCAGCAATCCGTTTCTAGATGTTTCTAGGATAGACTGAAGCTGCAAGAGCCACATGCCAAAGCTTAACCTCACTCAACCTCCTAACTGAGTGCCAGAGCAATCGAAGCCATGGCAGGGGAGAGCAATTTTGAGGGCTTCCAGGTATCGCACACAGAGCATGGGACAGATTGAAGGGTCCCTGCACAAAGCCATACTCCTTTTTTTCTGAGCTGGATGGAAACTTTCAAGACTTGATGACTTGATGGTTTGGAAGCGAGATGCAGGCGCTGCAAAACTCTGAGAAGCCAGCTGTGCTCGTTTTGGGTGGAACAAAGTTTATGGGCAAGGACCGCTTTTTGTGTGGTTCGCTTTTGTTGATCATCGATGACCCACGATGCTCCAATTGTACGTAGACTGTTTGCAACTACATGTGACCTATTCTGCGCCCAGGCGTTTGTTGGAGAAGTGCTGGACAAAGCCCGCGATGCCCTCAACCCTGCCTGGAAGATGGGATGAGACAGGATAAGACGGGAAGAACTTTTTTGGTGAAGAAGGTCAAGCACAATCACAATGGAGCAGTCCTGCACTCCAATCTCCAGCTACTGAATGGATGGACTTAGGTGTTTGTGTGGTCAACCGTGGGAAGACGTACTGGGCAGCGGATCCTTTTGCAGCTTGCAAGCTTATGACTTATGGCGCTTATTGATGCCCTTTCACCACCATTCTCTGTTCCAGATCACTCTTTGGGGTCGTGAGTCGTGATTGTTGCTTGTGACCAACTTACCAGGCAGATCGTGTGGCACGTGTTCGTGCTGATCGTGACGAGAGTGCCACCTTTGCAAGCAGCGTGCGGGAGGCGACGCGGCGTTTAGGCGCGCTGGAATGTCCAGTCTGCCAACTTGGAGATGGGATAACATCAATACTTTTGACACCTATTGACTGATGCTTCAAACACGCTGAACTATAGATAATTGCATCCTAAATTCACCTAATTATATATACATATTATATATATATATATACACATATATATATATAAATTCCATGGCTCCCATATGGGGCATGGTTTTGTCGATTCTTATCAGAGAAGTGTTTGCAATTTCAAGTCAACTTGGATGCCCAAAAGAATGGCATGCCGAACTGACAATGTAGGCAGTGACTGGGATTGCGTGGTCGATTTCTCCGGCTTCACAGGATGCTTGCCTGCTGTTCAGGCTGTTCAGGTTGTTCAAAGCCCATGTTCTGATGCTTCCAGTTGAGCCCATCGTTTGAGGTGAGGACGTCAAAGCCTCGCTGACCGGACTGGCTGGTGTGGCTTGGCATGGTTCATAGAGCATGAACTTGACTTCTTGTCTGACACACCCAAAGCTATTTCAGAAGGTAACCACAGGTCACCCACCTTAACAGTAAAGTCCAGTGCCACATCTATGGATGGTTAAGTGCATGGATAACAGCGACCGTTAATTTCAGCCATTTGCCCCCTGTCGGCATCGGCAATAGGCTCTCATGGCTCTAAGTTTAAGAGATGGAGTCCAGCCAACCGCTGAGGGTGGCCAAAATACTTTTTCACTATTTTCTCACTATTTTCTTGCTATTTGCTCACTATTTTCCTGTCCATGCTTTGCTTTCCTAGGTCTCCGCAATCACATGTTGCATGAACACCCCAACCTATGTTCACTATTTTCTTGCTGAGTTCCTTACTCAGGACCTCACAAAAAAACAGACACCTACATTTCCAGTGGTTGCCTGTCGTCGCAAGTTTTTACTCTAAGTGAGGACTCACTGTTTACATTTGTTTACACATATCCACAGCCCAGAAAAGTGGTTGGTGCCTCTGTTTGCACCGTGTTTACTAGGCCTTTAAGATGTACATTTACATCTCTTCAGATTCCATCTATGAGGCGCACTCACTGTTTTGTTGGCAGCCCACCACCATACCTTTGCTTATTGCTGGATCCATGGCAGGTGAGTGCTTGGGCGTACGACAAATGGAAGCCAAGGCAACATGGCCAGCAGTTTCTTGAGGGCTTGAGTGACATCAGACAACCACAAGGCCTTCATGACAAGAGCTGGTTCTAACAGAATACCTGAAGAGGATTACGTGTTGCTGTGCTTGTTTTTGTCTCGTTCCTATAGACTTGCTAGGCGTTCTAGCTCTGGCGGCTATGAGACATCCGTATCCGAGCACCTTGCTAACCGTCCTGAGGATAAGGACCCGGTGGCGGCCAGAGTTCTGGTGTGGTTTGATGGTCAGTTTGATTGGTTTCATGTTGATTTTGGAACAGCCATTTCAGGCGGTTGAGGCTGTGGATTTTGAGTACTGGGAAGGAGCAGCAGGATGTCTTGAACAATGCTGACAGCTATGGACACGAAAAAACTCCAGGGTGAAGAACGCTTGTTACAGGACCCAGTGACAGAGTGTAGTTGTCATGTTGTGGGTCTGGTGGGGTAACTTGGAGCCCCTTTAGCGTGGCTTCCAGGATCTACCACCGGGACGACGAGGCCTGATCCTGCGGCTGCCGGATGTGATTGGCCCCTTCGATTCAACGCAGCCTGGCAAGCAGCGTAGATTGCTTTGGTCTCTTGCTCTATCTGAATGGACCATATACAGCGCCCGTATTCGCCTGTTCTTTACTCATTGTCAATGACATTGCTTGCCCCATTCGTCTCACTGAAGCTATGGGCCACGTGGGTGTTCGTTCATGGCATAGACCGAGAACTGCCAAGGCACCGCTTGTGGGCATACTGGCACTGGCTGCGAGTGGGTGAAATGGGAGCTCCCCCGCCGCAAGTCCAGAGCTACAAGCGGAAGAGGAGCGATGCTTTGAATGAGCCCTTCACCCAGGTGAACCCAACCTTGAATGGCCCATGGACCCTTGTTAACCCTAAGTATATGTATATATAAAATACACATAGATGTTCGAATGTTCGACCGTTCATGGGTAGCAGATATCGCAAGCCATACTCGTTGCCGCCAAACTTGAACTAGACCAAGGAGGAGTGAAAGCATGTTTGGAGGGGGTTTATTGCAGAGCAGATTGGCCTCCAGGAAAATGTTCGATGCAGATGGTTTGGAAGTTCCACAGGTGCGCTTCCGTAGACGGTGTCGACCACCTTCTTCAGAGAAAATCATTCTGCGAAATGCGAGACAGATAGCAGATAAGATACCTGCGCAGGAACCTAATGCTTGATCAAATGTATATGCCCTCCTGCTGGCGAGTTCAACTCGGCCAATTCCTCCTTGCTTGTGGGAGGCCCACAATATGAAGGGAACATGACATATATAATGGGTTGAGTTCAGGTGTGACGACACAAGTGAAGAGTTGTGAGAATTGAAGATCAGTCAAACATTGAAGTGAAAGGTGCAACGTTGAGTTACCTGTTGATGAACTCACTATTGATGCTGCAACGATATAAGCTGAGTTGAAATGACACGCCACAAAAGGGACCTCTCTCTCTCTCTCTTGCTTGTGCAGTCCATCTCTCGCATTCTCGCCCTCAAAGTGCTTCGTCATCTCCTCTCGCCTCGTCCCTTTTATTCTTTCGACGTGTAAGGCCTCTGGTGATTGCCAACTGGCAGTGGTCTACAGCTTGGACGTGGCCAAGCTCCTCGTAGAATCAATTTCAATCCCTGAGGTACGGTGGGTCAAGACTCAGACGCCCTCAACTCCTACGGGTTTGTTCTACCTACTTGCTCAGGACGTGCAGACGTCACCACGCCAACAATATTACCTAAGTTTAATTCGAGTTCGGGCGATTCTGCATTCAGGTTTCTGGCCAGACTGGTCATGCAGCCACCCGCAGCACTCGAGAGCCGCGCAGATGTTATTAACTTATGTTGCCCTAGCCTTAGCTCTGTGGCAGACAGAGAGGGAAGATGACAGTTGAGAAGAGAGAAGTCCACAGAAGAAGCCGCATCTCAATAGTTGTATATAGTTGTTTATAGCTTTGTGAAGACTTGGGACCCCGGATATTAAACTACTGTAAGTAAGAACAGTCCAGTAACATCCAGTAACTCCAGTATTGCAATACCGATGGTGTTAAACAAGCCCAAACCACCAGGTTGTTTGTGCAGTGGCCATTGGTATTGTCTTGGTGAGGTGACGAGCAATTGCAGCTCAGTGCGTTCCTTGAGCGCTTCTTCGTGGTGGCTGGGGGTGATCGCAAACGCCCACGCATGGCCCCAGAGCAAAACCCGAAACTTGTCCGAACAAGAAGCCCTCGCGTCGTGTTTGACATACACACGTGATGGGCCATACACGGCTCCATTGCTCAACCTAAAATCATAACTGCGAAGCCTGGAGTCGAGCAGGAAACTGTACCTTCCAAGTGTTGATCGACCCTGGCCGCTGAATTGCACCCGGGCGAAGGAGGCAGGAACACACAGCTCAACTGCGCGCGGTCTTCATGAGTCTTTGTAAGCACAGCCTTTGGTCAGGTCTATGGGTTTCAGCCCGCTCCCTTGGATGAGGTGCTCCGGTGCTGCGTCGATTTCTTTGAGGAGGGTTGTGCGGCCTAGAGGCACTAGGATGTGATCGATTTGCACAGACATTCGGCATTTTGTCAGACTGCTCACGTGTTTGGACAATTGGGAGGTAGCCATTGTCGCTTTGGACTGACTTCATGTCGTTTTACTGAGGCTAAGTTTCCAGAAGAGGCCAAGAAGGCAGCCCAGAAGCTTCCATCTGAACCGGCCGCATATGCGCTGAAGCTGCTCGAAGCGCAGCAGTGCTCCCGAGAGCGCCCGATGGGGTGAAAATCGAGTCCCGTTGCACATCAAAGTTGCACATCAACAATCATCAACATTGGGACTTCATGGTGAATGTTCTTTTGAGTTGTCTTGCAGCTAGTGACTGGAACTTTCTGTTAGAACTTTCTCTCCCGTTTGATTTTGCAGGATGATTGAGGCTGAACAGTGCAGGAGGCAATCCACTTCTTCTTTGTTCTTTGTGGTCAAGGTGGCGGCAGTTTCATGTCAAATTCGTCGAGGCATGTTGAGGCACCCCTAAGCTGCAAAGTACGGGCGTTCGGTTGAGACTCCTAGACTAGACTGCTGCTCCCCGCCGTGCAAAGAGCAGAACCATCTGCCGTTTGCCCCGGAGCCACTGCAAGTCACAATAAGGCTATGAGACGTTAGGATTCAGAGGATTTCGCGGGTTTGTTGTTTGAAACCGCTCAGTTGTGGCCCACGACAGGCTTATTGGGCACCGTGCATCTGAGATAGGGGAATCCAGAGTGGGGCCAGGCCAAGCCACCCGAATTGGGAAGTACAGTCAGATCTTGTTACAGACCATGAGTCAGGAGTGGTCGTGAAGATGTTGTTATTTTATGTGTTGCTGGGAGGCTGCAGAACTACTACATAGTAATGACCATTTTCACACACACGTGTATATATATATATACCAATTTGCTGCAGTATGCTGCAGTGCTGTGTGTTTGCTCTTCTGCACTGAAGTGAACACATGGTGCACCCTGCGGCCGCCTGTGGCTATCTTGGCAGTTGGTCCAAGCAGCGGTTTGCTCTCAGTCTTTTGCTTCAGTCCTTTCGCTCAAAAACATGGGGTCTGGTGCATCTACAGAGGAGGTGAAGGGTGCCATCAGCGGAAAGTCACCTGAGGAGATCGCAGCGGCCTTGCGAGAGCTGCCAGCTGATCAGCTCGCGAAGATCAAAGATGCTTGCAACAAAGGTGGCCCCTGCCCCGGGCCCGTGGATTGCAGCGCCATCACCGTGGTGGCCAAGGACTATAAGGGCTTGTTGGAGCAGCCAAAGGAGCCCAAGTTCAAGGGCGCCCTTTGCCAAATCTTTGTGCGTGGCCAGCCCTATGGAGGTTCAGACGAGAGCAACTCAGAGGTCCAGCTTCAGACAGATTTTCGACAGCCCTTTGTCAAATCCCACCAAGACCCCTCAGGGCAACCCGTATCCCAATCAGGACCCTGCTAGGTGCAAAAGAGAGAGAGGGAGAGAGAGAGATAACGATAATTAACCGATGGTCCACAATAGTGGTAATGATCTCTCCAATGAAGTGACCCAGCAGGGACAAGTGATCAAGGCAAGTGCAACCATCATAAGAGCAATTGCAAAAACAAGACAAGAAGAAAGAGCACACCATGAACGACAAGACGCAGGAGAAGTCGCAAGGACAACAATGAGACTTTGACGACACGCGGGCTAGTTGCAATGAAAGGCAGCTGTGGCAGCGACAGAAAAGACATAGTTATCGACATACCGAAGATACACGACTCAGCAAAAAGAGCGGCAGCAAGATCGAAAAGCCTCAATGACGGCATCAATCACAAGTCAATATGGCAGCAAATATGGCATCAGGACAGCAGCAATCCGGAAAATGCAAACAACGTTGCAACGTTTATGATAAGCCTCCGTTAATGGCAGGAGCTACAGCTACGTTAAATTAACACAATGCCTTCTGCCAACTTGCCAACTCCAACAGAATGACAGCTTCTATGAGAAGCCCAGTGCTAGGACCAATGATAGGCCAGAATTACAACAACAGTGACATGCGTCAAGTACGGCAGGAACGACACAGAGTGACAGTGCCAATGACAGAGGACATTTAACTTTAGTTACTGTATATAGTTACGAAGCACTTGCAACCACAATGACAACGCCAATGTCAAGACACCCTGGCCAGAGCAATGCTACAATGCCAATAGCAACGGCAGAACAATATGAAAAGAGCAATATCATGCATGCCGCAGTGAACATATGAATAACAAGCCAAAGTGCGCACCCAGTGACAAGAGCAAGGGCAAGACAGAATAGCTACAGCAACAGCAAGGGGCAAGGGACAATGACAAGCAAAACCTGCATCAAGTGGGAATGAATGGTGCTAATTAAAGGGGCCTTTGGAGCTTCTATTTTCTTCTCACATTGTCACATTCCTTCCTCTCTGGAGCTATGTCTGATTATGTATGCGCTTTTGATGCAGTTTCTGTGGGTCCAGGTCCAGGTGCTGTTCCAGGTGTTTTTGGAACTGGGTGGGCGCTTTGGTGTCGGTGCAGGTACAATCAGTAAATTCATGGTCTACTTTAGTTGCAACCTGCAACTGTTTTTACTTTGTCAGACCGAATTCGTGAAAAGCAACACTGTTGTCCGCATACTTTTACGTCATGGCAAACCGTGTGTTGCTGTTTGCTGCGTTGCCTTGACTTGACTGCAGCTGCTTTGCCAATGCGTTGCCACTGCTTTGCCATTGTCAGAGTGTTTGAGAATGGCAATGCTGTTGCGATCGCGGCCATCAATTCATACTTGTATGCGTGCAACATCATGCCTGCCACCATGGCACCTGCTGCAACAAAAGGGGCTTGCTGCTTGCATTTCATGTGTTGAGTGGCGTGAGACTGCCAGGGGGGCGTGCTGCTTGTTGCTATGGCCTTTGTTAGGGGCCTGGCCTGACATTTTTGGAAAAGCTGTATAACTTTTGCACACATCGTTTTCAGCTTTCCGAACTTTAGCAGAGCCTTTTTCACAAAAAGGCCAAATTACTGTCCTGACCAGCGCAGCCCAGGCACACTGGTACTGGTAGGATAACTGAGTCGGGGTTGGCGGTTTGTTGTAGTAATTGTCCTTGAGTATTGGCCTCTGTTGTGTGTTGTGGGCCGTATGTTTGGTGTTGCCATTATTTTGTGTCAAAGTTTGTCGTTTGCCCTTGTGTTCGTTGTGTGGTTTGTCTGTGTGTCATTGTTTGGTGTTTGCTGTCTTGTTTGTCATTGGACTTGCGGCAGCAGAGGTCACGATACGGTTATCTCCGTTGGACCTGTCTCTTTTTGTGGTATCTCTGTTTTTGTTTGGTGTTCAGTTCTGATTGTGTCTTGTTGGTGTTGCAGTTTGTTATGTTTGTTGTCTGTTGTTTTGTTCGTCGTTGGACTGGCCGCCCTTGCAGCAGCAGAGGTCACGACGGGGTAATTACAGTATCTCTTATACAATTCAGATACCCGCTGCCACAATCCTGCTGGGTGAGGAAACACCTGACGCCGTTTTATTGCATCTTAATTCCACCGCGCTATGCCGGCGTAAAAACGTTTCCCGAAAGACTTGGTCGAAAGGGCTCTTCCTGAAGGTACTTGGTCTGTCTAGCTGAGGCTGTAGCATTTGTAAGAGTCTAGCACTTGCAAGAGACTTGATCAAGTTTAGCATTTGCAAAATCTTGCCCAGGCTTTAGCACTTGTAAGAGTTTTGCTCAGGCTTTAGCACTTGCAAGAGACTTGATCAAGTTTTTGCATTTGCAAGAGGCTTGACCAATTTTTGCAATTGCAAGAGCCTTCACCAAGCTTTGTCATTTGCAAGAGGCTTCACCAAGTTTTTACACTTGCAAGAGGCTTGGCCAAGTTTTTGAATTGCAAGAGGCTTGGCCAAGTTTTTGAATTGCAAGAGGCTTGACAAGTTTTTGCACTTGCAAGAGGCTTGACCAAGTTTGAGCATTTGCAAGACTTGACAAAGTTTGAGCATTCGCGAGAGGCTTGACCAAGATTTAGTACTTGCAAGAGACTTGATCAAGCTTTAGTACTTGCTTGACCATGTTTTTGCATTCGCAAGAGACTTGACCAAGTTCTTGCAGCTCTTGCCTTTGACTTGACCAAATTCTAGCAGTTGCAAGAGACTTGACCAAGTTTTAGCGTTTGCCAGAGACTTGACTGGTGCGCGCTTTGCTTGAAACTTTCGGGCCTGTAGGGGGTCTAATTTGGAGCCTGACCCCACGATTCCCAAGCGTTGTTATAGTCAGGGTGTTTTCCGTCACCGTGCCCGATATTAGTAGCTAATGGGATCGCAGTTGTGCACATCTAAGGCAACAATGGGCACCGCTATGACTCCATCCCCATGGCCAACGGCATGATTAACGCAGGCATGTCGTGCCAGTTGATCCACTATACGCATGAGGAACACGACACTTTCTTCACCCTTTGCAAGAAGTTTGATTTCATTATCGTTCGTTGCAACCCGGGGCAAATCAAAGCCGACGGGGGAGATCAACAGAAGTTCGATGATGGGATGCGTGCCCTTCGCAAGGCCGGCATCCAGATTTGGCCATCCCCAGATGTGATGGAAAAGATGGGTGCAAAGGATGCGCTTTGCAAGGTGGCTACGATGAACATCGGCCTGGAAGACACGTTGGCCTACTACACACCCGAGGAGTTCGCAGCGGGCTTCAAGAAGACCATGGCCTTCCAACCTCGTGTCATCAAGCAGAACCGAGGCTCCTCTGGCGAAGGCATGCTCCGCCCGAGAAAGATGTTGACAATGTGTGAAAGTCGGCCGGCCAAGCAAAGCACAAGCTTGGCTTTCGCAAGTATGGTGTGTCCACGATAGACTTCCGATAGACATACCGTCTCCGGAAAAGGTTCAAGTTAGAAACTGTCCAGCATGATCAACATGAGTAGCAACAAGTTTTCAACCACAATGACAGAGAGCACAACCAGCCTGAAGGATACCGAACCTTTCAACAAGATTTCCACAATTTATATAATTGTTCCACTGCTGCTGGCTCAATAATATCAATCTGTCCAGGAATGATTTGTCCAAGAGTGCTTAGGAGACGGTGCTTTCCTCCTTGACAAACTTGTCATGCATTTTCGGCGCATTTCCTGCCAACAACTCTGATTGACCTGTCAGGCATCTGGATCATCAAATTGAAGGAGGCGCAACCCGGGCAATACTTTTCAAAACATGTCCACTCTTGGATTGATTTCGGGTCATCCACTTTCGTTTGTGAAATTCTCAATGCTTGGTTTCCGAACATTGGGACCATCCCCGGGATGGTTTTAGTCCGGGTGAGGAGAACTATTGCAAGGAGTATGGTGAGAGGTCTTGCGAGGATTCCGAAAAGCTCCTGCTCATGGAAGCGAACGACAACCACGAGGAAGAGCACACCGTCGCGGAATTTATCGAATTCTGCGTGGCGGGGCGCACCGAGAAGTCAGGCGAATGGACATCCAAAGGCGGGCAGATCGCGGTGGATCGGTCGTGGATGCACAAAACAAAGACAAACAGACGCCGACGAAAAAGACAACAGTCGCATACATTTGTTGGGGCTTGTTCATTGAGTTTCAGATGCAGGAGTGGGCAAGTATTTGGAAGGCGGCAAAGAAGCCGGGGGCCAGCTTGTGGATCAGCGCTTTTGCCCTCGAATTGTTGAGGGTGAGCTGCGCTACAATCTCATCGGAGATTCCTTGATCGGTGTTATTCACAAGAAGCCCAAGGAGGGTGGCATTTCCGCCGTCGGCGGAACGGGTTCCATCTACACCTTCTACGGCCCTGATGAGCCGCTCTTCAAGAGCTTGACCGAAGCTCGCTTCAAGATCACGATTTGTCATAATTTGTTCCCTTTTTTTTGTTGCAGACTCCGGTTTTTGAATTGAAACTTCTCATGTTCAGGTGGTGCGGGAACCATCCTGAATGTGTGTGATGCAGCTGTCTTATTCTTTTGTACATATTTTTGCTCCTCTGTATTGACATTGAGCAAGTGAATTTGCCAATACTCCCCTTTATCAAAGTGCAATGCACTTGATTTTGCCTCTACTAAAGGTGCACGGGTAGCAATGGTTTGGCTGTTTGTTTTCGTCTGTGGTGTCCCATACTTTGTCAAGGGCTGAGCAGGCTTTCAATATCTGATTGGTTTGAGATAATTAGCTTGAGGTTGAGGATCGGATCGCCAGAAGTGAGACTGATCCCTTTAGCCTATAGTCACTGAACACCCCAATGGCTCCAGCAGTGGCTCCAGCATGACCGCCGCCACGTCAGCCGGTACTGAATCGCAGTGACGTGGAAGGGCCAGCCAGCTGCATTACCTGGCATTGATTGCGTTCATCCATGTCAATGGTAGCGGCGGCATTTTAGATGTCACATCTCGCTGTTCGTTGAACTTACAGAAGATTGGCTTCAGGCCCCAAGGTGGATTTAAGCAACACAGTAAACCGGTGCGATCCGGTGGGTGTGACTGACTGTGTCCTTGAATATTCTTGGATAGAGCAAGAACTGGCCGCCAGAACAAAGCGCCACACATCCATTCTTTCAAATTGTAGTGCGCCATCCCTTTTTGCAGGGGTGGGGGCAATGTGGCCACCGAGCAAGCTGCCAATCATGGACTCTAGTGACTCTAGTGGTTTGCATGTTTTTTGGACGGGTGGACCAATTTAGAAGATTATTGGTGGGCTTTCTGCACACCAGAGCAAGCTGTAGGCTGTAGCCTGTAGCGCTTTCAACACAACAAGGGAAATGCCTCACAGCCCCTGCTTTGTAACAAGTTGGACACACCATCTGCAACATCTATGTAACACTTTGCTGCACAGGGAAACATCGGCAGGTGCGCCCTGTGCAACAAGAACAGGCTTTCCGTGAAGTGCATCGAAGGATCTCGAAGCCGTGAAACATCATGAAACTATATAAGGTACAGCTTTGGAAGCCTATACAGTGCTGACTTTTTTGCGAACAGCAGGTTTGAAGCACGTGAACAGAATGAAGCCACAACTGGCGACTTGTAATGTTCAATGGGTGGTCAGTGAAAGGCAAAAACAAAAAGCAATAAGTGTGACGCCGGCAGCCCCATGCAAGACCAAAGCCTTGCAACAAGGCCATTGAGTCATGAGGCCATGAAAGAGCCACTTCAAACCTTCAGGCGCCGCCTGGTGTGCTGCGACAGTGAAATAAGGTCGTGGTCAGCGAAGATTGGAAACCGCCATGCGTCCTTGATTTCTCCTTGACGGGGGCATGCATCCTCAACACAATGGATTTTAGGTATTCTTGGCTCTGCGCGTGAAAGAGGTCAACATGGGCCCGCGCACCAGCGACACAGAGGCGTGACAGAGCCTGCGCGCGGAGGGCCCTAACCTTCACATAACGCAAGGTTCATCAACTTCTTTTTGATCATGCCCAGGTATACCCCACATCTACCAACTTCTCGGCCTTCAGCGGACTTCGCAACATGCCGCTGGTTCTCACGGATGTACTTGCTCTTCTTCAGTATGCGCCTAGCCATACTGCAGTACTACTTGACCTCAGAGCGCCTAGTGGAAAATGGATCCAATGCCAGTCTTAACTGTGTGCTAATAGAATGTGCAGGAAAACAGCTGAGTTGTTCTGATGCTGGATCAGTGCTCATGCTATGAATACGTGTATGCGCCCGGGCTTGGGTCAAAAGAGCAACGAGGCATGGACACGCACATAGGCAAACACAATCCCAAATATATACAACCAGAGATTTCCATTGCCTCATCGAAGCGCTCGAACATGAAGTCGCTAAGCTGCAAAGCTTCTGAGCATTATATAGAGGCTTCGAGGCTTTAAGGGTTCGAGGCGTTGTTAACAGCGGAGGCTTTCATGAGGCTTGGAGGTTCCGAGGCCAGACGCGAATCAGAGTTTGATGCTTTCAGGCGTGGTTGACCACAGAGGCTTCGAGGCCCATACGATCTCCCTTTGCACACCTACACTTCCCCTGTTGAGATCCCCATCTGTTGTCGCACTATGTTTCCTGCAGGTGCACTCATCTCTACTTGTACGTATTCCCTAGATAGCGAGTGACACCACCTACACTCGAATCACATAGGGGTTGTGCACTCTTTAGGCGGACGGGCGCCTTGCTGTGGTGTCCCAGGTCAGTGTGTCGGTCACTTAAACATGGGCTGATGAAATAGCTGTGCGCTCAGCTGTTTAGAATCGCCCTGCACCTTAACACTACGAATGCATTGCTGGCCCAGAAACCAATAAGAGTTAACAAAAATGATAATGAGCTTATACATGTACATGTTCATGAACCCTGAAGATGGCAACCTGCACAGGCCTCCAAAATGACAACAATCGATAACAAAGACGATAACAAAATATGACAAAAATGAGAGCGCTTGGGAGGATACTCACATGACCGGTTTGAGCATATCGCCCTGTGAAGGAAATTGATGCAAAATGAAAGGAACATGAAAGGAAACAAATGCGAACAGATGACATCTGTCCACTTTCGACCAAGGATGCTTTCACACCCACAGAAAACTCAAAAATTCAGACTTCTTAGTGCACAGAGCCCAACACCTGAGAAAACATGAGAAAACGATAAGAGTAAAACAACGATAACCGATAACATTATTCTTCGAGGTATTGCACAAGACATGTTTTTTTTTCAATACCCCACCCATGTGGTGTCTCGGTCATTTTGGGCTGGTGTCTTGGTCATGTTTTGGCGGCGTCTCGGTCATGTTTAGGTGATGTGTTGGTTGTGTTCGGTCTGGTCCTGTTTAGGCGATTGTCTCGGTTCATATTTCGCTGGTGTCCCGGTCATGTTTAGGTGGTGTCTCGGTCATGTTTGGCTGGTGTTTCGCTCATGTTTTGGCCGTGTCATGTTTAGGTGGTGTCTCAGTCGTGTTTAGGTGCTGTTTCGGTCATGTTTTGGGTGTGTGTTGTGGCCCTAGGTCCCCTGGTGCTCGTATGGTGCAGCCAGTGCTTTTTCATTGGGGCTTTGTCAACTGCAGTGTTTCCTTGATATGTGCTGTTGTCAGGAAAATTTCTTGAAGAAGGACTTGCCTCATGTTATGCCATCCTTGGATTTGGCAGAAGAACCGTTGCCGTTGTGGTGGACCACGGATTTCATCAATGCCTCACCACCGGGCACCGCGCCGGAAGACGAGAAGTGGATTGTCGGTGAATTCAATTGCTCTTGTGTCGGGATCTCAAGATGCCTTGCAGCCTATTGCAAGGATGACACCCCAAATGCCAACTGGGATGACATCTCCGAAGAAGACAAGGCGGAGGCTGGCACGGACGCGTCCGAGTTGGTGGTTGGTAGCAATAATTACGGTTAATTTGTGTTTGTGTTACATTTTTTGTCAGTGCGCCACCATGCCTTTAAAGGACTCCACAGTTATACAGTTATACAGTGTATATAGTGTTTGCATGATTATTGTTTTGCTCGTGCGACTTGAGGGAACGTGGGAGTGGGTGAGTTTGAGTTGTGCGCGGTGGAAAAAATTGGCGTCCACCAGAGTGATTCATCAAACTCATCAAAAGGCGAAGAAGATGGGAGATCTGATGGGAGAGAAAGCCTTGGCAATCCTCAGCAAGAAGTGATCATCACAAGCCTGGGCGGTTGCGCTCCGAGTGGCTGAGGTTTCACATTTGGCCATACCTGTGTTCACACGCTTGAAATCGTTGTTGCGACGCCCTTTGGCGGCAGCCTTCAGGCTTTGAGAACACAGCCCACGCGTATCGTGGCTTCTTTTGGGCCAAATTTGAATTTGTCCAACCACCGAAGGTGTGAGACTCCAGGGTGGATGAATTGAGTTCACCCTGTCCACCGGCACTGCTAGACGAAAAACCGCGTGGCGAATTGAGGGTAGTGTGCGTCATTGTATCCCAGACTTGCCAACAATGACCGGACATTTTGTTGCCAATTCCCTGCGTGGCAGGTAGCTTTGACGCGGAGCTTCCCTTGATTGAGGCACTGCTGGAGGTTACCTGTTTTTTGTGGCTCAATTGCGTTCACAGCAATTGTATGCAATTGTCGCATGTTGGGTTTGTCGTGCACCTGCCGTTCTGAAGGGCTGTCAGGCATGGTGTTCACGAGATAGCCGCATGCAGACAACCACTGTTGAATACCACCCATGGGAACCTCTAATCTAATCAATGGTGGAATATCAATTCATGTCATGTGCAAAATCCGGTAGGATCAGAACTCAAATCTCCAAGCACCGGTGCCTTGGTACAGCAGTTTTGCGACATCAGCTTTGCGAATGTGAGACACATTGAGACGCCATGGATCTCGCCTGCCATGCCCAAAGCTAGCGGTCCGGGCCCTCCACCCCCGAAGGCCAAGGCCAAGACACAGGCCTGATATCCAAAATATGAAACGTGCACGTACCGTAGTCGTATTATCCTAAGATTATCCTAAAGTTAATGTCTTGAACCTAGGCTTTAGTGACAGGTGGGCACATGTAATGTGGGCCTCTTATTAATAACCCCCCCCTTGATCAAGTGTGGGCCCCAAATAATGTGATTTCCAGAAAAAATCCTAGAAAATCTTGATTTGAATTAGACATGAAAGGAAAGGAAAGGAGATTGAAGGAAAGGACAAGAAATGAAAGGAAAGGAAAGGACATGGAAAGGACAATGAAAGGACAATGAAAGGAAAGGAAAGGAAATTCAAAGGACAATGAAAGGAAATTGAAAGGACAATGAAAGGAAAGGAAAGGAAATTCAAAGGACAATGAAAGGAAATTGAAAGGACAATGAAAGGAAAGGAAAAGACATGAAAGGAAAGGAAAGGATTTTGAAAGGACAATGAAAGGAAAGGAAACCTAAAGGACTTGTAAAGGAAACCACAAAAAGAACCAGCCAAAAAGTGTTTAGTACTATTTGAGGTCTTGAGTAATTGAAGGTTTGGGCTGCTTGTGGGGGTGGTCTTTGTGGGTTGATTTCAGGTTGGAAATTGCAATGCCCAAATAAGCATTTTTTAAAGGAACATGCAGCAGCCAAATCAGAAATCCAGAAAGGATGCCCTTCAATAAAGCTAAAGCTTTTCAACCAAAAGGAAACCTAAAGGACTTGTAAAGGAAACCGCCAAAAGAACCAGCCAAAAAGTGTTTAGTACTATTTGAGGTCTTGAGTAATTGAAGGTTTGAGCTGCTTGTGGGGGGTGGTCTTTGTGGGTTGATTTCAGGTTGCAAATTGCAATGCCCAAATAAGCAAATTTAAAAGAAACATGCAGCAGCCAAATCAAAATTCCAGAGTAAAGGAAACCACAACATAATCAGGTTTTGGAATCAGCTGAAAGCTCAGAATCAGCTTGGATGAATCAAGGTCTGGTTTACAATTGATTTTTGAAAAGATTTAGTACTATTCACGGGCCATTTACTATTAGGAACTCAACATTAGGTTCATGCTCCGAAAGATTGGGCGACAGGTTGGAACCACAAATTCCAGTGCAAAGAAATTTCTGGACATAAGTGCATCGCTTCTAGTAACAAGTCGCTTACTAGTAGTAACAAGAAGCTACTAGGAACAAGTGCATCGCTTCTTCATTTCTGGACATCCGCAGGTCAAGTGGTCCGAGAGGCAGAAGGCGGGTGTGATGGCGTCCTGCATGGTCAATCTTGCAAGATCTATGGGCCAGTCGTTTTGCACAAGTTCTTTTGATGGAGTCCGTATGGAACCTCTCCAAGCAGGCTTTTCACACTTCTTTCCCTCCCACGTTATGGACCGTGCACAAAATGCTTATGTAGGTGGCATGGGTAACATATTTCATCCAGAACTTGGTAGTTCTGTTTTCAGCGCACATTCGCATCCGCAAACACTGCCCTCCACTTTGCCTGGCACCCCGTGGCGCCCAAGAATCAGTTTGGTCCACTCACCCCGAACTGACGCCACTGTAACATACCCGACTGCCTGCCTATTCAGCATCTCCTTCAAGCCACCAGGCACAAGCCCGAGTTGAACGGCTTTTGTCCTTTTCAGTGGTTCAACAGCCCCTCGGCGAAAGAACTCTCCTTGGCCCGGATGAGCTTTTTTTGTAACATATTGTTATATATTGTTGTTATATAAGCCCCGATATTGTGGACGCTTTTGCAATTGCAACACCTCCAAAGTACGGTAGAGCACCAAATTCCTTGGCCTGAAGCCCGATTGTCGCTGAGGTGGCGAGATTCCGGAGAGAGCTGTAGCATTGACACGGTGGATTGGAGTGCTGTGGACTCGGTCGTGCATGTGGGCGGAGGCCATCGGAATCCAAGCTCGGAACAGCAGGCAACATGAAGACATCCATTCGAAGATCCGGTTTCTGAGTGGTTCCCCGTGTTCCCTTTGTTGGAAGGGATGGCTGTTCGGCCGCTGCAGGCAGCGGCGGTGTGCTGCTGGTCCGTTTTGCCACCGGCCGACTTCTGTGTGTCAAGCCACAGCGCCTTGAAGCCAGAGGAGAATTGTGCCTTGACTGAAATGAAGATACGTATAAATCCGTGTATACAGTCCACATGCAGGGAGAAAGGGGTCAGATGGTGGAAAGGGCAATGACAGGTTTCAAGCATTTTGCAGATATAAGACAATGGATGCAGACAACATTTCTATCTATCTGTATACGTGTACATACCTACGAAAGCTATCCAAGCTTTGCGCTGGATGTTGTAGAGGTTTGCCAGCTTTCTGGCTGATGCGTTGGGAATTCCAACTGCGCGTTTGCGCGTTCTTCCCATGACTGAGCAGATCATGTCCTGCTTGCGCACCTTAGAAGCAAGATATGTGCATGTGTGGTAGCTACTGACTTACTTGGTGCAGCCATCCGTCTAGTTCATTTTAGTCTCGCCATTTTGGCACTCCAGCACAGTGCTGAGGCAATGCGAAGCTTGAAATCAGTGATCACCAACTGCATGTGGACTTGGGCTTAGCACTAGCACCACTGTCAAGAATCATCAGAATCCACAAAATGCACGGGGTTGGGCACCAGCATCCATTAAAGGTTTAGCCTACCAAACCCGAATGAGCAGAAAAGAAAAACCAACAACCTACAATAAAACAAGAAAACCACAACATGCGTCATCTTTTTTTGTTTTGCTTGTTTGTTGTTTGGTTTCTTTACTTCATTTTATCCATTAAATGTTTAGCCTACCTTTGTTGGGCCACCGAGATCTCGATTTGGTTCATGGGATCCCCATCGGGTCATGACGACGTCAACGACCCAATGTGAGGAAAAGAAGATCCTGGCGGACGCCAAATACTTGGGACTTGTTGAGTTCGTGCAGGGCCCTATCATGGAGGGCGAGGCCAACGTGGCGCCCCAGCCATTGGTTGTAAAATTAAGTAAATCAATGTTTGATGGACATCATGGGCAGTATTAGTCACATTGTCCCATTGATCTAGTTAGTTATGTGAGTTATGTGGATGACAAGGCGGTATGCTCTATTCAAAGTGCTTTTGATGCAGGACTTCACGAAGCACTTTCGTGGTTGCTCAGATGACCGCCTGAAGCGCTTTTGGGTGGGAGCTGGCCAGCTCGCTGCGCATCCTGTCCGCGCTGAATTTTTCGGTCTCACTGTTGCATTTTGCATGGCGGTGTCAGGGTGTTGGACGTATCGAATCAGTTAAACGGGCTGGACCTTTAAAGAGGCTTTGAACTTCCATTTTGCCGAGCAACTATACTGACATATACTGACTAATGGACATTTGGAAAGTTTCAACCATCCCTATCGCAGCTTAACCGCTCTCTTCCTTTTTTGTTCCGCCGTTTCTTCTCAATATTGTCTCTTAAGTGTTAAGCTGGTGTTCAAGGTTTGATTGCCTAATCAACAACCTGGATCGTTTGCCCCTGATATGGGCCAACGATGGCAACCTCAAGATGCTTGGCAGACTGCACTCCATGATTTGCCGCCCCGCTAGCTGCTGCTAGCTGCTTAGCATTCATTGGGCGCCATAAGGAATTTGATGGTGGATTTTCCTGAAGAAGGACTGCGGGTCATTGGCATTGATCAAGCAGCTGCCTGGACCAAGATTACTATGCAGACTCAGACCAGGTTTGATCCACAGATGCGTGCAGACGCAATTTTGTTCACAGCTGGTTGCCATGTCTTGATTTTGGGCATGTTGCTAGTCTTGAGGTTCGTGGAATATCAGATGCAGGCCTGGCAAAGTACCTGGGCTCCTTGAGGGACTTGCTCCACGCGCTCTGGGACAGCGAAGCTGGCTGGGAAAGTAGTTCCTCTTTTCGTCGAGTGCACGCTGCAATAGAGGCCTGGATCATCCTGGAATCCTGTAGAACATTTGCCCGTGATCAAGCAGAAAACAAAGCGATGGCCTCCAACCTAAGAGACATGGCCTCCAATCAGAAAACAAATTGTGTTTGCATGTAGGTGAACTTTCAGGAGGAGTTTCAAGTGCATGCTTTGGGATTCAAACTGGGGCTGCAGGAGGACTGGTGCAACCCTGTTGCATTGTTCTTGCATGTTGTTGGACTCTGTTCTAAGCTTGGTTTTCAAGTCCAGAGTTTTTGCAGGCGTTTCGCCGCATTGCGTGGTGCTGGCCTTCCAGCTTTTGCAACCAGGTGGATGAAAGCAGAAGTCAGGCGCGTTGTTCTGATCAAACACACACAGCCTCTGCGTCGATCCATTCGCCTGCTTCAGGTAGCAGCGGTGTTCGGCTGTGAGCCGGCCGAGCTGGATTTGCTTCATTGCTTGGTGCGGGCGGCTGCCACGACGATCGCTGCAGCCAAGCTGCAAAGGGATGTTCCCATCGAAGTCCACATGCTCTCAGTGTGCTCCGGCAAACGTGCTGAGGAAGAAGTTCAGAAGCTTGATATGAAGGCAGTGCCGCAGCCGATCATTGACATTTTCCGAGTCTTGGATGAGGGCAATGAGGTTTGCTCTTTGTGGGAGGGGCATGCAAAGGGCCAATTGGGTGAGAAATCGTTGTATCATGAGTTCCGAGTCTTTGTGGCTCGCGAACCTGAGGTAAGCTGCTTCCTCAAGGTCAGTTCACCCCAGATCAACTGGCGAGTTTTCTGCAAGAGCTGGATCCAAGCCTTCAGACGACACCTGCCAAAGATTTTCTCAACTCCTTCTCGAGCGCTGGCACCATCGGTACCATCAGCTGTGTCAACCTCAGCTCTGGGCCCACTGGTAACCCGGTGCGGTGGTCCCCCATGCTTTGGTGGGTGAAGGGTTGGGGAAACTTTGCGTCTCATCGCATGCACAATCCCTAATCCCTCATCCACACATTAGTATACTTGATATCGTTCTACGTAATTACATCGCATTTTTGAACATATATCGTTAATTTTAGAGGCGCATAAGAAAGTGGCCCGACCTTTCTCAGCCTGCAAGATGACAGCACTTCCGCCGAGGCTCCGAGTTTCTGGGGAATTTGTTTCGAATGGACCAGTGAGTGTGGCGTTGAAGAATCGTTTTCTGCTCAGCTAAGCAGCGGATTGTTCAATCGACAGCTCTCAACTGCGGATCCAGGCATTTGGACGCATTTTGACATCCTTTTTGGTGGTTTTCTCGGTTTGTTTTGTTTCAAGACACGGTGCTCGGCAAAGAATGGCACCAACTCACAAGAGGTTAATGGGGCTACGAGGGCATTGGCATATAATTAGCAGTATGCACGCTTTCTGCATGACTGCACGAGATTGCCACCGGGGCTCGGCCGTTCCTGCGAAGCAAGTGTTCAGGCTGAGGCCCTTGGTCGCATCAACCCTGGCACTAAAGGGAAGATATTGCTTTGCCTCCGCCCACCTGTGGCGAACTACTTATTTCCAACTGTTCTTCCAGCAGCCAATCTTTGACCATTCGAGCGCACTGGGTCCACACTCCTCACTCTGCCAGAGGCTTCTGGGCAAATGGGACCACTACTGTAGTCATCACTAGGCCGCTTGGCGGGCCATCTCGCAGCAAGCTGAGTGTTTGGGTGAAACAGAAGTCCTCAGGATGAATAGAAACCATGCGCAGCGATCATCCACATTGCAGGGTCTAGACAATGGAACTGACAAACTCCAAGACGGAACGAACAAACGTGCTCAGAATTGCCGCCAAGGCTGCAGGTGGTGTAGAGAGCAAAAGGCGGCCAGCCAACTCAATTGGCTTGACAACTTGCGCTAAGATTTTGGTCTCGGGTGAGTCTCACTGGCTTCATTTCTTTCCGCATGTTTGCACAGTTTGCGCATGCATGCCTGTTAGCCGCTCGCCGTGGCCATGATGGAACCCAAGCTCAGTTCAAAAGCATAGGGTACGGTAGTGCGAAGCAAAGGAATCAAGCCTTGCTCACCCCGCGGTAGTCCCGAAGGCAATCCAATAGAATCAAATGCATCCAAGACAGCGACAAAGTCCTCAGGTTGCGGTTTCTCGTTCGCAATACGGTGTAATATATAAGGGCGGGGATTCTGCAGACCGAGTAACTTGCCATGCCATCTAGAATCTAGCCACGACGCCAGCAATTCTCACTTCGCCAAAGCCTGATGCTTGAGCATGCGCAAGTCCAGACATTTCCGTTTGCTAGCCAGGCCTCCATGAGTTGGGTGATGTACCATTCTGTTCTCAGTGCTTACCGACATAAGGAGGTAGATGCTTGAAGACAGAACGTGAGCTTGCCTCGAAAGAGAGAGAGAGAGAGAGTGAGTGAGTCCACACCTCATGTTTGCTTTGGATTTGTGGACTGGGCTCCAGCACTGAAGTACAGTGGGCTGTTTTTCGTTGACACTTTTGAGCTGTGGTAGCGCGCTTCCGCGACAGTGCCAGTGCCTTAAACTCCACATATGAGCATAACATAACCACATTTCTTATTTGGATGTTCGGTGCCCGAGGCCAATGCCATCCCTTCCGAGGCACGTGCGGAAGTGTCCTTCAGCTTTTGGGGTTATGCCAGCTGCATAAATATGAATAAATCAGTTAGCTCAGCTTCCCTTTCAATGACTCTTTTGCAGTGTGATTCAGTGATCAGCGGGCAGGCATCCAGGTGAAAGCTGGCAGCTTCCTTCCCGGTACAAGGCACCTAGCGTCATTTGACAGCTGAAGTCCTGACCACAAGGATCCCTAGCGGAGCATGTCAAATGTCGCAGGTCACTGAACTGATTGGCTCGGGATCCTACGGCAGTGTTTGCGAAGCTGTCGATGACCACAAGGGCGAGAGGCGATTGGAGCATTGCTGAACTTAATTCACAGAAAGGCTCTCAAAAATGTTCTAGGAGAACACTTGAGAAGCTTGAGTGTTTGCGATGCCTTTCGGCGCACGCTTGCAGGCAAGTGGTCGCAATCAAGAAGTGCAAGAGGATTTTTGAGGACCTCGTTGATTGCAAGCGAATCTTGCGAGAGGCATCTGGCTTGCGTGCGCGTTCCAGTTCCGTTTGGGCTGTATGAGTGGTGGAAGCTTAAGCTGGAACGAGCACAGCGCTTTACTATGGACATTTGCTTATTGAATTTCCTTGACAGTTCCTTTACACAGTAGGGCAGAGCGAAAATCATTCCAAGAAGGTCACAATCGCAAGAGACTATAACATAGGTACGACACATAGACATGACAACTACATGGCCCGCCAGATCTTCAGGATAGTTTCACACGCTTCAAAAATAAGCAGGCGGCGTAGGTATCACGGAAGACAACTCTGAACAATTCATCCCTGACTTGTGACTCGCAAACATTCGAGCACAGCTTCGAACTCTGAAGGGGCACGGTCATCTGACAGACCTCTTTCCATGTGCCAGGTACGAATAGTGTCACAATGTGACAATGTGTCACATATAAGCTCCCAAAATCACGATTAACACACCCCAACTGCAACTTGAACTTTGGAGTTTGGAGTGGGTTTCTGGAGGTCCAGCATAGCCGGCCCCGCGCACGCAGGTGAGCATTCTATCAAAGCTGAGTCACAGGAGCCTTGTTCACAATCCAGCAAGTCCAGCGGGGAGAGTTGTTTATAGTAATAAACAAATTACAGTTTGGAAGTATGGCAACACTTCCGGTTTGGGTCTTATGCTAGCCAGATTCCTGCTGCAAATCCATTCAATATGTGGGGCGTGCCCGGTAGTGAAACCTTTAGGATGGACAGCGTTGGCATTTGCAAAGCCGAGGAATGTCGTCCAAGTGCTGGACTTTTTCATTCCAGGCGGGCCATCGTTGGGGCTGGATTGAAATCGAGTTCCTTTCCACTTTTTCCAGGCGATATGGCAAACTTCACGGAAATCTACATGATTATGGAGCTTTGCGACTCTGATCTTAAGAAGCTGTGCAGGCAAGAGCGGCCTTGGCAACAAACAATACTAATGAATGTCTTGTTGTTTTATGGGGAGCCTTTGCGCTGGAGTCACAATTTCCTGCAGGCAGGATGTCACCCTCAGCCCTATTCACGAGACTTGGCAAGGAATGGAAAGCATGCGAGAATAGAATCTCTCAACAGCCTACAGTGACGGTCAACTTGAAAGCCTTTTGGATTGACATTGACCGGAGCATCCCTGCGCGTCTTAGGTGAACACATTGCTGTACAATTTGCTAGTTGGCCACATGGCTTTGGGTTGGAGGGCAGGTGCTTGCATTATCACCATTATTGCCTTTTAAGCCCAGCACCCACAAACGCAGAACCATCCAAGTCTTTGATTGAAGTCCATTGCGATTCAACACACACACACACACATTTCTCCCGAGGCCTTAATTACATTCATTCTGCCGGCATTTACCACCGTGACCTCAAGCCGGCAAACTGCTTTGTCAACCAGGAGCACCAGAGATGGCACGCGACAACGTGCCGGGCCATTTGTGTCTCATTGTGACAGCACACGTAGGGAACAGCAGCTTCTGATGAGGCACTGCGCCTGCAAGTTTTACCTTTACACATTCTGACGAAATGAATAGGGAGGGTTTCCGAATGCGGAAGCACGAGGACTGCACTGTGAAGATTGGGGACTTTGGGCTTTCCCGTGCCATTGGAGGCTTCCATTGGAGCATGGAGCGACAGTTTACTTAGCTTGCTTTAGCATGGGTGTTGTTAGTTCGGGTACCCTGTGACTCATGCAGCTACGTGTGGGTTGGATAACGTGGTAGCATAATGTAGCATACAGAGAATGGAGAACGGGCACAAAAAACGGCATTGCTTAGATTCAAGCTTCAAGCTGCTTAAGCCGCTTTTCCAGGTGAACAGAAGCATTTGCGTCACTTGCCCCACACACCTCGACAAGGAGAGGCTCATGAACCTTGGCTGCACCCACAGTAAGCATTTCCTGCAAACAACATGCAGCTCCACAAATGATGCCTGTAATGTTTGTGTGTGTGTGTGCACTGACAGGCACCTCTTCCCCAAGTGCCTCATACAAAGAGGGCGGCAAAGAACTTGACAGGGCTCGCTGCTCAGGATGGCCGTGTATTGTGGGGTACCGACTCGGTACCGACAATAGAAGTGCCCTGACGTGCCAGATATTGAGGCATGTTGTGACTCGGTGGTATCGTGCACCCGAGCTCATTCTGCTCCAGGACTCAGGTTTGGGTGATGTTGGGTGGTGTTGCCCGCAGCTATCTTGACAACTGAGCAGCCACCAAACATACACTATGATTTGATAACTGCCAGGTGAGGGTATCCAAGGTCCTTTTGACCTCAGCATTTCCTATTTGATTCTCACGGAGCCGCAAGGACAACTACACGCAGGCTATTGATGTTTGGTCTGTAGGCTGGGCGGCGGTGCGTTGGGTCAAGGCACCATCCCGATTTATTTGTTGCCCCAGGCCTTTTGAGCAACACAGGACTCAACTTGTCAAAGAATGCACTAGCAAGTGGGCCAGCGAAGGAACAAAAGGAACCCTCCCAGTCAGTGACATGGCTGATTCTGGGATCTGACGTTAGGACCTGTCCTTTTTCCTTCGCTTGCGCTCGATAAGACCAGCGCTCAGAGCCAGGTTGCATCTACGCTGAGCTTCTTGGAATGCTCCCGTCGGCGGGCAAGAGCTACATGGATCGAGGTCCTCTTTTCCCTGGAACGCCGGGTATTTAGCTCACTGCAGGATACCACAGGGCTGTTTGCACTTCAAGTGGAGTGATTGCCACTCTTGACCTTGGATGGTTTGCCGTTTGCTTCAGGTCGTGCTTTCCACTTTCTCCGGACCACAGGCATAAGCAGGCCTTCTGACTGCATGAAGGGAGGGTGTTTCTTGGCCGCACGGCAGTTGTATGGCGAGTTCTTTCAACTGAGGACTACAAATACTATACGAACGGTAAGCATGATATGCTCAAGAAAATCTTTGGCCTGCTGGGCACACCCGAGCAGAAGGACGTGAGTGAGTTGCACTTCCATGTGCTCTTTCGAGTTTGGACATGAAACGCATTTTGTTTAAGACTCGCATGTGATGCAGTTGCTGGTGATCCTAATTGTCTTCATGTAGCAATGTACTGGGGACCATTTGCATATTGAGCCGTCGTGTACACAAAGATGACCAGGACATCGATGCATGCGTCGAGCGAGAAGATGCAAAGCGCACCTTGGCGGCTTTGGTTTCAGACATGCTGATAAGCCATGCAGATCGTGAATGATACACAGTTGGTCACCGTGGTTCACATCTCCTTGATTGCTTTCCTCCATGACTGTCCAGCTCAGTTGCCCAAACAGACACTTTGATCTTCCTGCCAGTGTGTGCTGTGTTTCATGGAGCCTTTCTTCAGTCATGCAATGCGCTAGCGGCTAGCGTGTAGCGTACCTACAGTGTTTTCAACGGGCAGTTCGCAAACACTCCCCCAAACTACGAGGCTCGTGTTTTATCATAGCCATGTCTCCGTGCGCGTCATTGTCTTTTGATTGATCATTCCGAGCCGATTTGTGCGTGCAAAGCTAGCGGAATGCCTGACAAATACGACTTGCCTGTTATCAGTTCATGAGGACATGCGTTTCGTTTTCAGACATATATAGATTATATAGTGTTCAAGACAAGCAGTTGGGAGTCACCCTACTGTTGGAAGCGCCTGCGCTGATCCAGCTGAGGATACATTGCGTGCTTTCCGAAACAAACGGGAGAAGGCTTGCACAAGGTCTTCAAAGATGCTTTCCCGCACTAGAACTGTCAGGAAAGCTACAACCATGGTAGAACGCGACCAAAAACCAATTTATATAGGGTGTATGGGCCCAACACACGTGGGCAGCCTGCCCTAAACACAACATAACACAACCTGTCACGACCAGGTTACAAAAATACAGAATACATGTTGGAACCTCCCCTGCTGAAGGATATTGACAGCGGCATGTTGGACATCCTCGAGAAGATGCAACCTAACGGCAGCTAGGGAGGAGATTTGAAGAGTGCTTAAGTTCTTAAGGAGAGATCCCATACGGATCTTGGCCATTTTCTAGAGGCAGACATGTGATCTCATTCCAAGCTCTTACCCTGGAGAGAGAATCCTGAGCGAATCAAGTCGGAGCGAAAAAGGATATTGTGTTTTTTGTTGGGTTGATGGTTGACCTTTTCTGCTCTTTTTTGTCCGTTTCTCATCAGCGAGCATGTCGCAGAGTATCCAAGAGGTAGCATGACATAAACATAAATTGGTCAGACCATATCCTTCGAAGATGGAAGTTCAACTATTATTGTGTTTAAATAGGAAAGCATTTACAAAACATAGAAAATCTGCTACAATTATTCCAATGTAGTTCACATTCAGAGTTTCAGAATAACTATGACTCAGGTGTGGTCCCCTGCGCCAGGTTTGATAACAACTATTCCATTGTACCACACACACGTGTCCACACCTTGGGGGTGGGGACCATTAGTTTGAGTTTGTACTCAGGCTGATCTTCAACCCCAAGACTCGCATTTCGGTGCAAGAGGCGCATTGTGGGTGGCAATTTTGCTGTGGTCATTTTGGTTGAGCAGTGGCTGCTGGCGGGTCATCCAGGGCTAGCGGCAGATTTTTACTCTTTTTTGGGACCTTTTCTCGATACTATCTATCATGGAGAATGATTGGCTGCAATGAATCCGTGGATGTCCTTTTTCTAGTGCGCTATTCCATATAATTCAATCCAGGGTGTGTTGGATGAGTGTTGGATGGTCTGATGCAAAAGAAGTCAATTCTTTCCTGGCTTCCAGGCGCTTGCACATCCATTGCTGGCGGACATCCGCGACAAGTCCTTGGAGACGACATCCGCCGAGTTGGTAGTGCAGCTCGGCAAAGACTTTGGACAGTTGGGGCGCTGTGAAAGAGGCAGTCAAGCAGTCAGCCTAGCTCGATGATCTTCTTGCAGAGTTTCAGTTGATGAACTTGTCAGTGCCAGGCTTCCATTCGAAAAGGAGCCAGATCTTGATGAGACCCTTCTAAGCCGCTTCCGCTGCATTAGGGTTATGATGTACGCTAAAGCTAGTTCTGATGACACAGCAAAACATAGAAAATGCATAAACGATGCACACATAATGCAAAACTAATCCCGGAAAAAATGCACAGAAAACGCAAAAACAAGTCACCAAAGGATGCCTTGGAATGCCAAAAAAAGAACGCAACACAATTGCGAAAAAAAAATGCATTTGTCCACTAAACAAATGCAAAAACCGCACAAAAAATGCAAACAAAGGCAAACGAAAGTACAAAAAATGCAACAAACATGCACAAACCATGCAAAACAAATGCAATCAAAAAGCAAACCAATTGCGATCAAACACGTTCTGGTCTTTGCCTTTGCTTTTTTTTGCTGTGTATTTGCGTATTTTTTTGCGATGTTTTTTCTTTTTTTTGTGTTTAGTTGAAAACGCAAAAAATTGAGAAACACATGCACCAAAAACGCACAAAAAATGCAAAAAAAATGCGAAAAAAATCGCACATAAAACGCACAAACATCGAAACAAAATCGCACAGAAAAGGTGGTGTGTGAAATTTGGTTGTGCAGGTGCTTTTTTTGTGTTTTTTTTTTTGAACTGCTGTTCTGCTTTTTGTTTTTTGCTTTTTTTTCTGGCTTCCTTTTGCATGTTTTGCTTTTTGATATGCACTCTTTTTGACCAGCTGCTTTTTTTTTGTTTTTTTAATGCATTTCTTTTGCATTTCCTGGTCATCCTTTGTGAGTGTTGTTTTGCCTTTTGTTTTGCTTTTTTTAATGAATCCTTGAGATTTCAGAGTTAGGCTGTAAGGTACATCATAACATTAGGGGAAGCAATTCGTATTGAGCACGCAGCAAGAGATGCATCTGAGGAAAGTACTTCAACGCGGAGTTTCGCAAGCTACTCGTCTGAGGCGTTGAGGATTGAGCGTGAAACTCCAATGCATGCGTGATATTCACTGCTAATATGATGTGTTTTGCGTTCTTATTGCTTGCTTTCACCTAAACTAGGACCTAAACCAGCTGTGTTTACATACTGCACATCATATGGTTGTATTTTTTTAGGTTGCCTCGCCCGTGAAGCCTTGAGCCTAGAGAATCTTGGTTTTGCTGAACACTGAACTAAGGTACCATCCAGAAGCACCTGAATACAAGCCCACTGGAGGATATTCAAAGTGACTGCCTTGAGAGTCGCATGAGTAAGTTCTCCTGCAGTTGTGGATGTGTGCTGTTCCATCCACTCCAGAGGTTTGGTATATGTCAAGTGACCAATGTGGGGTGCACACGTCCGCCTTGAACTTGTTCATGCATTGCACAGCTAAATAACTGCGCTTGTGACTGAAACACTCCTTTTGTTGCCTTTGCTGTGCATACTCCTTCACAATAAGGCTTTGCAGGATTGCTGCCAGCAGTGCAGTTGTAGGGGGGCTGTGATCAGCCAGAGAAGTGCCAGGTTTCAAGAGACAAGCACCATTGAGCAAAATGAGCATCCTTCATGGAATAGTGACTAGTGCTATTTGGATGTTTGTTTGTGCATCTAGCGCCTGCTTGTCACTAACACGTTGCCTTTCTCACCCATTGGCCGAATTGTTTCCAAGCGCTTTTCAGCAGCGAACCAAGAGCTGAAGCAGCAAGCCGACCAAAAAGGGTTGTTTTGGGCGTGGCGCCTGTTTGCGTGCTGGCCACGGGGGTTGGCTCAATGCGATGCTGACATGAGTGAGATGAAATAAGCCAAACTGTTGTACACTCAATGCAGTTCGTGCTCATTGGACATGCGAATGTAAGATGCCCGTGCTTTTCAACCCCCCTTTGGCACCACACCTGGTCAGTGCTTTTCTTTTTTCCACAGTTTGTTTGTCTTCTGGCACGCTGACAGGTGCAGAGCAGAACGGAGTCCTTGTCTCAGCTCAGTTGCCTTTCTGATTGATTGCAAGTACAGTGGCATCGGGCAGGGCTTCAGGGCCTGCGGCGCCGAAACCAACGAAACAGGCCCTCATGGATCTTCATGGGCCCTGTGAGCCGCATTCTTTGTAGGGCTTACCTGGGTGAAGGTTGATTTGCAGCGCAGCTGTCAGTGCATCGGCACGCGGTTGTGATTGCCGCGGACGTGTGGATCTCCACAATTCCAGGCAGGATGAGATCCTGCGCAAGGCGCTCTCTTACAGGACACTGCTGCAGCGACCCTGGAAATCTGTGACTGACACGGAGCCGTATTCCAAGCCCAACATGTTGAGCCAAGGTGGCGTATTCCGCAATCATGCAGACAAGTCAAGGACCAACTTGAACAGTTTGATGTCCAGATTGTCTGCTCCTCCCACAACACCGCCGCATGGCGCCGCATGGCGCCGCATGGCGCCGCATGGCGCCTGGCGGACACTAAGAGTGTGTTGCTGTCGTGTTTCGAATGTGCTGTTACAAAGTGCAAAAACCTTCCTGCAGTGTTTTCCTCAGACAACAACGTTTGCCGAGATGGATTGCTTTGTCAGGAACCACCCGACTGACACACACGGACAAATTGTGACAAATTACTGTAATTACTGTAATTACAGTAGATGACTTAACATGAGCTAAGCATGTCTTGCATACAGACAGCATGCTTGCAAATGTCCAAAACTTCAAGCATCAAAACTGTTCAGTTCTATGTCAGCACAACATCCATACTGACGGTCTTATTCTGTGAAGCCCACACGAAACCACGCGTAGGGTCTTTAAGCAGGCGCTTGCTCAAGGCAACACTTACACACCGCACCTCCAGATTCTTTTCGGCTTCTCCAAACCACTTGAAGGGGTTGAATGAAGCCTGAAGACCCTGAAGCTGGCTGCATGGTGCCGTGCGGCCTATGGCGGCTGTAAGCCCAAGGCATCCCAATGCTGCTGGCTGCATGAGTTGACCTTCATTCCAGCCCTGTTGTGTAGGTGCCGGGCGATCTCTGAGCATGGGGCTCAGGGTGGGTCCTATGTCAGAAAGGATGCAAACGTATTATACATGCGTTCAGATCCACATGTTTGGCTTCGTTAGGGGTTCCATCCAACTGCTGCGCCAGCAAGACAAGCAAGCTCTTAAAGCAAAAGCCTTGACGGGACTGATGCTCTTCACGGGTCACAACATAAGTGTGTGAGGGATAAGACTAAAAAGGCTATAGGCCATCGGGCACATGACGAACTAACCTCAAGATCAAAGTCATAGCAGCGACGGCAGCTGCGGGCATTTCTGCAAGCAAGAGATAGTTTCCTATCACCGCCTGTCCCCTCTTTGCTGGCTGAGGTTCTTGCAATCTCTCGGTGAGCCTTCCTGGCGGCGGGAGCAGGTGTTGAAGGGAATCTACAAGGCACGATACAAAATGGAAATGGACTGCACCCCTGAAGAGAAGCCGGCCGTTGAATTTGAGCGTGTCAAGTTGCTTTCAATATTGGTATAACATGCTATATCTTAGAGCCTCCAGCTTCGCCAGTCCTACCAAGTCAAATGGCATGCCATTGACGGACTGCCCAAGACTTTGCGGTGGCGATTGAAGGACGGGCTATTCAATTCCTCAACATGATCTTCCTTTTCAATCCTTGTCCTGCCTGGTCCAAGATGCACACCATCACCTGACAGGCATCAATGAGACTCAATAGGCATATGACTAAGTGAGCGTGTGGCGGTTGTAGAGAACCAAGCGCGAGCCGATGGTCCTTTTGGGCCCCGCGCCACGCAAGTCTCAAGGACCAATTTGGAAAGTACATCACGAGCTGGCGCCCGGAGGTGTGCCCCCACGTATGTCAGATGCACCATCACGGACAGGCCTCGCAGACCTTGTGAATCGTCCTTTGGCAATTTGAGGCGGTTGGTGAGGGTGACAATGCCGAAAAGCTTCTTCTGCACTCACACCGAGATCAAGCGCGTGCAAGGCCCTTATGCACATCAATGCACTGAAAGCTATTGTCAATGAGGTCCGCTGTTCGAAAAGCAGACTGCAGCCGAGGTTGAAGCCGTCTCATTGAAATTCCACACCCACCGTTCCCTTTGCATCTCCTCGCAGGCGAAAGGATGGGAAGGAGGTAGTTCTTGAAATCTCTGCAATGAGATCTTTGCAATTGGGGTACTGGTAGCTTTTGCATGTCAAGCTGTCAATCAGGTGGGATGTGCTTTCCAGTGTGCTTTCTGCGCCACTGGGAAAGTTGGACTGAAAAGACAGTTGGATGCGGACGAGATTACCGACCAGGCATGGTTCCCCAGATGAGTGCCATGAACTGCTATACTCTTGAGCTGAGGTGTTGCATTTCCTCCAAAGAGGGCACAAGGCCTGGGTGAAGCCACACTAGAGCACGCACACATATATCACATACATACATACATACATTACATTACATTGCATTGCATTGCATTACATTACATACCATGCCATACCATACCATTACATACCATACCATACCGTACCATACCATACATACATACATACATAGCCAAATGAAGATAAGAAACAGATAAGGACTGATGAGAACATTGGTTTCGGGATCTGTTCAGTGCAACACCTGCTTGACCAGCACCAACAGGTAGATGGCGTCTCTTTCATGGGTATGGGCATGGTGCTCAGGACTCTCCCAAGCGGTCCCAAAAACGGCCGCAGGTCTTCCTGCACTCATGCACTGCCCAAGGCGAGCCGCTTGGCAACCCCAAGATATTCGATGCCCTTCGGATTCTCAATGCAAAGGAACTCTTTGGCATGTCCTACCGGAGGCCCAGTCGCCACAGCTTGAGTGTCATGGTGCCATGCGAGCGCCCTTGCCAGGCTGAACATTTCCACGGTTGGGGTCATACCTGGCATCAGAAAGCTCACAGAGGATTGCACTGTAACGCTAGCGCTGTACTGCCACACAGCTACAGTACGATGCCGCCCGCTTTTGGTCAAACAGTCCGCCGCTGGAGCACCGCTGGGTTGCTCGGACCTACCAGTCGCTGCGTGTGATGGCGGCATGTTTTGCTGAGCGCAGGACTTTCCACAGGTGAACCTTGCCTTCTCCTTGCATTCACCATTCACAGAAGAACGCAACAAACTTGTGCATCTTGGATGCGTTTCATGCAAAAATGCAGTGTTTTTACGCTTAAAGTTATATGAATAAGTAGGGGCAGTGGCAAAGAGTGCTTTTTGACGAGGCCATTGAACAAGATGTTCCCAATGGGAGAGGCAGAAGAAGGAAATTTGCTTGTAGCTCTTTGATAACTCAGAAACCGAGAAAGACAATGGACTCAATGGACCCTGATATTGGCAGCACAAGCTACCCGCCCGCCATTGCTGATCATAGCCTGGCATTCAATATCAGAAGAGTGTGACTGTCAGTCAGGGGCGTTTCTCAAAGCGGGCATGGCAGCATGACTGGCTAAAGCAGACCGTTTGTGCAGGTGTTTGATGCACTTGACCAACATATCCGCAGTACTGGCAGACGTATTTGGATTTGCTATTTGCTTTTGGACGCTGGAACCTCGGCAGCTTTGCTTGAGATTTGCATTTTTGGATCTCCCTCACCGAGGGAATCAATGATTCCGCTGACCATGCTCGTGCGCTGGCACAAATGATCAGAGATCGCCCAGTCGAGACCAGGTGGGCCATGTGAGTGGCCATGTGTTACCTGACACAGCTAGCAGACAGAGGGTCTCAACCCGCGAAACACAGAATCGCCAATTCAATGCACATGAGAAGAAGAATCTCATGAACTCAGATCCACGGGAGGGTTGCTGTTGCAGGTACCTATACCACGTGAATCTGTTGCCTTACAATGTTGGTTTGGAGCTTGGAGATCCAAGCTTGGTGGACAAGTGGTGGCTTTCCTGCGGCTTAGGAAGGGCTGTTCCTGAGCACTTCAACCGTTTAGGCATTGAAGGCTCGTGTGCATGACTGGTGAAAGAGTGACGATGACAGATCCTTGGTTTGGACATTTTGAAAATTGTAAAGGCACGCTCTTTCATGGCTATGCTCTGCTAGTTGCACTGGGTTGAAGAGATACTGTATATTTCCATGTGGACGGCTGCCGGAGGTACAGAGAATTTTCAGAGAATTCTGCAGCGCCCTGTTAGCAGTTTGTTCACTGGAATTGGACACATTTGTCAGAACGCAATAGAATAAGTACAATAGGATACAATAGGACGTTGTAAATTCAATTCGCCAGGGAGCATCGGGTGACCTCATCCTACCGCAACTCGTTCGGCCACGGCATTGATGCTGCGTGTGGCCAACTCTTCGCAGGCTACGAAGAGGCAAGAAGTTCAAGAGGTGCTATTATATAAATATTAAGCCCTTCAAGTGTGTGATGCAGATTGATGCAGTGTGCTGTAGGTAGTTGCAAGAGCAGTCCAGCCAGGAGACAGGGTTGTTGAGATGTGTGTGTGTGTGTGAGAGACTACTGGTGCTTTGGTGTCAGTCGTCCGTGTGGCGTTTCTTGTGCCCCAGCCCCACCACACCTATCAGTGGCTCTAAGATTCCAAGCAGGATTGAGGCCAATCACTGCGAGCTGACCATGACAATGTGCTTTGACGAAGGGTGCCACGGTGGATAAGCTCGCGCATTACACAACTGAGAAGCTGACCGGTTCAAGTTCATTCGCTGACGAACTACCAATTACAGCCGAAGACGTGAGCTGAAGATGAGTCTGCAGGGTTTGCGCAATATGGTCCAGCACTGCGGCTGAAAAATGCTTCTTTCGATTCACCTCAGTTCTTTAGAGATGTTTGCTTTGCCCTGAATTGGCATCAGCTTTCGGTGCCGCATGCTGTGGTGCTTCCAGGACATCCTGTTCTGGAAAGGCTTCTTACAAAAGCTGGTCCAGAGCTTTATATCCCATCCTTCCGGTGTGGCATGGTAGGAGATATTGCGCGCTGCTGCATGCAAGCGTTGGGGACTGAATTCCGCAGCGCATTGCTGAGTGTGGCTTAGGTTTGGCGGCTAGGGGATTTGGAGGAGCGTGTGCAGGCAGGCGTCACTGGCTCGCGTCACTGACTCGAACACTATCCACCTCCCAAGGCGAAACAGCCGCCAGCTCGTCCAAGCTTCAAGACGGTTGCAGAGTCCCCCGAGGAGACTATGGGATCAACAGATCCACTTGGGTCAGACTGGACCAGTTAATGCATGTGTTCCAAAGTTACACAAGAAACTTGAACTATATATATCTATATATATATATAAGACATTTGCTTGGCTGGTACTTGTGTGCTTCAGAGGTGGTCAGGCAACTGTGCCGCAGCAGTAGCAGCCTTTATTTAAACTTTGCATATGAGCACAATGACAAACAGACAAAAAAGGCTTATAACTTTCAAGCTCTTCTTCAAATTGGCAGTGAAATAGATTTACCCTCCTGCACGTTGCTTTTAGAATCATCAGACTGATGAGATCACTTTGATCAAAAGCCCAGTGTGGATGCCACAAGGTCATAAGGCCGGGTGAGACTGGGTGTCCTTCGTCATGCCTATTGATTCTGTTCCAAAATTGAGTTCAGTATTTGGATACTGCTGGTCCGTTGGCACCGTTTGCATTTTTGGGGGTGTATTTTCATGTCATGTGCCTATCAAAAATACAGTAGATGTTCGAGACGGATGAATCCTGAAGTTGTATTTGCAAATTGAGGTATTTTGTTGCATTTGTTAAACTTGCGTTCACAGAATAGCATAGATTGCGCGGAGGTGCGAGTGTTGTTCCTGGATGTGGATGGAGTTCTCCATCCGGCCATGTGTGGCATCCAACTACAGAAGGCCCTTGGCACCGAGGAGATGAGCCTGAAACCGATTGAAGCGCAAGTTGTTCAGGGAGCGTGCATTCTTTGCTGAACACTAACTTGTTACATTCATATTGAACACACAGATCATATTCATTTCGTCTTCGTGTGCAAGGCATTCAGAGGGGAAAACAAAAAATTACAACCTAAGTCAAGCCAGTCTGTCAGCCCAAGAAACTTTTCCCAAGATCGACGATCCCGAAGGACTCAGCAGCCATGATGAAGCTGGCGACAGGGGAGAATGGGCTGTTCCGCCCGCGGGCGATGATGCTCGGCCGTGATGATCGTCATAGCTCTGTTCGGGGAACACCAGAGCAATGCCGCAACGCCAAGGAATCACACATCGCTTAATCCCCTCAATGAGTCATTGAACTGTGGCAGAGTGCTTGTTTCATGATGTTTCATGCCGATACAGGTCTCGGCAAGAAGACTTTGGTTTGGTTCATTTACTCAAGACGGACTAATTAATTGGCAGTGTTTAAAGAGTATTGGACAAGTTTCTTTCTCGTCAGCATCTTTGAGAACATTTACAATGTTTATCCCAAATCTACCCGCAGTAGCTGAGGAAATGCCTTGCACGGATCCTGGTGTGCTCCGGTGCAAGGGTGGTTCTCTCCAGTGCGTGGCGGTCTCTGCCGGGAGGCCGACCTGCCCATTCTCAAAATGTCTCACCAACAACATCTATGTGCGATTTCAGCATCTTTGTGCAGTCGGGCAGTCCGCACGACGTGCCGCGGAGTTTTTTTGAAAGACGTACCCGCGGTTCGGTTCGGTTCGTACCAATCCTCGAAGGCAAGCAAGCAGTGAACTGGGTGCTGCAAAAGTGGGGCTTGCCACCAGTTTATTCATGCACTCCGGGTGAGGGAGCAGACCGAATCCTGGACAGCACTGCAGGACAGGACCAGAAATTTGTTTGGAAAGCGAAGCCAGACGCAATCAACATGCCTCAAGATTGATCTCAACATTGCAGAAGACGTGAAGAGTCACGTGAAAGCTTAGTGACATATAACTATAATTTAAGGGCTGACGCCCGGCAGCCGGCCAGGGGCCCACCACTGGTTGTCGTTGTTGTCGTCGTCGTCGTCGTCATCGTCGACGTGGGCCGTTTGGGCCTATGTTGAGCCCATCTTGGGCGTATGGCGGCCCATCTTGGGCCTATGTGGGGTCATCTTGGGGACCTCTGTTGGATCATCTTCGGGCACATTTTGCGCAATTTATGTTGACACGGGCCCATCACCAAAAAAATGCCGATTATGCATGTCCGCGCGGCGCGCGTTACCGACCCCACCCTTGGAAAACACACGGTTTTTGCATTTCGTGACCATTTTCCCACCACGAAAGTTTTTGATCTACCACCCCCACAAAGCCCTGTAAAGCACAATGTTTTTTGCACGTCACACGCCGCATCCACTGTAAAACACACGGGGCGGAGGTCTCCTTCGGAGAGGAGAGAACTGAAAAGCCACGGCCAGAGCCGGGCCTGGTGACGGGCCCCTGGCCGGATAAGGGCTATGCCCCGTGCCGCCGACCCTGGGAAGGAGTGTGGAGGCAGAGGTCGGCGCAGGACGCTGAAGTGGAAGAGGAACTCGGTGACTGCCAAACGTCGCTTTCTGACGGCAGCGGAAATCAAAACAAGCGACTCTGGCGTTCCAAATCCAGCTCCAGAGACTCACTCCCAAGGCTCCGGCTCCGAATCCAGCTCTAGAGGCTCATTCCCAAGCTCCCGGCAATCTGCCGAATTCCACACCAAAACTCACCCCGAAGTTGTCGGCCGAGCATCCCAAACGCCGCTTTCTGACGGCAGTAAAAAATAGTCTTCTAGCCTCTTCCAGAAGCCGTGCATTCTGACGGCAGGATAGAGCTCCAGAGGTTCAGTCCCAAGGCTCCCGGCAATCTGTCCCGCCACGCCTTTCCACCATCTAAGTGTTTTCTGCTGGCAGGATGGAGCTCCAGAGGCTCACTCGCAAGGCTCCCGGCAATCTGCTAGTCGTCTTCCAGAAGCCGTGCTTTCTTCTAGTCCTCTTCCAGAAGCCGTGCTTTCCACCATCGAATTCAAGACGCTTCGCGTCGACAGCCGCCCACACCGCGCACGAAGGTTTGTGATTCCTAAGTCGGATGTGAAGGAGGGTCAGATGCGAAAAGAAAGAGGGAGCTGCGAACTATATTGGCTCCAAAGGAAAGACAAGTGCAGCCATGTCTTACGGCTGCGTTGGAGCCATCTTGGGGCCAACTTAGTCCACCTTGGGGTCCATAATGGTGACACAACTTCGGCATTGCCAAAAGCCATCTAAAAATACACCTCCAAAACGCCGTCCCCAGTGGCCCTGCAGCCGAGCAAGAATCAACACAACAACCACCCCAAAACACAAAAACTCCTCCAAAACGCTCTCCCCAGTGGCCCTGCAAGCACGACATAACGAAAAATCATCCAAAAAGGTACATCCAAAACGCTCTCCCCAGTGGCCCTGCAGCTCGACCATAGCCACGCACGCGCGAAAAAATGCACCCCCCGCTAGCAGAGCTATATGTACAGGATGTTTTTGCTAAAATGCAGAGCTCGACGGCAAGAGCCCCAATAGCACGCCCTGCACCGTGGGCGGGCTCTACACCAAAACTCACCCCAAAATTGTCGGCCGAGCAGCTCGGTGACTGCCAAACGTCGCTTTTTGACGGCAGTCAAAACAAGTCTCTCTACATGCCCAAAGCTATCTTGCTACACCATCTAATTCCACACAAAAAACGAGCAAAAATTCGTCCTCAGAGCTCTCTTTCAGTTCCAAACGTCGGTTTCTGACGGCAAGAAAAATCCTCTCCTAGTCTTCTTCCAGAAACCGTGCTTTTTGACGGCGGGATGGAGCAGTGTCATTTGGCGCGCTCCCCGCCATCGGCTGGATCATCGTAAAGCATGTTTTCTTGCGATGACTCCAGTGATGACACCATGTCCAATCACAGTTTGGAGGTAGGAATTTCTTCAGAAAGAACATGCGTTTGCTAAAAGAGTCGCGGCCGCCAAGGAAGAGTCGAGCACATTTGGTCTTGGCTGGCAGAGCATCGAGACGAAGTTGTGGGTTATGCTGTGGTGGACGACATGGATCTCTCTGAGGAGCTTGACGTAACAGGCTGATGCAAGACCAAATGCTGTGCGTTGGTGTGACATCCCGCCGTTGTCTGACTTCCAATTCCAATGATGTGTCTTGACCCTCTCATTAACGCAGAGATGGCAGGTTTCCGGACGCAGCCTTCTTGCATTGCTGGCCACTTCGTTCGAACTCCTGGTAGTGTAGGCGCGGGCTTAGCCTCCGAGACACAAGGGGTACAGTAGCTACTTGATGCGATATGTGCGCTTTCATATGTGGATAGGCTCCCTGTCAAACATGTCAGAGTCCACATTTTTGTCCTGAGCTGAATGACGCTCCATCCTTGGCCAGCCTTTGTCCCATTTCCCATTTTGTTCCTATTCTCTGGCCCTTGACAGGCCTCACGTCAGGACATGTGTCCCGCCTACTCACGAAGCTGCAGAAGGAGCCCACATTGCCACCAGAGGCAGGCAAGTGGCAAATACAGAGAAGCGCTTTGTGCTAGCAATGGCTTGTGCAACTAATCTCTTATCTGCAAAGGGATCCAACCCCATATCGTGTAGAGAGCAGAGGCTGCCCAAACAGGCATTGTGCTGTCAAAAACAAGATCAATAGTTACACCCCTTGTACCTTTAGGGTTGGGTGGCCTGTCAGTTCGGCAACATGCTTTTTGGTGGGTTCCCGTAGGTTGCTCTCAGGCTGCCTGTTTGTAGCACAGATGGCGGCTTGTCCGTAGCACGCGTGGCTTTTTGGGCACATGTCGCAAAAGGAGGCTTCTTACATAGAGTACAACGAATAGGGGGCTGTCACACCAATCCTCCGTACCAACTTAAACTTTCAGTAGCTCTCCCTTCTAAGAAGAATAAACTTCACAATGTCGTCACGTCGGCTACGCCACGACACAGCTAACTCAACGGGTGGCATCGCAGAGTTAGTCTCTGAGCCTGAGAATGCTGTCAGGGTGTACCTGGATTACGAGTGCTACCTGCTTTGCCCCCATGCAGAGGCTGCGTTGCCGTGAAATCCACTTGAAATCCTTGAATGAAGAAAGGTCGTTGAAACATCATCAGTCTTTGCAGCCCTGTGATATTCTGTATTCTGTTACTGTTTCTTCCATATTCTTCAAGTTTCTTCATGGTTTTCTTTTGGCCAGGTGCTCGGCCGGCCACCCACATAGACAGCATCTTAGAGGTTCGCGAGCAATTTGCGACTGCTGTCTACTTCAAGACAGCACCGTGCAACTTGTGAGGGAGACCGCAAAGCAAGACCGCGTTGTTGGCCACCATCACGTGCAAAGACATCCCGCAGGCGGAGCTGCCATGTTTCAGCAAACTGTGCCGCTTTGAAGTTGCCTTCACTTGTGAAGTCCAATGTGTATTCCAGTCGATCACTCACATGGAGCACAATGATGCGACTGCTGCAGCCCCTTTGTGGCTGAAGTGGATGATGTGTTAGCATCCACAAGCATACCAGCTGAGCTGGTAGCAGGCTCGGGGCTTAGTTTGCATGAGTTTCTGAATGCCAAAACGTTTTGAGTGTGGTCGTGCCCTTGTTTGGTTGCCGAGCAAGGCCACAGCAATGAAGAATCAGGCACATTCAGCGGAGAGTGGTTTTGCCTGAGAATTAGAGCCCGCGCTCTTTGGCATAGAAGCTGGGTAGGCCCCTAGGCAAGATAGGAAACGCGGATAAACGCGGTGTGGGAGCTGGAGCAGGGTTGATGCAGTGCCGGGCTAGAGGTCCTGTGCTTTGTGCATCATTCTGCCAAAGGGGCAGTGTCCTCTCAGATGTTAGTGCCATTATCAACCAGTCATGAAACGGTCAGGCGAGCCCGATTTTTTGGCTTGCTTGGCCGGGTGCTCAGAGAGGTTTGTTGATCAGGTATTGTTTGTGAATTTTGCACTATATTTTTTACAGCTCACCTTGAGAAAGATAAATATATCAATATACAGAATATAATATAAATTACATTTACTTTTTCTGGAGCTCCCTTTGGATCCATGAATGTGATACCCAGTTTGGCATGCGCGTCGACAGCTTTGGCTACACAGCGACTCCGCCACATGGCCCTTGCCCCAGCACTATGTTATTGTCTGTTGTATCGCCTCTTGGTTCAACTTCAGGTATCAACCTCGGATCAAGATGTAAGTTCCAACCCCAGTCAAGCTGTTCGCACGTGTTTGATGGGTCGAAGGCACAATTCTGCCTTGTGCACCCTGAGGCCACACAAGGCAGACCCAGGCGCAGCTGGCCATGCACATAATGTGTATCTCTGCATTTTTGTCTCTAGGTTGATGTGATTTCTCCACACAGGCTGGATTCTGCTGGATTCACCGTCACAATTTACTGGGATGCTTAGTGGGAAGCAGATAGAAAAAGTATAGTGTCCCAGGTCTCCTTCAGGAAGCTTCTCTGGGAATGCGCTGGACTGATAGTTTCTTCATGTTTCTTCGCCCATCCTGTCGACACTTGTTCACAGCAGACCCGGAACGCAGGATCTGCTGAGTGTCACCTCTGCCTTGATGGGCTTGGCTCGGAACACTACAGACAACGTCACCAACAAGGAGCTGGCAGGAGCCTCTTTGAGAAACCTGGACTCCTGCAGCTCAACTGTCCATGGCTTGACCAAGGTTGGCAGCATGCAAGACCTGGTGGACGAAATGCAAGCGCATATCCATGCTTCACTGGTTCCAGAACAGGAGAGCAGCAAACGCTCTTTGGTTCTTTGTCGGCACCGCTACTGCCTGTCATACTGGTGCGAGCAGTGACTCTTTTTCTACATTCTTTTCGGCCAAAACTACACTACACCCAACCACAGAAGCATCTTCGTTGGCGGTGTACTCCAGGAGTACTTGAATAGAATCTATGGATACTTTGCAGATTGCACTGGCACATTGGCGGAGCAGCAGCAGCTTGCCTGCAATGAAGTGAGCATGCGTACATTCATTACTTTTATGAGCAACCAGCTTCCGTTTCAGGGCTGCAGCTGGACTGCAAAACAGCACTGCCGGCAGCTGAGACAATTGCAGGGACATGTCACTCATGTTTTCTATTTGTTGGAGTCATTCATCTTACAAGCTCTAGGTGGACGAAGCCCGCTCAGCACACAAAGTGTGCAGATCACAGCAGGCTGAGGCGAGGGGGCATCTTGAGAACCCTCAGGCATTCAGGGGGGTCGTTTTGGATTTTTCCGCGTCCGGTGGATTTGTGATGATTCGGCTAGTTATCCTATGTTATCCTCCATTTTCAGCTGGTTCTGTGCCAACTGCAGGCGTATGAGGAGTGGGCCAGCTGCAAGAAACAGACTGCCTTAGAGGCCGTGTGCATCGGCCTTCCAGATTGAGAGATGACACAGACGAGCTTTGCTTAGGCGGCCGATTGTTCTGGCTGGCCTGCATTGAAGGCACGTGACAACGTGCGCGCCGTGTGGCAGTGGGTTGCGTGGCGGTTGCATGGCGCCTGTGGCGCTGGTGGTCTTGCCAGGCAACCAAAGTCCTGGATGCTGGCGCTGCATGCTTGCAAACCACTCCAGGGGACAGATGGGGATGACGTTAGGTTTGGGCTGAAGTGCAGCTGGGTGGATTCAAAGACTCCAGTGTTGGACTGCAATGCGGCCAGTTTATGAAGTGCATGAGTCATCAGAGAGGAACTGTATAGAACGTACCTAAAACATTTCATTGCAGAGCAGAGCCCATCAGGAGACTTATGAGCAGTTTTTGAACCGGATCAAGCCCAATTCCCAGCAGAGAGCAGGGTCAAAGTGCGAAGGCATGGGTTTTGAGGGCCCGCAGCGATGCACAGAAGCATTGGAAATGACCCAGGCTGTACTGGACGCAGGAACTGTCCAAGTACGAGGCTATGAAGGTTGGAAGCAAGAAGTGGTCCTATAAGCTACACTCAAGACTTCCACTCAAGCATCAACCATAGCCGAGAGATCCCATTTCAAGCGCCCTGGGAATGACAGCCGCGAGTGCAACGCAGGCCCTGTGCTCGAATTCAGCGGAGGACGACCGAAGCTCGTTGGTCATTCGCCGAAGCTTGTTCAGCTCCTCCGCTCGCTGTGACGGAGGACCCATGTGCGCCCGAGAAGGCCCAGTCAAAACCAGAATTGGAGTCAGAATTGGATCATGTCCAACAAGAATTCAACAAATGGGCGTGTGGCATTCCACAACAGGCCTTCAAGCCTTTATGTATATAACTATATACTGTACATATGAATAAGGAATCTTTGTTGACTTTGTTGTCAGGCATTGTATAGTGTTAAAGAGTTCTGTGGCAGTGGTGTCGGACTGCTGCCATTCGTTCATGCAGTCGTATATAGATGTTAGATTTGTATAGTAGGGCTAGAGATGCTCTTGTTTTGTCCAGGCTAAGCTGGATCGAAAAACTGCAGAATGCACTGTTGCCCAAAACAACTTCGAACGATCCTTCTGCGACCAAGCGAAGCAGGCCAGGCCAGTGAAATCACACCAACCGTATGAACTGCTGAGACAGTTGTTGTGCCATGACACAGTCTTGCCAAAATGAAGAATCGCCAGGGAAATAGAGCGTGGCATAACTACCAGGAGTGCTATCGTATTGCCGTGGCTGGCCTGTTTAGCATGACGGTGGACCACATGCATCGGCACAATGTGAGAAATCTGCCATGAAGGAATAGATGGTATTTCCACAACAGAAGACGAGGGATTGCTGTGGACATGCTTGGTCATTGCCAGGCCAATGAAACATACACGCAAGCTTCTACAGCTTCAATCAAGCTCTTGTCTTCGAAGATTTAAGCTCAGCGCTGGCTGGTGGAGCAGGGTGTTCAGATGTACCTACCTGACTGCCCCACATGCCTGTCCATAGAGACAAGCTTGTGGTGATGTAGTAGATCTGGACCTCATTTCACAACATCAGTTGGTCGTGTCTCAGGGTGTGTTGTTTCAGCACACTGAACTCTTAGACTGTGATTTGAAGTTTTGCAAATCGGCATGACCGCATGGCATTGATTGGATTCAATGGTTTGGCTGCTACTTGTAGGCTGCTAGGCGCATACTAGCTTTCACGAGACCTGGCCAAACACGCCTGAGGAGACTTGACCTTGGGGCATCTCATCGCATCGAGTGCCTCCTAAAGGCACGGAGTAGCACGGAGCGAAGTCGCATGGCGTGACGAAGTCAAAACGCAGACCTTGCGGTCTGTGTTGTTTTATCTCCAAGTCTGAGCACCATGGAGCTTGTGGAGTGGCAGGTCTTTCAGAATTCCCACAACGCACAGACAGCCTTGGAAGAATGCAAGGCCATGGACCACAGCCTTGATCTCAGAACCAGGAACGAGAAGAAACGTGGAACACGGCAGATCAGGATGACGAACATCATGAAGAAGGAAGAAGAACAAGAAGAAGAGAAGATGTTGTTGATGATGATGTCTAGTTGCTGTAGTGGGTGGTGTAGCAGGAAGGATGCCGTTCTTCTTAGCTGTTAGAACCTAGAGCTAATAATTTGCCGCAGTAGTGGAGGCATCTCGCTGAAAAGCAAGGTAGCACCTTAGTCCCTTGCAGGTGATGTGATGGCTAGGCTGCGGCTCGCGATCAAAGAGGTGCCTGCACCGCTCTAAACTGACTGTCATGGCTTCGCGTGGCTTCATACTTTTCCAATCTTTTCCAGGCTCCACCTCCAATGCTGCCGTGATGAGCTTATTTGTGCATGCTCGTCAGCTGTCGGCGGCTTCGCCATGCTTCGCGTCATCCGTTCCACTCTGAAGGCCTTTGCCATCAAGCCTTCCCGGGCAAAGTGGTTTCCAGGAGGACAGTTTTCGGAGCAAAGTGCGGCCAAGCTCCGTTAAGCGCACGAAAGCAGTAAACTGTCTTTTGATTATGCAAGTGGGCGTGTTGGAACCCATCAGGCGCGGCATGTCTTCTGAGATCTCAGAGTTTTGTAATTCCGTTCAGCCTGCCGCTGGTATACACACGAAGATAGGTTGAAACTCAGCTTCAGGAAGAATACAACAACATCAATTCAACTGAGATGATGGCCTGCCAGTTGCCTTTCGCGGTTCTCGTGCGGTGACCACGCGCACTTTAGCATGTGAGCATGATGTATTTCTTTGCTTACAAAGCGATCCACATGACTCAGGTTTTCTTGTGAGGCATGATTGCGAAGAGTTTATTTACACGTGCCACTGTCAGTCACCGCCGCTCAGTGGCAGAGACAAGGCATTCTCGGCAAAAGCCAAGGGCGCGATTTCCCAGTGGAGTGCATCGTCAACCTTTCGAGTGACTTACAGTCGATGACGGATCAGAGGTGGTGGCATTGATGGTGCCAATTGATCAAGATTCTTGTAGCTTCCCCTATCAGCCTCATGAACCAATGAGCAACAATGCGCCACTTCTGGGGGTACTGTGTATGTAGATCACGCACCTTTGAAGCTATATAAATAGCTCACCTGAGCAGTTGAAGGCATCCTCCCTTGTTGCTCATTTTTGCTTGTTCACTGCACCTGCAACCCCTGCCAGGTTGCACAAGGTCGCTGGAGTTGGACTTGAAGGGATCACTTGTGCATAAAAAGCGGCGAAGCGAAGCGGTCATAGATGCGGAGGAGGGTAATTCCATCCGCAGATGGCCAGATCTCCTGTTTGGAGGTTCAGCCTTAACTTAGCAGATCAGCACACCGTGCTGCATGGTGATCCAAGGCCAAAGTTGTTTTGGGCAAAGCTTGCCAGTGACCGCTAGTGGGAAATGACATGTTGTTTTTGCATGCTCATGACTATGGCTGCAGGACTGTCAAGTGGCCGATGCAAGCTCCATCACCATCGTCGCAAATATAGTTAATCTATGAACTTGGCCGGTCAACCGTTTAAATCTGTTCTTGTTTTGGGTGTGCATTCCTGAAACTCAATTGTTTCGTTGCTGCCCCGGAAGCATCACAATTATCATGACACCGATTGAGATCTTTAGGGCTGATTTCAATTCAAGGCCTTTGACCGCCAAGTCTTTTTATTCTTTCCACTCTGCCCCGTGAAGCGGGGCTGCCGTAGCTGGAGCCCTGTAAGCAGCTTGACACCAACCAGACGAACCCATTAGGTATTGGTTAGGGAGGCTGTGGAACTCCAAGTGCTGGGTCAACAAGTGCCATCAAGTGCATGCATTGGCGAACGCACCCTGTATACCATTCTGTGAGATGAGGTGCACCCAGAAGATTCCTGAAGTTGGCTGCAATCCTAGTCAGATAAGGTCCTTGTCGGTAGTCAGAGCATGGAGTCGTGGGTCAGCTGCATCCTGGATTCTGAGCACCGCGCAGTCTAAAGCACAGTGCAGGCGGTGATCCTGGTGAGATCAGGTGCTCCAAAGAGCTGGTGACGTAGACAGCTCCAGTGCCGTGCATTGGAGACCGGACTGTCCAAGGAAACTCCAACCTTTGGGCTTCTGCCATGTGGCTCCCATCACTTCTTGTAATATGCAATTATTTTTAAACGATTTATGGATGCTTGTTGACACGTGACTTGTTTCAATAGCTTCAGCAGAATGATTTCAATCCAGACGTGCTCAAATGGATTGGAGATCTCTTAGAACCTTCACTGCGAAAGACCGGCTAAAAATGGACTGCAACCAAACCCGCCACTTGGGCTGCAAAGCCAACTGCTGCGCAGGGGAATGGCAAGTCGGCGGAAGTAGTCTTTGGCAATAAGATTCAATACGGTGCATTCTTGCTTTGCATATGTTTGATTCTTTGTCCCTGAATGTGTAGTGCAAATAGTTGTGCAACCAAGTTGCAACCATTCGGCTGCGGCCTTTGGTCAGGGTGAATATTGCATCAGGCATGCCACGCGTTGAAGCCATGACCCTTTCAGGAGAAGCAATTGGTAGACAGCGCGCTAAACAAGCACAAGTTGAGTCGCCATCCGGGTGAGGAGGGACAGACTGAGCAAGGGATTTGCGACGATCGTGGATGTTTAGACTGACGGTAGGTCATTTGTGTGAGATTCAATGCTGAAATAAGCCGACGCCACTTGCTCTGTCCTCAGACCATGGTTGTGCTTGTGCTGACGTCTCTGTGAGATGTTTGCTTCATGGCACCCATTGCTTGCTTGTGCAGCTTTTGCATAGGCTCACAGCTCCCGGTGGCACGAGCCAGATCCTGCAATGTCCATTCTTCCACAGGCACTTCGTCCGCCCTTGCCATGGACACCTGCCTCGAGAGGACTTCTTCCTGAGAGGTCCTTCATGAGGCGGCCACAGCCAGCACCGAGGCGCACGCCAACTGCCCGAAGAGTGTGGGAGGATGCGGCATCATTTTGCAGTGACCCGCTTGTGTCCTGCATTGGATGGGCTGCATTTCTGTCTGGAATGACTATCCTGAGAGTTGCCACCGTGGATGATGACCAACACACTCCAAGAGCTTTTCTGAAGAAAAGGAACCAGCTAAAGAAGGCTGGCCCTCCAATTGTGTGCTTGGGTGACAGCATCACACGAGGGAATTTGTCTGCTGACTGGGTAAGCTCTTTAAGAAGGGAGTGGCAAGAGGGCTTGGTCCTGAATGCGGGAGTGAATATGCAATGCTCGCAAAACATTCAAATGCGAGTGGATGAGGTGATTGCTTGCAAACCATCACACGTGACGGTCCTGGTAGGCACCAATGACTTGAAAGCAGCACTCTCACCCGTTGAGGGTTTCATGTACCAGGTCTTTGGAGATTTGCCGGAGGTGCCCTCCCTGGAAACCTATGAGAAAACGCTCGTCGATATCAAGCAGCGCCTTCTTTCAGCAGGGGCCCGGGTCGCCCTCGTCTCGCCACCTGTCTTGGGGGAGGACATCCAGTCGGAAGCCAACAAGCGCGCAGCAGAATTCGCAGCTGTGGTGCGAAAGGTGGCGGAGTCGGAAGGCAACTGCACATACTTACCACTCTTTGAGATGACCTATGAAGCCTGTGAAGCCTTGCCAAGTGGACGGCCATATTCCGGACTGAACTTCTTTGCTTGGTGTTGCCTGCTTTGCTTCGACATGCACGTTTTACAGCGTGACCTAGCCGATATCCAGAAGGAACGCCAATTGGGAGTCACCGTCGATTTGGTGCACCTTGGGCCCAAAGCGGCCAAGGAACTGGCAGACATGGTTCATGACTTTGTTCGATCCTCACCTACCTGGGCCAATTCCCGCTTTGGTCAGCCCGGATTTGACATGATTGAAGCATGCTGAGGTCGAGGTGACCAGCCCTAGTGAGCATAGCGTTCAATTGCATTGCTGTGCTTTCCCCTGTCCCAATACATAGCCAAAACAGAAAAAGGTGATCATGAGATATGTATGTATATGACGACATGAAATATGTGCAGCATGGAAGGTGTCCTCTCAAATGGCAGCGACTAATCAGAGATGTATGAATGATTTCATATTGAAGTTGAACAACTGGCAAAGATGTTGGGACAAATGTAGCAGCTAGTCAGCTTGATATTTTCCTACTTGAGCAGGACTGGTGCTGGCGTCGTGATTATGTCACACAGTCTGACAGGATCAAGACCTCTTGAGGTTTTGATAGGATAGCCTTATGTTAAACCTGTTACTTATGCCACTCGCACGCACCAGCTCCGGCTCCTGCTCGAGGATGCTGACTGCCTCAGTCATGCAGAATGCAGATTGATGGGGCTGCAAGATTTTCTGTCCTCTAGCCTCGGATGACTCATCTACTTAAATATAACATCACCATCACCGATCACCCACGACAAAGGAAGGACATTGTGATGCATGAGTTTATCGTATTTTGAGGCTGTGAGTGAGGTGTTTCAAAAGGAGATTCGCATCTTCATGCCTCTTTTGGCGTCTCTTCAATGTATTTGAAGTTCTTTGTCTTGCACTCTTAGTGCCTGTTTATCTACAAGCGCGTCGCTGCGCGCACATTTTCGCAGCACTTTGCTGACCACTGGCCACAGAGCATCCTGTAAGATCCTATCAAGGATGGAGTGCCATGCAACATTGCTTGATTGGGAGCTCCTGGCCTAAAATTCAGCAGATGCTGCGCAGAAGCATACCCTGATGCCATTGCAAACATGAACTAAAAAAGCTTGATTCACGATTCACACATTGCCCATTTATAGTCTTGCTGGGAGTTCTGAGGTTGAGCCCTCATAGTCAAGATCAGTCAAACATCCCTCACCTGTTTGTAATCAAGCATTCTTTGAGGTCCTGCTTGCTGCCAGACCAGTGGGTGAATGATGAGGTGGCTGGATTGCTCGATTTTGCACCCGAACACTACGAAAGTGACACAAATGAACAATATAATAGCAATTGCTTTGACCAGATTGTTTTGCATGTGACGCCACCGCAGTATTTTGAATTGGGGGGAAGGGTGGCGTTAGATGAACGCGCCTTGCACGCGCCTTGAACGCCCAGCTTGGAGACACCTCTAAGGCGGCTTTGTTTCATGGGCGCGTGACAGCCTTTAGTGTCATTGTCAAACATCCCTATCCCTTCGCTTTGATATCTCGGGCCGAGCCAAACATGTGGGCAATCGATAAGAAGCATGACCCAGTGAGCAGGTGTAGTGTAAGAGAGAGAGGGAGAGTCAGTCCTTCAATGTCCTTCACGTTGTGTGCTCGCTGATGGACGAGGTTCAAGGGCTAACGCCAGGGGTCCAACATGGACGCATTTAGCCAAGTGCCCTTGCCATCCGGCCCCAAGCCATCGTATAGCCGCAACTCCACCAGACCAACAAGTGCAGGCACTGCAAGAAGTGAGTCTCCACGCTCTCGGAACCAACGGCCTCTAAGTGCCAGATCTGCTGGCAGCGCGTGGGAAGCACGTGCCTCTGCAAGCCCCTCACCGGATTTCACAGATAGTTGGTCGGAATTGCCCAGCAGACCTGGAAGCCGACCCGGAAGTCGACCAACCAGTGCCACAACCGGGGGTATTTCCGGGGCGGTCACGAGGAGACCCTCTGCCGATGGACCGGGCGCCGTGCCCAATGACGCTTCCAGAGCACCTGAGGTTCATTCATTGGAGCAGCACATCATGGCTTCTCCAGACTTCGGGCGAAGGTCACTGGAAGAGGAGTTGAGGGAGCCGATCCTCACACCAATCCCCAATTCATTGGGAACCCCTTTGGAAAAGCAGGTTGCAACTGCCATTGGTCTGAGGGGAAAGGGTCGAAATGTTTTGAGACTTCCTCGCAGTGTGGTAAGCTGCAAGCACGGGTGCGACTGTTGCTGGCGCTGGCTCGCGCGTGCCGCTTTGGAGCAGATCTGGGGTGGCAGCTTAGCAAGCTTGAGCTTGGCGGACAGCGTCTTGAAGATCAAAGAGGAGAAGAAACAAAAAGGGGTGGCAAGACAGGATCATTAGAAGGTTAAAGTGTGGCACGTAGGAAGTCCACATGAACTTCATTGAACTTCATTGAACTTCTATTCTATCAGCCACTGAGCCTGTCATGCCGTGTTGCGTCATGTCCAACATGCATGTGCATTGCTGATTCTAGTGTGGCAGTCCAAGGAACATCATGGATCATCCATAGGAGAGCATGATCCCAAGATGCGACATGAAACCGTTGGTCCACCGGTCCACCCGTTCTAGGAGTTTGCCCAGATGCAAGACGCCCGCAGAGCTTTTGAGACGGAACAGTTTCGAGCCAAGGTTGGGTCGTGTAAGTTCTCCCAAAGAATCATCCGCCGATCATGTTTTCCGGAGGCCGCCGAAGAAGAAGTCGCGACACTGCAACACGAGCTCAAGAAGAACAAGGTGGACGGAAGAGAGTTCAGGCCCGGTTCCAGGCACTAAGTCACTAGGTCCATTGGGGATTCAACCGGGATGAACCGGGTAGAATGGGTCACCACTTGCGAAGCCAGGCAATTGAGCAGCGTTCCAAACCTCTATGAAAGAGCCACATGATCCATCCGATTGAACTGCCAGACTGTCACTGTCGTGTAAGCATGTGTAAGTCTGCATGGCGTACGGGTTGCGTAAGGTTTGGTGGAAGCACAGGTTAGGACACTCGATGCGTAAGACTCAAGAGGTCGGAATGTAAGATTATGCCAGAACTTTTGAGTCAGTTTAGTCAAACTGCTACTGTACTTGGTTTTTGTGGCTGAGACTGAGAAACACTACTAAGCAGAAAAGGGTTGGGGATTGAATCTCTCAAACGCACTCCCTGCACAAGTTCGCAAAGGCCATGTCCGCAGGGGTTGGGTGGCAAAAGACCACACGAATTCCGCGTCAGCCCCGCGTAAGCGGATTCGTAAAGTTTGCGTAGGCAAACTTCTCAGATGACCCAAAAGCTCTTGCTAAAGAAACCAAAGCAAGCAGCTGCATGGGAAAGGCACTTTTCAAGCACATAGCGCAGTTTCACCCTGGCTCCGCCTGCTTAATCCCCGTGGCTGACAAAAAGAAGCAATATGAAGCAATGGTCTTTACTAAGTGAATCATATAAGAGCAAACTGTCAAAGTCAAAGTGTGCTTTAACTGGTCTGGACTGTCAAAACCATGAATCGTTTCAACGCGCAAGAACGCGTAAGCCCTAAGACAAAGAGAAAATCACTCGCCGCATAAGCGAACACATTGGTAGTGTAAGCAGTGCGGAAGCCGACGCGTAAGCAAACAAGGATTACAAGGCCAAGACCAAAGGTTTTTGACCATCGCTCAATTGCCCTATTGATGGTCAATTAATTGTGGGACTATGGTGTTGCGTGCTCCAGGTAGCTCAGTGTGTTCATGCTGTTTTGATTGGAGGAAGTTGGAGCAGTGCGCCAGGATTCTTGAACGAGAGCATGGCCGTCTTCAGAATGAAGTCGCCGACCTGCGAGCAGCTCGAGGTCAGATTCGCAGCGTGTTGGTTGGGATGGTTGAACAGATTTGAATGCCCCAACGGATTAGAATTGGCTCAATGTGGAGGGCATTTTGCTGTGGCAGGAAAGCTGGAGGCCGAGCTGGAAGTGCAAAAAAGACGTTCCGTTGAGCAAATGGAGGTAGCTCGAAGAAAGGCCTGGCATGAGATGAACGATGTCCACAAGTTGGAGGAAAGAGCTAAAACTTGCCGTTATATATGCTGTGATATAATGTATTATACATTATTATACATGTATATATATATATATGTATTTGTTTGTTTATATGCAAATGTAATATACAATTTAATAACATGTTTTTCTACCTTGAACTTCTGTATACGCGTGTTTGATGGTCCCCAATCTCACTACAAGAGTATGCCAAAAGATGAAGATTCAATTCAATAGTCACTAGTCACTAGTCGTTTGCACAAAAATTCTCACAGTTTGGCACATTTGTTGAAAGTTTGCATTCCGCACTTTGCTGCATCCCCGTTGTGCCCAGCGGTCAGGCAGAAGGTGAGGTGGAAGCTCTCCAAGCTCGTGCCCAAAAAGCCGAAATCAGCACCATCCGATTGGAGGTCGTGGTATGTTATTTTGTGAAGAGTTCTGGAAGATGATAAGGATGAGAAGGGTTCAATTTTGTTGCAGACCCGTTTGGCATCATTTGGGCGGTTCCACATCAGGCGACTGAACATGAACTTCGCGAGAGGATTGCTGACCTCCAAGACCAATTGAGGACGTCATGAGCCGGGTAGGAGCAATTTTGTGTCTCATTCAACGGCAAAGAAAGAGCGCATTGCCACAGTCAACAGCCTCGCATGTCCTTTAATGTCCTTCATAATTATTTTGATCTTGAGCTTGTCACCAGGTTGAGAGTATAGAAACATCAAGCGCACATTTGACGCAATTGAACTGCACTCGCATAGGCCAACAGGCTGAGTTTCATGTCCTTGTTGCCTGAGGGAAGAAAAGTTACAAAGGCAAGAGGATGCCAAAAAGTTGAAGGTCACGCAGCGAGGTGGAAAGAAGACGGGCACCATGGCAGCACGATCAAGCGTCACAACATACCATGCCTGGATACAACAATACTGCAGATCAAGTTTCAATCCACACCAAACTGCTGCAATGGCTGAATGTATCTGAATGTACTCCCTCGATAGGCTTGGCCGAGGGAAAGGAAAGTAAGGGCCGATTTCTTCGGGCAAGCCTGGCCTCGCGTGTCACCTTTAAGGCGGCAAGGCAAGAGCAAAGAAAGCCGGGCGATCGCGCTCCAAGTCTCGCAGCAAAAGCAAGACCAGAGGCCGAAAAGCCTCGAAATGACGCTTTCAGCAGGTGTGTAAGAATGTAGCTGATGCCAAAGAACGCATCCCATACCCGAAGAGTGTCCAAAGGACATTTGAATCGGGAGTCTTGAACCTGCTTGATGTGCTTGCATGACTTTCTGTGATTCTTGTATGCTTGTCGAAAATTGCACAGAGGGTGGGCAATCTGCAAACCACACATCAAAAACATTCCAACACAATACCAATTAAGCATCCACATAGCAGGTGCAGGGACACTTTGTCCATGTCTCATGGTAGTCGCCAAGAGGTTTCGGAAGCTTGCACGTGGCAGCAAAATCAGGCCCATGTGCTGGTGGCTTAAAACGAAACGTGCATCACAAGTGGGCTGCTCTTCCACACCCAGGACAAGGCAGAAGCGCCGGACAATTCAGTTTATATATGTCCATTTCTCACCATTGGATACCATTGGGATTTCTTGAAGTGTTGGCAGGCCACCCACCCAATCAATAAAGCCCTCGCATGCCACTTGTGATGTATGTTTTGCTTGAATTTCTGTAGTTTCCAGGGACCACGGCCCTTTTGTAGCGGTCTCTTTGCTGGGCACCCGCCTTGAAACGTTCCCGAAACAGGAGTGGGACAACCCTGGCGATGTTTTCCAGCAGAAGCTCCTCTGAAATCCTACCGGGAAGGAAGCATGAAAAAGCGTCGAGCCGGCGCGCACTTTTGATGCGTGTGCACAAGCAAGCTTTGAGGCAAGGCAGGATACTGTAAGTAACTACTGTTACAATGAGATAAGTGGGAAAAGTTGCATGGCTCTGGCGTGCAATAGTGACCGTTTGACGACGCATTTGTTGTTGGCGAAGGCGACATGTGAAGACAAGATGATGTGGATCAATCAAGTCACGGACCACAGGACAGCGGGTGTAGTCTGGGTTTGTCCAGAAATACAGGGATCTCTGAATCTCTCAACCGTTCTCAACCACTGGGTGTTCATTTACGATCATTTCCTTTTGCCTTGATCGTCCAAGTTTGAGACTCTTTCATGGCTGCCAGCCATGGCAGGAACAAGCTGCCGTGACCACTTTCGCGCACGGAATCGTTGAGTGGATCCAAAGCGTCACAACAACTAGCAACCACACGTGAGGCTAAAACGACTGGTGCTTGTTGCACAGTTGAGAAGACCTGGCGGTGGGCGCCCACCTGCAGAAGTGCAGTGAATACATAGCCTTGATCTAAAACAGCCGCAAAAAGGTGCCTTGGCAGTCTGGTTCAGTCTTGAAATATGAGGAAGTACGGTACGTTCCTTTGATAGTCACATGGCTGGGGGATGACACGTGAACATTATTGCTCAAACTGTGTGGCAATGTCTATTGTGTGCAGATCATGAACTGCTACCTGCGATTGCTGCAGGACCTCCCAATAAGTGTTTGACACACTTTCTTGACTGACTTGACATTGGCATGTGCTGCTTTTGCATGCTTTTGCAAATCGTGCATTTTCACAGGTTGGTGTGGAGTGCTTGTGTCCCCCCCGATGTAGGGCGGGTGATAGTAAGAACTCTACTTACACACTGGAGTTCATCTTGAGTTTGGGACCAGGGGGCCGAGGAGCCATTCCAAGCCATCCGGGCACTTTCCGCAGGAGCAGAGCAAGGGGCAACTTTGGTGTCCCAGCAGCTTCTTCTGGCCGAAATTAGAGGCATGAATCAACAATCCACCGCGTAGGGCGTAGTTCAACCGCCCCGTAGGCAGGTGAGAGCTCACATGCCTTGTATCGTTTACGGGCTTGAGGCAGGAGGGCATGCTGCTGTGCACCGCTGGGCGAGGCGAATGGTTGTATCTTGAACATAGCTGAAAAGCTGTAACAGATTTAAGCGAGTGTTTCAGGGGATCAATCCATCCCAGCATGGATTTTGCAAAGGCGAGCTGCTGTTGATGTGGCTGGTTGCAATGCCATCATTGTTCCGCTGCATTTGGAAGGCCGATGCACGGTTGATGCATGAGACTTCGCTTTGGGACATTTCGACCTACCGGCGACTCGTTTGATGTGGACTCCAGGTTGCCATTGGTCGTGCGGAGTCCTACTGGCCAGCCACTAATCGTGGTGACGCACCACCGATAGCTTGGCTGAGGCTCGGAGTCTTAGAGATGCTGCAGTTGGGCACTCAGGGCGGATATATATATGTCGGCATTGGCATTCGTACTTGGTGAAGCATTGGTGAGGTTGGCCTAGGTCTGCATTTCGGCATTGGCTTACAGAGAGGAGTTTGTGGTGAGGCGTAAAATCCTCTATATGGACTCGTTGGGCTTGCCAGCCCCGCAGCAACTGCAGCCGAGGTGAGAGATGGTGTTGAGATGCGTTTGCATTTGTATCACGTGCTTGTGCGTGTATGTCCACACTGGTTTACGCTCAACTATTTGCCGGACCAGGCTAGATTTCTAGCACCTTTATGGATTGTTTATATAAATATTTTTGTTTCGCGCAGGTGATGTAGGCGCAAAATCCCCCATTGACTTCAACAACCTGTGGTAGTTCAATCGTATTATACTTCATTTAGTTTACATGTTACATATGTTCAAAGTTTAAAGATTGGTGGCCTGTTTGCTTTGGTGGCATGTTCCACGGCATTTGGCGGGCATGTCAGCTTGCCTGTTTTGGTTGGAAGCCTTTCCGAAGTCCCAGGCTCCTGTCAGCGGAGCCCATCTAGAAGAAAGACTTAACAAAATATATCAACATATATATAATTGTTGCAACCGGCCACGGTGCATCCAATGTGCAATTTCATGTGAGAGCAGTGGTTGCTTGCCGGTGTTTTGTCACTGGAGCAGTTTTAGGGCTTGCCTGTGAGATGCAGGCTGATCGAGTATGTTGCAAAGGAAGTGCCATCCCTTTCAGGCAACGCTGACACCGTACATTTCACGGTAAACGTAGAAAGACAGTGACCAACTTGAGAGGCTTCGATTGGCCGCTTTCGATGATCAACAAGACTCCGCAACTGGCTTAATTTTGGAGTGGAACTGACTGCTGTTCCGCGGTTGTTGCATGCCCATACACTGGCAGCTGGCCATTTGACACCTACAACGGCCAGGACGCAGCAGAATACTTCCGACTGTGGCATTTTCGTCCTTGCGTATGCAGAGCGTATAGCTATGGGCCTGCCAGTCCGTCCGAATCTAAGTGTATCAGATTTGGTCGGACGGGTGTCCAAAGGGTCCTTCACCTCCCCAACTCTTGGAATCCACAGGAAGTGTGGATGGCTCACCGAGCGGCATTAACCACAAGGTGCTGAAATGATTTTCTCCCAGAACTTTGACGTAACTTTTCCTTAGACAAGCTGATAAAACCTGCCAGCGCCGATCCATCGCGCTGGCCATCATCGAAGGAAAGCTGCCGAGCTCAGAAGAGAAATCGCTCTCATTGGCTTTGCTGAAGTTGCAGAGTTTTGCATTGTAATTGTTACTAGTAGTAATGCCCTTGTTACTAGTAGCTTCTTGCTACTAGTAGTAAAAGTTCGATGCCACGGCATGGCTGATCTCCTCAAAGCCGGACGCTTGCCACGCAGCAGAGGAAACCTCCTTTGAATTGTCCAGCGGGGATGGCTGGGGAAAGGGAGGGCTGGAAGCTTGTTGGCTGGGACCGCAGAGTAGCGGCGAGATGTGAATTGGCAAACCAGGGACAAGTCCCAACGAACCGGTCTCTCGAAGTCTTCCATCGATATATAACTACTCCAAGATGTATCACGGTCAAATAGCTTACCCAACCACCACCTTCACCTCAGCCCAACACCTCAGTTGAAATCTGTCATGACAGAGCAAAAAAACAGTACTTAGTCTAGACATGTATAGACTCTAGACTCACTAGACCTACAAACATGACCTACAAACATTGCCACCATCTTCGCATGTGCGTAGACGTGTAACTCCAGCATCGCAATGGTTCTCCCCATGGTGCGGACAGCAATCGTGCAGCCCTTGGGCCCTTGCTTGCAAGAAATATCAGCTTGACATCACCTCCCTTTGGAACGAGGTTGCATTCATTTGTTGCGTGCCATGGGCAGATTGTTTGGAGGCTGACTGGCCAGGCACTTGGAGAACTGGAACATGTTGCAGAAAGAGAATCTTCTCAGAACGGAAGGATGCCAAGTTCTATCAATTTACAGGCTTGGAGCAAAACAGAGAGAAGAAGTTGAGCAGTGATTTATATAGTTTGATATATATAGATATATAATATATATACTGCATATATATATACAGACATATATATGTTTTTTTTTTAAAGGCTGTTTGTCATGCGAGATCTGCACACTTTGGTGGGTCCAAGGATCAGCTATTCCGATCAAGCTGACCTGCCCATGTCCAAAAAGTGGCGTGAGGAGATGCAGGTGCAGGTTTTCAAGTGTTGCATTGTGCCCTTTCACACATTTTCCTAAGAAGCCACACTCCCCCTACTGCCCACGACAAGTAGTTCCTCGGTGGATGAAGCTAACAGCTTAGTTGTCTTCAAAGGTTGGTGGACCGGCCTTTTTTTTGACTGTACCCCATCCTTTTACACCTCCTGTTGCTTCAGCTATCACAAGATCGCGCTTGCAGCTCAAACGGCTGGTTGGGGAGGCAAAGCTGGCCAGCATCGATACGGAAAAGCTCACACCAGAGCAGAAGAAGAAGTTTAAGGCCGGGTTTCTTATGGCTTCACTCACGTGCATACTAGTAGTGCATACAGACAGTAGTTCAAAGAACTTGCGTTCCCTCGGGTGGAGGCCTTGGTTGAATTTGTTGCTTTGTTGATGTTCCTCGTCTCCAAACATCACTGAACTCTTCTCAGGCCTTGTGGCGACGGGTAGAAGGAACATCAGGATGACCTCAACCGATTACTGTATATAATGAGTGCAAGTGCGAATCAAAGGCATAGGTTCGAAGGCATAGGTTTGCCTACGGCATGCGATATGTCAGTATGATATCGAATTGTCCTGATCTCCGCTTGAGGAGATTCAGGGGCGCCCTTCTCTGCAGCAACTTTGGTGTGCTAGCTGCATCAGTTCCGGTGTTCAGTGTTCACATGTTGTTCACATAGAATTCCTGGAATAGTTTGTCAAATGATGTGTTTGGCATTGTTCGGCCCTTGTTCATTCAGTCGGCTAGTTAGGTTCCTGTGGGGGCTGTAGCTTTGGCGTTGTATCTATGGCATACAAAGCCTTGGCGGAAGACCCAGACACTGTCACGTCGGAGTTGAAGCAATTAGAAGCTTGTAAGCAGGAAAGTGCGTCTTTAATAAGTCCTCCTTTAAAAAAGGCCCTATATAACTTATAACTATTGCATATGACACATTGCAATGAGACCGCCCAGGTCGACTGGTGGCCCCGTCGCATCGCAAGGGAGCCTCGCCTGCTCGAACCTTCATGATTCCGTCGTTGTGTGGATGCGTTTGTTCGGGCTAAGGATCTCCAACTCGGAAGGCGAGGCGCCTTGTGTTGACATGTTATTTTTGTTTCCTTTCCTATCCTTTTGTGCGTTCCACACCTTCCAACCACTTGAAATGATTCGATTATTGTTGGAAATGGCTGATTGTGGTTGTTCTGCTTCTTCAGGTAAATTGTTTGGGACCCACCCCCGACAACACTCCCATGCCAGGTGCCAATGCAGCGCGGGCGGCAGAGCTTCGTGACTTGCGCATGCGACGGATGCTCAGCATTTGATAGATGACCTGGTTGACGAATCCACTATGCAGTCTTGGACAGGAAGGATAGCGAGGAATGACACGACTTTATGTGCAGTGGTCGTAATAACCTCGAAACTCTCCAACTCATCCTCACTGTGAGATCCAGACACCCTTTGAATCCCATAGTGACATAGTGTCGAGAACGCGAACCGTTCGCGTTGAGGCCGATTTGGCTCGGAGACATCAGCCAGAGCCAATGATTAGACCAAAAAGTGATTATGCACAAAAAAAATATTTTCCATTTGGAGAATTTCTATAAGCTATATATATCTATATACAGTATACATATTTAAATAGAGTAAAGATGCCGATAAATATGCAGAAAGATGTCAAGGCAATCAAGAAAAATTCAAAAGCTGTTGGAGCTGTCTCAAGACTTCACCCGGTGTGCAACCAGGAACTTCAACACTGCGCTCAAGCATAACGCACAAGAATCCTACGCCGTTCATATGAAACGATGTTGTTGAAGGCATAGGTATCAAAAAAAAAGAGCATCAAAAATAAAAATAAAAAACAGGATCAACAAAAAATAAAAAGCGAATCAAAAAAATAATATTCCTTGATAGGCCTCTTCTGCTGCTCTCCTGGCCTTGTGGTCTGCGGGTCCTCTGGTAATGTGGTCCCTTGGTCCTCTGGTCCACTGGTCCTTTGGTCCCCTGGTCCCTTGGTCCTTTAGTCCACTGGTCCCCTAGTCCTCCGGTCTCCTGGTCCTCTGGTCCTGTGGTCCGCTGGTCCCCTGGTATCCTAGTCCTTCTGTCTCCTGGTCCGCTGGTCTTTTGCTCTCCTACGGCGCTCGTCTGTCGATCTCCTGGTCCCCTGCTTGCGCAAATAGAGGCTTGATTGCTTTCTACTAGAGGCAGCTCCCTGGGAAGAAAGTAGGTACCCAACGATAAGGTTGCCGTCCAGTCATTGAGTAGCCCTACTCGAAAAATGGTTCACCAGTGGAAATAGCTCCCTACTAGGAGGGAGCTCCTGGGGAGGTACACTCTCCTGACTCCTCTACTACCCCAACCATCCTCAGTGGGCTAGAATATGTTTTTTTGATTATATACCTTTTTATTTTTTATTGATCCCCGTTGAATATTTTTTGATTCTATTTTTATTTTTATTTTGATCCCTTACCCGTTGTTGAATGAAATAAGGCAGGAAAGCCAGCTGATAGGAGCAATTAAGGGGGTGTGGGGGCAGAAGCTGAAGGCCAAATAACGTGGGCAAGAAAGGGTGTCAAAGAGTGTCAAACAATTTGATTTCTGATCGTTGTGATGTCTACAATGCATAGATGTGATAGCTTGCATCATTAGCATTTTGAGTATAATATGCGCTTGTAGGTAGGTGGATGGACGGACGGACCGACAGACGGAAGGGTGGATGGATGGATGGACGACACCTGGTTTGCAGACCTGGGGGCTCCATGTGTTAGAACAATGCAGTGCTCCAATCCAAAATCAGTCAAAATCAACTTCCGCACGCAGCCCGCACCACTGACTTTGTCTACCGAAGAGAACAACAGATGTGGTTGTCGATCTAAAGGTCCTAGACAGCGTTGTGTATGACGATGACCCGGAACATATGAAAATCTCATTTGGCGAAATGTTTTTCTCGAGTTGGCGAAAGTATTTTCTTTTTTTGGCGAAAGATCTGGCGAACGATTAAATATGTACTTTTGTATGAATGTTTATTTGCTTCCTGAACAGCTGGTGGCAGTGACTCACATGTGGAAGTTAGATCACCTGCTGCTGCTGCGGCTACCACTACCACTACCACTACCACTACCACTACTACTACTACTATTACTACTGCTATTGGGGGGGAGGCTTTGCCACAAAACTCTACCCCGCAAAAGGCGAAAGTTCAGCTCAAGATTGGCGAAAGTTCACCCTGCCACATCTGACCCCCAGCCCATTGTGAGTAAGTTTGAGTGATCGGCTACTACAGTGATTCTTGCGATTTTGATTCTTGCTGACACCCAGGAGAAACAAAAGAGACGTACAGGGTGTCAACAATTAAGTAGAAGACATATGCTGACAACCAGTGAAGTTTCTATTTTGTGTTTGCCAGTAAAGAAGAAGCCGTTGACGTGAACAAAACACAACATACATGGCACACATAAATACAACATACTTCGGCGAAAGATAAAACGCAGGAAGGCGAAAGTTTGGCTAAAGTAATTTTTTTTCGGCGAAAATGACGGATCCCGGATAACGGAATTTAGATCAACTCCCATGTATCTACAAGCACCGCTGAAGGTGTCAGTGGCTGAAGTGTTGCAATAATTTCAGTTGGGAGGCAAACATCGTCGCTGATGAAAATGTCACGGTTTACCACAGACGTGTGCATTTGGGTTGCCCGGGCAGTGGGACATAGTTTGGGGTTTGCGCTAGTGCCAGGAGCCTCATCAAGATTCTGCTGTGTGCGTCACAAAGTTTAATAAGAAAGCAATGAAATAAGAAAGCAATGAAATATGTAATATGAATATATGTAGCAAAGCCAGATGGGGGCAGTTGCAAAACGGGATCATTCTTTTCCGCTCAGCTTCATGGCGGTACTATCACGGTTCAAGCTCAGATAGGCCAGCTTCACGCGGCAGTCAAGGTGGCCAGGGGTGCATGGCAAGAACAACTAGCCCACTGAGCAGCAAGGTGTTTTGACTTGACTCACTTTCACGCAAACCTATTGCTGCAAAGAACCAAGCCGATGGCTCCACTACATAGCTTTTTGATCCATTCCCTGCTTGATTTCTAGTGTGTTTTGCTCACAGACTAACTTCACGACATTCATGCTTGCGCCAGCATGGGAAACACATTCCGCAGCAACAAGACGAGGCTCCTACGCTCATGCGGCTGAAACAACACCTGCATAGAAATATGTGGACGAATCAGGGCATATCATAGCAGTTTTTTTGGGTCTAGCTGGTGGGCAAATCTGCGCAACCTGCTTGCTCAATACTGATGAGATCATTGGTTCAACAATCTCAACTGCAGCTCAGAATGAGGTGATGAGCTAGGCCTTGACATTGCACAAAAACACATGAGAGAGGAAAGCCAGCATGGTGCAACTGTAGGCAAATGGTGCATTAGTCGCAAGTGCTATTTTTGTAATCCATGCTTTGCAGGTCCCTGCTACGGTTGAATGTTCACAGGCAGCTGAAGGCCTACCACCAAGTACAGGCACCTGCTTGTTTTGTAGACAAGGTTTGGATGCACTGATGTCATTTGCAAATGTGATCAATAATTTCTTCAAAATCAAGTGTGGCCATTGTACTATGTTTGAGGAGCCTCTCATGAAACAAGGCAAGGCAGCTCCTCACGATCTCCAAAAAAGGGAGTTCCACCTCCAAGCTGTGTGGAGGATGCTCATCAGCGTGTGCACAATTGACATGATAGTTGTTACAAACACGCGTTTCATTCCAGATTTGTCTTACAAATCCTACCACAAAGTGCATATGCTAGTTGGTTGGCACCCAGGTTGTAAGGATTTTAGACACATAGGGAATTGCATACTGGCGATTGGGGCCTTTGCGACTGAAGATTGTCCCAGCAGCATAGTCAAAGTCAAAGTTCAAAAGAGCAGCCAAATTTTTGTGGTGAGAACTGCGGGAGGCATCGTGGACTTGTTGAATCTAGGCTTCGCCGCTGAAGCAAGGTTGAACGCCCAAAGTCTGCGGTTTCCGGTGTAGGACCACCAGCGTTCACCCCAATCACCATTGGTACCAGATCCACTTTGCCAACAAACTTCCATGAGAGGGATGATATCTGGCTTGATCTCCTTGTCCCGTAGCTGTCGCAGAGTTTCCAGGATGGGCCTCTGACAAAGGCATGTCAACAAGTGGAAGTTGGCTACGTGAGATCGGTTCAAGCACAAAACCTTCTTGGGAAGAACACCATCTTGCCAGTCCCAACTTCTCACGTCCTGTCTTGTCTGCTAGAAGATCAGCCAAACCATGCCAAACCCAGCCGAATTTAAGCAACACATTTTCGGGGTGCCTTCCGTCTTTGAACGTCTTCTTGATGGAGTCATGCGTGAAACCAATATCTTGGAGGGGCAAGAACTGACGCTGGCTGCTGCTTCCTGCACTCTTTGGCTCCATCCGGGAAAGACCACGCTGAATCTCATTAAGCAACAGGGCCTGGGTTGCACAAAAGCACCCTTGCAATGACTAACTGCTCAGCTGCTCGTTCAAGGTCAAGCTGTGTGGTGCATGGCACGCGCACGCAACTAGAGGACGTGTTCAAACACAGCCGCAAGTTTCATGTTCAAAACGTTGCCGCAAGTTTTGTCTGAAAATCTAACACACACGAGGATACACATGAACTATTCCTCTCGGGCTGGCACGTCGATCCTCTTGGAAAAGCCCCGGTCCTGCTGAGGCCACGACCACCAAACCGGTGTACCCTCATATCCCAAAACCTTGTGAGGTAGATTTCACTGGTCTCATCGGGCGCAAGTCCTGGGAGGTGGTGGCTCCTCACGATCACCTCCCATCAGCTCCCTGTAAGCCCGTCACCTGCTTTGTGATCTTTGTGTTTGATGATGGCAGCACTAAATCATGCAAGGGGTATGCAAGACATATCAGCTCTTGACATTGGATGTAAGCAATATTTGTGGCACAGGCTAGTGAGAACATACCAGGCTAGCAGCCAGATCCTTGAGATGGGATGGCTATGCCGCATCTTTCATATGTCCAGCTGCTCGGAGGGCAGGGCTCTTGCTTTTGAAGAGGCTTTTATGTCCGTATGTTCCTTGGCTGGATTTCTTAAAGACTTGCTTGCCCGTGGGACCAAAGATTGGATCCTTTGCTGGGTGTCCGCAAAGGGGAGAGGGGACTCCAGCGATTGCGTCAAAAAGGTTGCTGTGACTCATTTCACTTGCTCTCGCTGTTTCTCACCACTACCACTACCAATATAGTAGTAGTGGTGGTGGTAGTAGTAGTAGTCGTCGTAGTAGTAGTAGCAGTAGTAGTAGTGGTGGTGGTGGTGGTAGTAGTAGTAGTAATAAAACGAAAAATTGAACTGGGTGTGGGCTTGGGTTAATTGGGGGGGATTCACCCTCTCTCCGCTTACCTACATGTCATTCAAGGATCTGCTGTCCACATTGACCTAGTGTTAGCCTTCAATGATGGCGCAGGAGCTCAGAAAGCATGCCTCATGGGATGGAATTTGGTTCAAATTGGATCCGCTATAGGCCACAATGAGGCAAGAAGCCCCTAGTGAAATCTTCACCGAACGTGAATAGTTTGCCTAACAGTGGGCCGTTGCGAAAACCTGCATTGACATGTATTAACTAGTGATCGATTGACGAATTTACAAATATTAAATATGCTAATATATTTATCTAAAATAATATCTATTCTTAATGAAAGACAATATATATTCGGACGTCGATTTCGAATATTACTAACGTAATTTAACTAAATATATAATAATAAATATTAAGTAATTCCGTATTAAATCTTCATTTTATTAAAAATTGAATTTATTTTATTTTAATATATTACGGATATATAATTATATAAATAACATCTACCGAATATTTCTATTAATCTAATTTTCGAAATATGAATGTATATATATATAATTTAATGAAAACATGTATATATGTTAAAGATATATTTAATAGAATAGAATTAAAAAATATTGATATTTTTTTAAATGAAATATTATATATATGTATTGCGTTTAAATTTAATTATTTTTTAAATAATATATTTTATTAATGATTTTTAGGGTAGAGGAAAAATAATTAATGTTTAAATTATTAAAGCATATAATCCATTAATTTGTAATTATATATAATATTTAGGATTTTTGATGTCTTCGAAATATATATTGATTATGAAATTTAATTATATTTAAGAATCGATGGCGGATATTTCGAATTATTATATTTTCGTTATAATATAATACGTATTTTAATATATTAATAATTAATTTTTTATGAAAAATTATTTAGTAAAGAATTCGATATTGGGATTATAGAATTTATATTTTATTTGGAAAATGATAATATATTTATTAAAAATGATAAAATATTTATAGTATTATGTTTAATTATAGGAAAGCTTCGAGTGTATAATGGTAATTTAATTTTTTAATTATGAAAATTATTAGGGAATTTCGTTTTTGTGTAGTTTTTTTAAAAAAAATTTGATTTTGACGATAGGTTTATCCGAAATATATTTATAATTAAATGATAGTCTAAGTAATAATTAAACGATAATATAAATGTTTTTCTAAATAAACTTAAAATATAATTGGTTTATTATTATTACTATTACTATTGATATTATTATTATTGCTATTATTATTATTATTATTATTTGCTTCTATTATTATTATTATCACTATTATTATTACTATTACTACTACATTATTACTATTATTATTCCTATTACTATTACTACACTATTATTACTACTATTACTATTATTACTATTACCACCATTATTACTAGGATTACAAACACTACTATAACCACGACGACGATTATTGTTAGTATTGCTCCTCTTCCTCGTGTTGCTATTGCCGGCACTGCGACTGCTACTGTTATTGCTCCTGTTATTACTACCACTACTGCTGCTATTACGACTATTACCACTTCTATTGCCACTAGTACTGCTAGTACTACTAACAAGTACTACAACTACCACCACCACCACTACCACATTTATTACAACTATCACAACTACCATTACCATTACCACTACGACTACTACTATTACTATTACTACTACTATACCACTACTACGAACGACGACGACTACTACTACCACGGCTATTATTGTTATTGCTACTGCTATTGCTATTACTGCCCCTACCAAAAGGCGATAAGTCAAATAAAATGCCAATGTTGGGTGTAGCGATGCCACCATTGAAGGCGATATCCATAATCTTACCATATAGAATGAATTTTGATTATTATACGTCTATTTCCATGTCCAAAAAAATTACCGTATTGTAAAAATAATCTATAATATAAATAAAATTCAAAATATAGACAATGATAATGCATTCACCAAATTAGAATATGCAAAATCCACATAACAAATAAACAACATCGCTTATATAATAGTAATTTTTCATGGCAATGCAAAAGATTTTTCATTATAGATGTAAAATATTGAATCATATTATTTTGAAATAAAATTTTCGTAATACATATAATTATACGGAAATAAAATTGATTCCTTCTTCTTTTTAGCATACAAAAGGACTTCGGTTGTGCGATTAACTTCAAACTCAAACTTCACAAGATAAATTGCTCGTGCGACGATTTCGGCTCTCCCCTCACGAATATGTCGTGACCCTGAAAACGGGGATACGAGCAGCTGTCCACACTCAAAAATTCGACTCAAGCCCTCGTCTTGGTTCTAGAGGCGGCTAAACATAAAGAAGCATCCTAAAAAGCAACATTCATCGCACATGGTCCTTAGCGCATTCGCCTATCGAATGCAAAAAGACCCTAAGAACAATGAAAGATGCCAAATATTCGCCCTCTCAGATTCCCACCCTCTTGGAACAGCTTCTCGATTCACCGAGTGTGAGCTGGGGCATGACGATACGAAAAGAAAAGACTCACCCCTTTCCATTGGCTTTTGAGGTAGCACATAGCACGACTACCCGGCCTATTGTCCACACGGACAAACAAGCTCCCGTTTTCCAAGGTGCCTAGAGTGACCACTCCTGCCGTGATATTATCGCTAGGTGGTGGAGCGGAGACCTCTGTGTCGTAGAGCTTCTTCCTCCAAGCATTATGTCGGTGCATCTGCACCGTGATCACACCCTGAGAGACCTCTTGGTCGAAGGTGATTGGTGAGTTGCGGGAAGTCGGCTTTTGCAGCTCTTGGACCATTGCCCAAGGAAACATCCAGCTAAATTCGACTAAATCCTGAGATTTCAGCCGAACCACGAACTGGGCCATTAATTCACCCTCACGTGACCAGAAGGTGCCATCAAAGAAGACGTACATTGGGGTTGGAGGCAGCATGGATTGACCACTTCTTCCATGGTCGCCCACCACAGCTTCCACAGGGAGCTCGTCTTCCGGAATTCCAGCAAACGAACGGTTCTCTTTTCTCACATGCCTTACGGCCACTCCAGTGCTTCCAAAGCCTGACAACGAATTTGATTGAATCACGTCCACTTTGGCAAATTTCTCCAAGATCAACTGGCCCACACGATCACCTGGCTTGATGGACAATGCTTTTGATCCATTGTTCGCCAGGATGATTTTCACCTCGCCTCTGAAGTCAGGGTCAATCACGCCACCGACCATATCCACGCCCTTGACGGCAAATGAGCTTCTGGTAGCAATCTTCCCATAGGACCCGGGAGGTAATTCCAGAGCGACGCCACGAGGGACCATCTTTCGCTCCGTAGGTTGGATCTCCATTGAGGCAGACGATGCCAAATCCCAGTTCCACGACTTGGCAATGTGGCTTGATCATCCAAAATCTTCATTTTTAGGATTTCATGAGGAGAGAATATACGCATGACCACATTCCACCCCACGTCCTTAATGATGTGAAGAAGACATATTAGCCCTGCCAAAAGAAGCAGCCACCTAGAATCACTCCAGACACCTCCTCCTGTATTTTCTTGTGGATTGGTGGCTTCACATGTCTTAGCAGCCTGGGCCACCGGGAGCAAAGACGCACCTGCCGCCAGCAAAGAAATCGACTTCAGCATTTCCACCCTTTGCGGAGAAGCACTCATGACCTCCTTGGAGACAGGTGTATTGGTCGTTGAAGGGTCACCAAGCCCGATGCCATCACAAAAACGTGAAAGTCATTGAGTAGACAGAGCCTTGGTTAGAGCGTCTGCCCGGACGATGATCGAGAGGGATTTCCTTCATCTTTATGGCCTCCGCCAGGCTAATTGCACGGATCCTCAAATGCCGAGTCTTCCCCCCGTCCCCGGCTCCCGCCGCAAGCACGATCGCACCTCTGTTGTCGTTGTAGAGCTCCAATTCCACCTCCTTAGACACAAGCGGCACCAACGCCTTCACTGAACGTCCAACATGTAGTCCTTCAAGCAATGCTGTGAGCTCTGCCTCAGCTGTAGATAACGCCATGAGCATTTGCTTCTGGCTTTCCCATTGAATTGGAGCTCCAGCAAAGAGGACTACAATGTCAATAACGTTGTGGCTGTCGTTGGGGCCGAACGAAGCGTCAACCAAGACTTCAAGTGTCCTAGATATTCTTGGTCTCCTCCGAGAGAATTCAGGATCAGAATCAATTGGAATTTCATTCGAAAAGTGCAGGCCAGCATTCAAGGATTATCTTAGATAGGCCAGCACAGCTTCACCCAGCTCCACTGTCCAACGGGTTTTCTTCACCGCGGTTTGCGTCATCCGTATGATCGCCCAAGCAATGTTAGGTCTTGTTTTGCCCGACAACCATAGCAACTCCCCCGTGATCTTTTGGGCTTCTCTCACTTTCGGCAACGATACCGGCTTATCCTCCTCCTTCTCCTCCGGAACCTTGATGAAGGATGATGCATTTCCACCTGGATGTCGGTCAATGATCTCCCGGACATAGCAGCCCTGGTGCAAGAAATATGACCCATCCTTGAGTCTTTGGATTTCCATGCCCAAGAATTTCATCGAAGAACCACCAATCTCCGCGAATTCGGGAGCAGAAGTGGACCAAGAATTTTGAATTGTCTTTGAAGCAGCTTGCATCACCTCTCGAGGTCCTACCATGAGGATGTCATCGACATAGACGATCATATGGCCAATCACCCGATCCCACTTGTCACCTGATTCTTCGTTGTCAGGAAAGACCTCCTGAATGACCCAGAGATTAGGGTCCTCCAACGGGCGGAAAGAAAAGCATGTAGCTCCTGCGACCTTACAAATGGCCCACCATTTTTTGCAATTCCGCATCACAAAAGGAGCTCCAGTCTTTGGGGGATATGATCAAATCGTACATTGCAGAGGTAATCAACCAATGCTCGCTAGGAAATGCCAAGCCTGCTTCTTCAAGAATGCGAGGTGGTTTGACGATAACGGTCTCCCCTTAAGTCTTTGGAGCCAGCAAAAAGGCAGACTTCACATCCAGCGAGAGGCAATCCCATTGTCTCAGAGCTGCTAAGCGGAATATAATCCTCGACTGGGTGGAATCTGCTCCCGATGTACAGACCTCATCCCCAGCTCGAGCCTCCATATAGTTTCCGCAATATACGATTCTGGAATGCCTCCTCCCATCACCAGCCTTCCGAGTGAAGATCCCCATGCCAGGAATCAATTCTGCCCGCTCCCCCTTTTTCTCAGCCTCCTCCAAGATGTCACGGGCCTGGGAATCGGTGATTCGCTGAATGGCCTGGTTGTTGTCAAAATTGTCGATCTCCGTCTTGAGCGAAGGGATCCACAGTGGGAACGACTTCCGAACTTCGTTGAGGCTAACCGTCCTGGTTTGAAGAAAGACCTCTTCCCCCTCATTTGCAGCCTGGATAGCCTCAATGGCCACTCGCTTGCACGAAGCCAGACCAACCCCGAGCTTCCGCCTCCTCCTATCATCAGCCTTCCGAGTGAAGACCCCCATGCCAGGAATCAATTCTGCCCGCTCCTCCTTTTTCTCAGCCTCCTCCAAGATGTCACGGGCCTGGGAATCGGTGATTCGCTGAATGGCCTGGTTGTTGTCAAAATTATTAATCTCCGTCTTGAGCGAAGGGATGTATAGTGGGAGCGACTTCCGAATTTCGTTGAGGCTAACCGTCCTGATTTAAAGAAAGACCTCCTCTCCCTCATTTGCAGCCTGGATAGCCTCAGTGGCCACTCGCTTGCACGAAGCCAGACTAGCCCCGAGCTTCTACTCAATGGAGAGATGCTCCTGATCCAAATCATAGATCATTGCTACAAGACCACCTTTATCGGCCCTGATCTCGAGACGGCCGAATTCTTCATTCGCCTAAGCTTGCCCTCGGCGAAGCCGAGCTTGTAGTTCCACCACCGAAAGAGCGGAAAGAGTTGTCTTTTCCGAAAGTCTTCGAGCCGGCTTAATAGGTCTATCCAAGATATTGGCTGGTTCGGCTCTCTCCTTGACCTCGAAAATATCCGTGAGGGAAGGTGGATCCTCCGCGTACATCATATCATCAATCCTCACGAACTTGCCCTTCTCGATTTCCACCACATGACCACCACTTATGAGGCTCATCTCGGCATCCGGACCCCGGACAATCCCTAGCTTCTTCCTCATCCGCCAGTGCCCCTGGAAGTCATCCCAGCCTTTCGTCGTGACCATCACCCTTCTCCCCCATGGTAGAAGAGGAGGGGTTGCGAAGCCCAAAGACCTCAGCTGAAGTCGGCCACGCATCTCATCAACATGCTTCGCCATCAATCGCCACAGATCCTTTCCTTCGCCAATAGATCGAATGAATGTGTTGATGGATCTTCGAATGATTCCCACCTCCGCTTCGGCTCGTCCATTGGCTTTCTAATCACTACCACTCATGAAGGTCCTATAGATGTCGTGCTCCTCGCACCACCTCCGAGACCCCAACATCTCCGCAGCGCCGTCACTATGGATGCGACGAACCTCCATACCGAGGTACTTCAAGCGAGCCACCATACGTGCCAAGGCCGTCTTGAGCTCCGCGCCCTGTCTTGAGGTCAATATTTCCACCATAGTGTAGTTCTTGATGATCATATCTTCGGATTCGACCAGCCTTTTTGGGTCCACCTCCTTAATCTCATTGTCTTCTGCTTGGACTTCTGGCAGAAGCGGATCATCGGGAGGCTCAGGAGGAGAGGTATCTGCCCCGGCCAAAGCTTCCACCATGCTCTGAGGAAGGGGCTCATCTCCTAATGCAGTTCGTCTCACTGGGATGGCATAGACACCGACCAGGAAGTAGCGAGCCTTCTTCCGGTAATCATCACCTGGTCGAAACGGTCCACATATATCAAGATTGAGGATCATGGCATCAGGATGAGGGATTTTTCGATGTGGGCGACTCTTGCCAGCTCCCTTCAAACACGTGGTAACTTGGTCCTCCGCCTCCACCCCCTTGAGTTTGCCATCCAACTCCAGAATGATGCCCTTTGTGACCTCCTCCTTGAAGCGGTCAGGGCAGGTTGCCCATCCTCGACTTTGGGAAGTGCGATCTTGAATCGATGCCTGTGCTTCTATTAACTATTCACGAGGTCGACGATCAACCAGACCATCCAGCCAAGCCAAAGAAGAGATATTGATACCCAACGTAGTGGGCTTCTTCCGATCATAATTCATAACCCAACACACCGAAGTCGACACGAATCTCCATCAATTCAAAGCGGGTTCGAAAAGCTTCCCACTCCGGCCAAGCATAGAAACTTGGGTAATCAACCGGATTAGACGGAGCCTTGTATTCTTGAGGATCTCTGGGATGCTCCTTGAGGAAAAGCACACGACGCGGTCTTGCAGCAGCTGCCAAGGTGTAAAGCCAAAATTGCCGCATCCAGAGCACAGCATCTCCCCAAGCCAACTCCCTCATGGCATCAGAAAGACCTTCCAGCGCGAATCTCTCGGGTCCACTTCGTGCTCGAAGAAGAGGTGGACCAGATCTTCTGAAGTGAAGCTTGGAAACCGTCTTACAAGGCGGTCCCCCCAACACCACATCCATTACTCCCTTTTCGCTCACCTCCGCGAGGAAGCTGACCAACTGGTCGGGTAGAAAATCTTGAGCAGAGTCCACCGACTTGTCAATGCAAAGCACCGTCCGAAATCCAATTTCCAGTCGCTTCTTCCACCACGACTAATCTGGTCCAGAAAATAGATGCAACACGACGGAGGAGTTTGAAAGGATTCTCTGCCTTTGCCTGCGATTCAGTGGAACTTGATCTCCCGACTCCGTAGGAATGACTCTGGCTATTAACTCATCCGGACTTTAGACCAGAGTTCTCTCAAATCACGCAGCCACTTCCACACAGTAGGAGCAAAATCTCCAGGATTGCCTGCCTTCAGAGCTGCGACCCTTCTTGACATCTCCGCTTCATGAGTCTCCAGCTGCTCGATGAGGTGATTCGCCAGGGATGGCTCCACTGTAGGGCACCCAGATTCCAGCTGTACCTCCACCTTCGATCCAGCGCTGTCCCACAACTCGAACGACTCGCCCTCCCAGCACACTCGGTACCCGAGTCTCACGATCTTGCCAAGGGGAACGATGGCCTGGGTGTCAAAGTCCGTGATCAGAGTCCCCGTGGTTTCGACTTGTCTCAAAGTCGTGATCCCTGCTGTAAGTTTAACTTTAATCGGCAGGGCCTTGTCACACTCGGCCTTGGAGCAAGTCGGCCTCAACACATGCGTTGCACCCCCATCCAGAAGAGCTCGACAATGACCTCCTGAAGATGCGAGAGACTTGACGCCTAGAACCTTCCCCGAAGGACAGAGAGATTTCAAAAGTTGCACTGCTTCTTTCATCAAATCTTTAGATGGTTGAACAGGGGGCGGAGTGAATATTGAGCTTGAAACCTCCGCCATCACCGACGAAGCACCCTCCTCGCCCTTCATCACAGCCTCCTTGGCCTTGGCGTTCTCCCCCACCGACCTTGTTTGGAAATGCCTTTCCAATCATGTGGGAACAAGCACTTCTGCCCCTTTTTACATCCTGTGTCAGACAGGAAGTATCGGCAAACTGGGCGATCACCTCCGGTTGGTCTGGAGTCCCCCTTGCCATGCTTTGGATCAGGCTTCGAGGTCTTGGCATCCTTGTTCGTGCCCGCATCCTTGGTGTCTTGACCATCTCGGTTTTGTCTTTGGTGTCTTTGGATTTGCCTCCATCATTTCGCGGAGCACCCCCATCACAATCCAAGGCACGAACCTTCACCGTGTCCTTCACAGGAGCGGAAGAGCTTCCATGGAACACTGCCTCTCCCTCCGCCAACAAAGACTCTGCAAAACGAAAGGCCACCTGAGAAGAGTTCTTCGCCAGACCAGTTGCATATCTGTCCAGGGTGGCAAAAAGAAGAACAGGATCTGGAGGCTGAATTCCCAACTCCTGCACCCTCGTCATGCCCTCAAGGACGTAAGCCATTCCCCCAATGCAGACGGAACACGTTGATCGACCATCTGCTTCAGCAAAGTAATTCGTTCACCCAACCCTCCTGGCTGGCTGGCCTGGCTGGTAGACCCTGAGGACCTTGAAGATGATGCTAATAGAGTTCACCTCCCGCTGAGACACCAACTCTGAGCGGATGGATTCCGGGATGGCTTTCAACAAGGCCACTGTACCACGCTGTTCAATCCTCAATCAGGGTGGCCTCTGAAATGCTTAAGGAGTCACCGGCGTCAATCGCAACCTCTCCATGGGCTCAGAGTTCAACCCCACCCTATAGAATGTGCCAGCGACCTGCAGCACCTCATCCCACCACATCGAAGAACTAAAATTGATGTCCCTCAAAAAAGGTCCAATGGTGGTGAGCCAATCTCCAACTATGAGGGGACCGATTTCCGACTTCGAGAGCTCCGGCAAACTTGGCAACTCAATTGCACGAACCGATTCTTGCTGGGCCATAATCCCACCAAGCCATGCGGGAAGACCTGCACAGGGTAGGTTCGGATCTCCACCACCTCCAGGAGGTCTGCCGCCGCCCGGAAAACCTCCAGGAAGACCCCCTCCAGGGAAATCACCATATCCATTCCCTTGACCACCAAATGGAGGACCACCGCCAGGTGGACCAACGCCACCTCCTGATACACCAGGACCACCTCCAGGTAGACCAGAACCTCCTACATAACTTGCATGACCAGAAATAGGAGCACCACCAATTCCAGAAGAACCACCACCCGTAGCACCCTGGAACTCACCATTCCGCTGACAACCATGACCATTCAGGGAGGCGTGCTGCCCTTGACCACCACCACCAGATAGCTCTTGTCCCGGAACCCGTTGGTCTTTAGCTGAGCCACCCACGGACACGACTGTCTCATAATCTCTTTGTCCCACATCAATCGAAAGCGGTGCTTCCACGGACGAGGCACCCGACATTTGCTTCAGAGGGCCCTTTGCGGACCCCAGCATTCCAGGGAAGAGCGAGCGCATCACATCACCTGCCGAAGATGACGATAATCCATTGAACACCTCCATCAAACCTTGTACGAGGACCCTCAACGAGCCCGTGTGCAAGTCCAAAATCATGGTGAAGACCGCCTAGATTTGGTTGGCCTCCATGGTCACCCAATCCGGTCAAAGGTCCCAATAAGCCCTTCTCGGACGGCATGCGATTTGCCCCAAAGGTTGCCCTTTCAAACATGGACCCCCACAACGACTTGT
>CAXAMN010012002.1:818072-906867 GCA_963970005.1 Durusdinium trenchii
TCTCTCTTCTTCTCTCTTCTTCTCTCTTCTTCTCTCTTCTTCTCTCTTCTTCTCTCTTCTTCTCTCTTCTTCTCTCTTCTTCTCTCTTCTGCTCTCCTCTCCTCTCCTCTCCTCTCCTCTCCCCTCCCCTCCTCTCCCCTCCCCTCCCCTCCCCTCCTCTCTTCTCTTCTCTTCTCTTCCCTTCTCTTCCCTTCTCTTCCCTTCTCTTCTCTTCCCTTCTCTTCCCTTCCCTTCCCTGCCCTTCCCTTCCCTTCCCTGCCCTGCCCTGCCCTGCCCTGCCCTCCCCTCCCCTCCCCTCCCCTCCCCTCCCCTCCGCTCTTCTCTTCTCTTCTCTTCTCTTCTCTTCCCTTCCCTTCCCTTCCCTTCCCTTCGCTTCGCTTCGCTTCGCTTCGCTTCGCTTCTCTTCTCTTCTCTTCTCTTCTCTTCTCTTCTCTTCTCTTCTCTTCTCTTCTCTTCTCTTCTCTTCTCTTCTCTTCTCTTCTCTTCTCTTCTCTTCTCTTCTCTTCTCTTCTCTCACTCATCCGGACACTAGACGATCATTTGAATCTGCGCTTCCTGCGCAGGACTGCAGCCAGATGGAAACTTGAGGCGCATCGGGGAGTTCCCGAGGGACGGAACGACTGCAGATGAAATTTTCCAACAATAACAATGGGAGACGAATTTCTATTGCTGGGAAAGTCATCAATGCCCTCGTTCGCGCCAAGCTCGCAACGCGCCGACGTCGACAAACGAAGGTGGGAACTTGCGCTGCCGGTGGGCCATATTCTCCAAGAATTCAGAAAAAGTTTTGATGGCATGCTGGACTGCGATGCACTCAGCACTTGGCACTTTCTGTTAAGACGCAGGACTGAAGCTTTCCAGTCTCGTTGCATGGCTGCCAGCTGGTTGTAGATAGACGGACTGCTGAAGCTCCCGTACCTGTCGCTGAATCGTTCCTTGCGAGCTTCTTTCGAGGGGCGCATGGACAGGTGCCTCCTGGAGCGGCGGCCTCGTTGAAGGGCGTGGGGCGCGATGCCATTGCTGTTGTGATCTGACCGCAAGCCAGTAGGCAAAAGTCCGCATCATCCATTCCATGGCTCTCCCGCCATGTGGTAGCTCACCTCGGCCCCGGCGTAGGGAATCCACCGCCTGCCAAAACGAGGAAGAGGGAGCAGCATCCCTGCCGATTCCAAGAATTGGACCTGTTCACGATAGGCCATGGCTTGGGCTGCGCAGGAACGCTTACTCACACTATCAGAAGGAAGCGGGTGGCAGCGTGGACAGCAACAGGCGCAAGCGACCAATCCCCCTGGGCCTCATACTCTTGAGCGCCAAGCCATCCACGGACTGCGCAGCGGGCCCGAACTTCAGCAGGAAAGACTTGTGCTACGGCGTCACTTGCCGGAAAAATGACAGAGCCTAGATCCCTCCAAAGCCCTCAATACATAAGCCCCCGCGTACGAAGGTGGGCAAAGACTTCTGTTTTGGCAACCGAATGAGGAATGCATGCCCAAAGGTAGTCCGGGGTGAAGCGTCCACGGTGGCCGAAGAGGGCAAGAATTACAGTTTTGCAGCTCCAATAGACGGACGATCCAATATACCAAGAATGGCGCGATGCCGCTCCCAAGCTTGGGCCGCAGAGCTTCGTCCCTCAGCGAGTCCACGTTCCGACCCATGGAAACATGAAGCCACCTCGCAACCCTTCACATCGAGGGCATCGGGATTTGGTGCATGAATGTTGGCGAACTGATGATACTGATGGAAAGCCCCAGGGTGCCGCAAGGGCTACAGTGTAGTGCTCGAAAGTGATTGCGCTCTGCGATTTCAAAGCAGAAATGCTTCCCCGACCCAGTCGGTCCTGGACAGCTTGGCGGAACTCAGCGAAGGCCGCAAGTGAAATAAGCTGCTGTTCACAGCGACATCAAGCCCCGGGGGAATAGTCATATCAAGTACGTCCTTCACACTCAAAAATTACGGTATAATCCCACACCTCGCTTGAATCAATTCAGACAGAAACCCCTGTCCAGTTTTGGCTCTTGAGCCAAAATGTGACATGGGAGTTGTAATGATGTGTGTGCACCCAAGCCTACCCAAAGCTCTACACAACTACAATATATATATATACAATAATATATGTTTGTAATATTGGTATATATATATAATGTGTCTATCATAAATTCAAGCATTGTTGTTACTGTTGATTTGTAAAAATATTGATAATTAATAAGTAAACTTATGCTCTTTTTTAGAAATTGGTTTACATATAATGTAATTATCTACGTCGCCCGCTTCCTTGGAGATTGTTTTGACAATTCAATACCTTTTCTACATAGTTAATGCAACCAAATCACTCACAGAATCCACTTGTTGTGTCAACACCGCGATTTGCTTTTGCAACTCCTCCAATGTTAAAATCAAGCAGTTTTCAGCTTTGTAGACTTCAGTCTTCAGTGTGTCTGGTTGATGCAAAACATTGCGCAAAGTGAAGTTGTCGGCTCCTCCACTTGACGTTCTTTCGGATCTGGTCGATGCAAAGCCTCATTGAAGTTTCGCATCACCAAAAGATGAGCCGCATAGACCTGAGATCAAGGCATCCAACGGAATTGCCAAGATGAATCCAAAGCGATCAGGCTGTGCCCATGACAGAAATCAAAGGACCGATGATGGACAGGGTCCGGTGGTCCGAGTTCTGCAAAAGATTTGGGATTTCATTATAGAAGGTAACAAGGGCATCGCTACTAGGAACAGGGCATTACTAGCTAGAAGCTGCCAGTAACAAGGACTCTTCCAGGTTATACTCTTGCAAGCAGTACTCCAACTGCCCTGAGTTTGATGGAACCTGTTACAGTGAAGAGTTCTGTCCTCCTCTTTCTTGGTCAGCTGAACTCTCGTCCCAGTCTTTCTCTCAACCTGTCGGTCGAGGAAGCAGATCTTGAATGAAATGGGTGCATCCATGCTTTTGTGCAGAAAAATAACACAAATTTGCAGCTGTATATTGTATGGCAGTGTATCCTCGCATTTTGTGGGCATTCCTGCTCATGGTCTGTCCATTTTCTAATCGCCTCTTGCACATTGGCTCTGCAATGTCAATACAATAATGTGCAAAATCTGCAATCTCTCATTGCATGACCACATCGCGCTGCCTCGTTGATATTCTCCCCCCCTCGCCCAATGAGAGCTCCACACTGTGCATTGGGAAGGCTGCACCTGGGACCAAACAAAGCCCTGGGAAGGAGCCGGACCCAACCAGGTGCCGATTTCGAGTCTCAAAATCGAAACTATGATGCATGTGAAGATTCAGGGGGTCAACAGGCCAATGCCAACGTAGCTGGTAATGCCAAATCAATCATGATTCCGATTTCCCTCTATAAGAGGCTCCTTGGTTGTTCAAGAGTGTTCAGGTTCAGATCCAAGTCGCGTAATGCAGTAGTCCTGGTCAAGATACTGCGGAGGCACCTCAGCCATGCCGTATGTGGAGAAGTTGGGAAGACCGGGTGACACTGACCAAATCTAAATAATTCTAAATTGGTACATTTCTTCGACAGAAGCTTGGCCAATCGCTGTTTCAGCAAGACCACCAAACCTCACAGTGGTGCACCCACTGAAGCGCTGTGTCTTCACGGTCCAGAATGAGAGTTGTTTTTTTGTGCCTGGAGCTTGTACACTACAAAGGATCCTACGCAACGCACAAGCCTGTGCGCCTACGGCAGACTTGTTTCTGTTTCTGCTCAAACGAAACTTCTTACATAAAACAGCTTCTGCAGGTGCTTCTCCCTACAGCCTACGCAAGCCTACGCCAACCCACTGTCAGGTCAACAGCCTGCGCAGCAACTTAAGGAGTTCCCTCTTTACCTTCTTTCCATCATCAAAAACAGTAATATCCAAAAAGGCGCAGCCCCGGGAGTGTGGTCCAAAACGAACCACACAAAAGCAGATGGTGAGGCGTGGTTAGGTTTACATGTTTTGCAGTCCATGTTGTTCAATGTTGTTCCAATATCTTCATCCAATAGGTCTGGTCAACCAGTGCTCTGAGGGAGGGGGTGTTGAAGTGGACTCTACAGCATCCCACAGCCCACAGCCAAGACATGATTCTCCTTCAAGTATGCGGGGGTGACAGCTCCTCAGTTCCTGGCCATCTAACATCATCCGCCACCGAATAGTTGCGAACGGGTGCTGGTTCATAGTGGTCATGCGTGGCAGGTCCTAGCAACTCACGGGACACCACAGACGAAATCGGCTTCGAAGGACTCCAAGCGGAAAAAGTTCGAATGACCTGAATGACCTGACCATCCTGAGGTGTTGCCCCGGCCTTGGTCTGCACATGACTTCACCATCTTAACCCCCCCAAACATGTCGTCCGTCTGCTCGCCGAAGCTCCAGGGCCGTGGCTGGGCAGGTCTCGGAAGGACTCCGAGAAGCTCGTGGGCCGGATGATCTCGCGCGGTGCCGGTGCCGGTCTTTGACCTTGTGGTGGCCCGTCACGGCTCCGCCCTGGCGAAGCCGAACACAGCAGTGGAACAACAACATAGCCACAAAATGCATACCCACCGCTGAACCATGAATCATTGTAGTCCGTTAACATGGTTTGCCCACAATAGCTGCTGCATTCAGAATGAGGCATCTGCAAAGGCATGTGTTTACCACTCACAAGCCTGGAGGAGTGCTAAAGCCATATCGCTTCACATCCACCGTCTTGCCGTCAATGACATGGGCCTTGCCGACACCGCTCTAAAGCACAACACAAAGTCCAAAGCTAATTTGTTGAGTATTGTGAATTGGGCGTAGCGCGTTACTATCAAACAAAAGCATGAATGAACCCCACCACGTAGAAGCCCTCCATGGTGCTCAATTTGAGAGTACAGCTAGCACACGGCAAGTGATGCACAGCATATGCAGCATATGTAGTATATAACTCATCATCAGGCTCAATGTCGTTGCTACATCATGCCCACCACCTTCATATCAGCAATGCAAGCTTCTGCAGGCTCCCTGCAGTGCGTTTCGGGTTGTGAAGCCAGCGTTCGTTGCGAAACCAAGCAACGTGACACGGTTCATGACACAAGCTGAGTCGTGGCACTCTGAAGCGAAAGTCACAAAGCCAAAGCCCTTGGAGCGGCCCGATTGTTGATCCTGCACGGAGAGCGATCGCACGATTGGATCCTTGAGTCATTGAGTCGCAACAAGGCAGCCAGTCTATAGCTTGTGTTGGCCGATCAAGCACACACCATGTATGGCATAGCTTCGCTTTTGGCAGTCCCTCTTGACATCAGTTTCCAGAATCTCGCCGTACCTTGTGTGGCCGGAAACTCAAGTTTATTCGATTTCATACGTTGATTGCATATCCCGTCTATGCGCTTTTGCTACGCAGTGTCTGGTCACATACTTTGGACCTGTTAAGAGTGGCACCCAATTTAGGTGCACATCTGCGATCTATATGGCCCATTCGGCCCATTCTGGGCGCATCTGAGCCCACGTGAGCCCTGGGTTGAAACTTGGGACCAAAATGGACCAAATGGATTCTTCGATCAACTCTTGGCAAAGGATAGTCGATCCGAACAAACAGGCAGCTGGCGCCAGGCTGGCGCCCGGAAAATTCCATCAACACACACCTCATGTAGCTTCAATCTCTGGAGCTCCTCACAAGAAGTCCTATCTTAGATATTTTGATATGTGTTGATACAAATCTGTGCTGCCTCCTCAGGCCTCCGCCAAAAGCTTTCGAACGGAGCGGCTATCACCGCCACTCAACGGATGTCCCCATGTCACGACCACACCATCGGCCCTCACAGCTGCAAACGCTCCGCTGGAAGCATGGACCTCCAAAACATTGAAGAGCTGATCACGGACCTGGGCAATGTGACACATCCGCTAGGTTGTCGCTGCTGCGTTGCGGCAGGTTGTTTGACAATCAAGGAACAAGAAGGACCAGAAGAAGGGCTAATTCTTCTTGGACTGTTCTTGAAATAATCATCTTGTAATGAGGATCAACATTGTTGATCAACCACATTGTAAGTTAACAATTGTTACATATTGTCACCATACTCACATTGCGGCCAAAAAAAACATCCATGATCACCGATTCACAGTCGGTCTATGTCACTTCCGCTGGGGCACTACGGTACTGTCCCCTCCATAGGCTGGATGTCCCCAAGCAGCAATAGCACCATCAGCCGTCACTGCCACAAAAGCGCCCAAGGACGCATGAATTTGCTGCACATTTCCTTGGTCACAACTGCTCAATAAAATGACAAAAACGTGCTGCGAGTATCAACTATCCAAGACTACCCTGTAATGTAAAGTGGTATGAACTTGCCTTTGCATTTGGGGGGCACAAAATATAGAGCTCTGTTGAGTGTCCAGAGTGCCCTGGCTCTCATTATGAAGCCAGGTCGCTAAGATGATCTTGCACCGCAGCACTTACTCCGCCGTACTCAGGATGGCCCCAAGTCACAACCGAACCATCATCCCTGATGGCAGCGAACGCAGTCTCTGCGGCATGAACATGTTGTACTCTCACAAGCTGCTTTTGTGCTGAACGGCTGTCTCCACCATAGAGGGGATGCCCCCCATGTTACCTGAGGTGACCAATGGTGATCACTGCAGTGATCTGGACATCTTAAAACTAAACATTCACATGTTTCTGGCGGTTGCTACCTACCTGGACCTACCTGGTACAGCACCCTTCCACCAACTCCAAACACACAAAGCTTCGGCTTCATTCTATGGTGCCACTGAGCCGTCTGTCGATACGGCTGCAAAAGCCTTGTTGGACACATAGATCTTCTGCACATCTACAAGTTGTGCCTGAACGGAGCGGCAGTCACCTCCACTGAGAGCATGCCCCCACGTTTGCACACTTCCATCCATTAGAATAGCAGCAAATGCACCACTGGAGCTATGGATGGACTTGACGTGCTGCAAATGCTCTTTCACCGCGGAGCAGTCACCACCATACTCTGGATGTCCCCAGCTCAGCACTGCTCCATCCTCCCTCACAGCTGCAAAGGCTTTTCCAGACGCAGCTATACTTCTCACGTTGAAAAGCTCTTCGCTCACTGCAGTGCTATCTCCACCCTGCTCTGGGTGGCCCCAGGTCACCACAGAACGATCTTCAAGAATTGCAGCAAATGCAGCTTCTGTCGAATAAATTTCCACAACGTTTCGAAGCTGCTTTGCAACTGCTTTGCTGCTACCACCATGCGATGCAAGACCCCAGGTTACCACCGAGCCATCATATCTGAGTGCAGCAAAAGCTTGCATAGATGCAAATATTTCTTGAACTTCAAACAGTTGGTCCCGGACAGCTGCACTGTCACCTCCATGGTCTGCATGCCCCCAGGTGACAACACTTCCATCAGTTTTCACGGCAGCCAACGCCTTGTGCGTGGCATAGACTTTCTGCACGTTCACAAGTTGATCGCGAACGCATCGGCTGTCACCTCCATGAAACTTGTGCCCCCAAGTCACGACTGTGCCGTCGGATCGAATTGCAGCAAACGTGCTGGCCTTCCGATGGGACTGCAAGATGGGACCCGCTTTGGTAAGGGCATTGATCACAGCTCCATCTTGCAGATCCAGACTTGATAAGGTGCGGAAGAGCGTGGGAAAGACATCCAAGCGCTCGCCGGCCTGTGATACCAGCGCGACCAAAGTCCGACCCATCTTCTGCTGTGCCATCTGCCGTAGCTCTCCCACCAGGGTCTCTGCTTCCACCGGAAGCGTCACCATCTCCCCACTGAGCAACGCCACTGAAACCCTGAAGCTCATGGTGACTCAAAATGGCCCAATCAGCCTGAGCCTGAGGAGTTGCAAAAGAAGGCGAAGTTAAGATATCAGAAGGGTAAAGAAGTGAAGGAATAGATCTAAGGCTAAGGGTAGATCTCTGAGCCCCAGCATCTCTGAGTGCATTACATTCGTCCAGTCCAGTTCTGCTTGAGATGTTCTGACCGCCTGGATGTTTTAGCAAGTTGACTGTGGTCTGAGCCGCAATGCTAGCCATGCCAGTGATTCAGAAAAGGCACCAGTGCGCACGAATAAATAAAGAGAAAAACACAGCAAAACCGTCTGTGTATGCGGGCTGTGCGAAGTAGTTGGCGAGGCTCTCAATGTCCGTCTGCCTCTGCATTTCTTCACAACACAACACCCTGTCTGTCTACAAGCTACTCGTATGATCTCAAACACAGCATTGTGGGTAAACCGCATACACTGCACAATCCATCACGCCAAGCCCCTGCTGCGATCTGTGGCCCCTGCTGCGACAAGCCGCCAATAAAGAGGATGTTCCGGTGCTTGGAGTTTGCAGGGTCAGGGGGTGGCTTCCCGCCGGTCGAAAGCGCCTCATTTGACCACGAGCCTCCACGGCCTGCAGGTTTTGAATGTGGGGTGTCTTGATCAAAACACAAATCTTATGAAGATCACCAGACATCACCGGACCATCCACCAGGTCTCTTTGAGCAGGCAGCGATACAGGGGGTGTGCAAGTGTCATCTACTGATTGATGGAATCTAAGAATCTAAGATGCAAACATAATACAGTACATGTGTTGCATATTGCTACATACAATTTCCAGAAACCAAGAATCCAAATTTGAAAGATCTTGGCATATCTTAGCCATCGATTCTAAATGGTCACCGCGTCGTGTATGAATCAATGGTATCAACGTAGTATCAACTTGTTCAAAGACTCATCCGTGCCTGGCTCCCAGAAGGACGTCTTGTCAGCCCAAGCAGCAAACCAAGACTCTTGAACTTGTGCCTTAGCATACCCAACAGTGGCATGCTAAGCTCATGCAGAATTATCTTGCTCCAGCCTGCACCAAGTTGTTGAAGTACTGCAGGCCCTTGCGTCACATGCAATGCATCTCTGGAAATGAATCCACCAAATACCATCGACCAATATCGACCACATCATACACTCTTTGAACATTAGAACATTGAACCAAATACCATGCACTGGTCACCGGAGAATCCATCGTCCATCTCGAGTCGACCGTTCCGAACAGAACTGTAACTAAGCATTGAGACGGTTGCCTCGGGAACTAAGCTTGTAGCCTCTTGAAGCTGTTCACGGGTGCCAGCCATCACCACAAGCTGCGGCAACAAGAGCACTGTAAAGAGCAGACACATCTGTTGAGTGGCTGAAGACTAGGAGCTATTCAGCTATTCTTGAGCATGATATGGTATCTTCAGCATGGTATTTCCATGTCGCATGCATGGCAAGAGTATACCAGGATGGCGAGCTTCTAGTGAAAAGGCATGCGGCATGTGATGCAATGAGAAGGATCCAGCTAGCCTGGTGCTCATCGTGCACAGACTCTTCCAAATAAAGGCGCACACCAACGACCTTCCGGATGATCCATCAGGACGCCATGAGGTCCCGAGAAAAAGAAAAGAATGCCATCTGTGCAGGGGAAGACGGATCTAAACGCTACGGAGTTACATTCGCCCCTCAAAACAGCAGACACGCCGTGGAAAGGATCAAGTGCGCTTCATTTGGCCAGCAGCTTCACGCGAAGCTGGTCGGTACTCCGAATCTCAAACGACGAACATCTGGAAGAAATAGCCATGTGTGGAAATAGCAACGATGTGGCAGTACCGCGAGAAATTGGGTGAATCGGACCCTCTTGGGTGAGCCAATCACGCTACAAATGGCCGCTTGGGCCAGGAGGCGTGGCGAGCCCTAATGAGCCCCATCAGTCTTGCCTCCTGCATCCGTGTAATACCATCGGGGCCATCGCAACCTGACAAAAGCAGTTGTTTTGACCGTTGCTAGTGGTTGCTATGCTATTGTAGCCTTAGACACAAGCCAATGCCAGGGGCATGGTCCAAACGGGCTTAAGGCATTATGGTTGCCACCCTTTGTTGGGCAAAACTTGGAAAAGTAACTAAGTCGTGACGGCGCGGCATATCTTGAAAACTCTCTCAGTCTTACTACGCTACATGTGAGCAGAGCGAGCTATCGTGAGGCGTGACTAGCTGACGCATTCATTCATACAGCGTCACGCGCCCTGTCGCGGGCTCCACCTTTTATCCGTTCCTACCAACTGCGTCATCGCTTTTCAGAGATACAAGTACCATCCAGCACTTCCTCTGGCACACTGTAGCCTTTCCCCAGACTTGCACATCTCAAAATCCGATGTCGGAATGAAACCGAAATCTGACTCTAAGTGCTGTGCAGGTTGTCCAAAGACTCCCCACACTTAGTCTGAGTCTGATTCTGCTTTCTAATTTCTGAGTCTGTTCCTCTCCAGGCTCAAAAGCATAAGCTGCGCATGCAACTGGGGCCATCACCACCCTTCGCTGCCGACTCCGTGATGGCAATGCAAACCCGGATGCTAGGTGTGAAGCAAGCGATTCGGCGGCATTGAACAATGAACATCAAACATCGCACACATGGATGAAATGGACGGATGCATTATTAGTCACTTGACATCCCTGAACTTGCTTCGTCTTGGTTTGGACAAACTAGTGTCCCTTTGTTTGGCCACAAAGGGCGTAAAACGACGCTTCTCTCACTTCCTAAGAGCAGTGCTCGCCGGCCACATCGATAAAGTCACCATCCTTCCAAACATGCAGCGTCTTGATCAAGTGCCCCCTGCCTTCTCGATGAACAGCATCTGTACCTTTTATAGTGGAATCATGACGATCATTGCGATGATGATCAATGTGATGATCAGCATTCGGACAGTTTCAGGCAGTTTAAACTTGAATCCACCATGCAGGAAACAGTTCCACTACCCCTGTCCTGTTCACCTAGCTTTCCCTCGCTTTCCAGCTTCTGCGTGGCGAGTGTATGCAATGAGTAGGGTCAAAAATAATAGTATGCCCTTAGTAGCGTCCTTGCTCCTAGGAGCCCCTAAACTACAGTAAATGCCTCTGGACATCTAATCTCGTCGCAATAATCGAACTGCATGTAAAGCTTCTTGTTACTAGTAGCAATGGCCTCCACCTAGTAGCTTCTTGCTTCTAGCAGTAAAATAATATCTTCTTCGGATTGGGAAAAATGCCTGATCAACTTGTCACATCTTATCACGGCCTGACGCTCTTCTTCACAACAAGCAACCACCTTCAAGAGTGGAATAGCTGATCAATGCTGATCATTGGCAAGGAGTGATTTGGGCTTTCTACACCGTCATTGATTTCGCCTTGCGAGGTTGGTATTTGCTCCGTCACCCGATCCTTGGCTCACTCCAATTGAGGCCCTTTTAGCATGAAGCCTTGGCTGTCTCGGATGGTCTCGGTCTTCCTTAAAGCCTGTACAATGCTGTCGACGCCTGTTGCGTCAACGGCCGATTAACCTAACCAATTCAGTTTCGATTGAGACCTCCAAACTTGTAGTCTACAGATAGGAACATCCTGTAAACTTCTTCAAGTTTGTCTTCAGGCCGTTTCGTAGCCTGGAAAGAAGAGTGACGCATCGCTTTGTCCAACCATTTCTGTAGCCTTGTCATGTCTTTCCTGGGCAAACAAAAGCTGTCGAGATTATCTCCCTGACAGTTTGATGCAAAAACTGTTTGCAGTGAAGCATCGGGATCTCGTAGTCCTTGAATCTGCGACATGAAAAAGTGAGGCGCTCGAAGAACGGCAAGGCAGATGCTTCAGCCAAGGAAAATTCTCCAGCAAGATATGGCCCTTCGAGATTGTCCTGGCAATCCGACAACGATCGACATGTAAACCATGTCAAATACATGGTGGTTGATCAATAGTCTTTCATCCTGGAATGGCCATTCTTTGCGGGCAAAAACAAAACAAATATCTTTTGCGGATCTTTCGCGGCCTCATCGCAAAGCGTTAAAGCGAAAAACATGTCATGTTTTAAAATATTGTCAAGCGTAAACTCTCTCTTTCTCTCCTCATAATATTGTAGGGCTTCCTCTAGTGCTCTTTGCTTGTCCGCATCCGCGGATTGATTCTTGTTCATGAGAAATGTGAAGTGGGCCGGCGCTAGCCTCAGTTCGGGGAAGCAGGAAGCAGTTCCTCTATAGTCATATTTTCATATATTTTCCTTCCGCACAGTGATCCTTCCACAAAGAGATGGCACACAACGATGGTCTCAAAAAATTTAACGACACTTCCCCCAGAACATGTTAAAGAAGGATGTCTGAGGTCTTCCGCCTGGATTGATTTAAAAGCACAATGCTTGACAGGTCCGTTTACCTCGCGCATGGCATCTGTCGAGAAGTGTCCAGTATGACTTAGCTGAGAGGTGAAACTTTGAACCCACGCCACATCACAGCGCATCACAGCACTCTATTGCGGGAATGACCCAGGCACATAAGGCGTCTATTCACCTAGAGTCTACTTCCAAAGGATGATATGCGATGATAATTACATTCCTGTCAAACCACCTGGCACAAATCTGCACATACAAATCGTTGCAAAGGAATGGAGGATCGAATGGACAGTGATGTTTTTCAATGTGTTTTTCAGCGACAGGGAGCTTTGTATTGAGATGATGGTTCCAAAGGCGCACCTTGGCACAGCCAGCAGCGTCTTCGGGCATCAAGCTGGGACCACAGGTGAACTTTTGCTGCAAATACTCCTTGGACTAAAGAAGTTTTTCGTGCCAAAGCTCGGACTCAACGAGTTCGCAGCACAAAAAGGTGCACGAAAAGAGCACCTTTGGAGCCATTACTGTATAATACAGTATGTAAAATGTCCACAGTCCTGTTTTTTTTGAGAGAATGTCGGCCGCCCAAGCTTTGGCCAAGACAAACAGCTTATGTAGAAACTGACAAACATCAATTGGAGTACCCTGTTTCTGACACTCACAGGATCCCCATGTGCAAAGTATATTAGGTATGTGGCTGAGAATGTGAAAAGCTTCCTGCAAGAATCCTCTAGTAGCGAAGGAAAGCGGAGAAGCCAACCTCAAGTTACAATCCTGGGCCAAAAGTGGAGAAGCTATGCACTGACGCCAGCCCATTCGGGTGAAATCCTGGCAAGTGTCATTGATGATCTCTGATTCATACAGAATTGTACCATCCGTGTCCCGAATGGCTGGAACTTTTCCCAAAGGATTCACATGCTCTTTGTACCAGTCAACCTCTGTCTTGTTCTTCAAGTTAATGACCCTGCGGCTGTAGGGAATGCCTTTCTCCTCCAATACGATCCACGTCCTTTGCGCGTACGGGCACCTGAGGGTCACACACAGCGTCAAAAAAGCTGGCTTTCCGATGTTTTCCATAAAGCACCGTTTGACACGACAGGGTCATTAACGATCCAGCGACAGGGTCTCCAGTAATGAATCCTGTCGGAAAAAGAATGTAAAATAGCCGGCCAAGGGTCATATCCATGGTGTAGAACCTCTGCACGCAGCGCTTCCAGCATCATCACCAGCACTTCTAACTTTTGTGTTCTAGTGATGATCTTGGAAATGGCCTGTCGCTTTACTCTCATTGCATTCAAAGGAATCAAAAAGGTGTACCTTGAAGCCTCAAAGATTCTCGAAGCGTGTCAACATAGAGTAGTGCTGCATGCTGACGGGCGACTCCACTTTGGGCTCCTTACACACACGGTGCTTTGGGCGTTGTACTCAACAAAAGAAAGAGTGCGCTGAATCAGGGTGCGAACCAAAGCCTGAAACTGAGCGATTCTGGGGCTTGAGCTTAAAGTTATCCTAGAGATCTTTCTCCGGACTAGTTGCTTCTTGAGATTGTCCTCAGGACAAGCTCCGTGAAACAGAACAGTGTGACTTGGTCACGAGGAGGCATAACCACCCGTGTGGCCCGTGTGGATTTCCAGCTGCACAGGCTGCACAGGCTGCACCGGCTCGATGTGCACATGCTCGACGTGCACAGGCTCGATGGAGCGCCTTGTGCAAATCAAAGGGCGAGGTGTAATTGGCGGATGCGCTGGTGGCATCGGAATGAGCTGAGGATCGTTCGCAATTTGATGCAAACCCGCATGTAGTCGACCGTTCAATTCCTCCAAGTGATTGCTCCTGCAAAACCACATATCTCGTTCAGACTTCCAGAAGTCTGCTAACCTTTGGTGCTCTGCAGACTCCTCTTGTAGAGCTTTGACCTTTTGTCGAAGCTCACATGTCTCGGCCACAGCTGCATGATGTGACTTGCGCTCGTCGCTCAGCTCACTGCTGAGCTGTTTGCAGGTCGCTTCGAGGAACTGAAGGGAACTCTCTTTCTCGGACACCACTTCCTCCAAGGACTTAATCTTTTGTTGCAAGACACAATTCTCAGCCACTGTGGCATGATAGAGGTTGCGCTCTTCGGTCAATTCAACAAGTAGCCGATTCACTTCCTCTCCTCTCATCTGCAGCTGGTGCTCCATTGACTGAAGCTGGCACTGCAAGGCCTTGTTGTCCTTCCAGGCACCGTCTAAGAGCCTTTGAGTCTCTACGAGCTTTGCCTCTGTGGCCTTTCGCTGCTCAATCCGGAGGCTTTGCCGCTGAAGTTCGTCCTGTCGAAATCTCTTCTCAGCCTCAAGCTCCTGCTGCTTGAGAGCAAGCTCTTTACGAGCATCTTGCAAGCTCACTTCCCGCTCTTCTATGAGGAGTCGTAGGCTGCAAAGTTCATCGGTTGCATGATTGTGACAAGTCTCCAGCTGCATGATCTTCGCTTGCAAGCACTGCTCTCTTTCCGAAACGCTTGACAACTGCATCTTCGCTTGATAGAAGCATGTCTCAACGTCGTGAAAGCGCTGATGCCAATAGTTCACTTGGCCTTGCAGCTGTGCCACCATATCGGTGCTCTGAGTAGTCACTGATGTCACTGTAGTCTCTGGTTGAGCCACTGGTTGGGTCACAACCCTTGAGATATGCGTCGTTGGTGGCCTTGTGGTCATGATCTCTGGGACACTGCGAACAGTCGTCATAGGCCGAGGTGTGCAATGCGGAGCCGAAGTAACGATGCTCTGAACGGAGGAGCCGAGCTCAGGGCATACCACCGAAGCCACAGCCATCGCCAAACGATGGAGCTACTATGGAGGTTCTACGATTTCGATGGAGGTTCTACCGCATGCGGTGCGGTGCGGTGCAGTCAACGGATGCGAAACCTTATCCTTCGTCCTTTGAGCCAAAAGTACCGTTCACTTGATGTTCTTGCACAGCAAGGCCCGAAACAAAAGAACCCAACTCCAATTCACCGCGTCTTGAATCTTAACATATCCTAACTACTGTCTGTTCCTTCATGTTCCATTGCCCTCATCAAGAAAACTCACTTGGGCTAAGAGTTCACAGTGCCATTGACTTGCTTTTCTAGCTGAAACAAGATCAAGGTCACACTTGTGCATGTTGACCGTTCAATTTTGCAGAAGGTACCGACTCATTCTCCTGTCCTGTGGGATCGCGAACAGCGCCGGTCGCAACAACCACAAGGGCACCAGAAGGGCTATCAACAAAGATCGGCGTTGATGAGGCCGATAAGCCATGGCTCAACTGCTCAGTGATGAAAGCTTCCGAGTCACTTCAGTAACTTCAATATACACAGCATATGATATGTATGCCGTATGCGTATTGAATTGCATTCATCGATCTTGATTGCAACGACGTCGTTTCTGTTCTTGTTCAATTTGTTTCGCTGATTGATGACAAAAACCTTGAGGGCATGTCTGAAAAAGCTACAGTAGCAATCCATCCGGATATCAAACTGAACTTGATATTATATACAGTATATATACAGTATATTGCTTTTTCCTGCCAAATGACATGTGAATCATTGTGAATCAAGGGAATGCTCTTTGGTGACTGAACGACCGAATTCCATGAATAAGCTGCTACGAGTAGTTACTGGTCGGTGACCTGGTTTGTTGCAGAGTTCGATTCCTGTCTGGAGTGTCATATGGCCTTGTATCAAGTTCTCCCCTCGCCTGGTCCAGCACCAGATCCAGGCATGTCATGATCTCTTCTGCAGTCGCGCCTGGATCAGCGAAGTAACAAGTTGCCGGGACCCAGTGAAATCCAAAACCCCAACGGCCCAATGGCCGATAGGGGCAGACCCGGCCGATTCCCTAACCATGGTAACCGCTAAGGGCTGTCCCAATCACAGACTTGGCCAACCACTCGGCATGTCGATGTGGTTCCAAAGCTCGAGCCTTCTAGCCATTTGGGAGAGCATTGAAGCATACTTAAGCAAAAATTCGATCCGCCTTAATATGGGCATCTCCAGCTGCAGTCTGCCCATGTCCCAATCGGAATGCCCACAGTTCCTTTGTATGTTGCTCCTTTACCCTCAGTATGAGGTGCCCCGACCCATCCCGGCTAAACACTGCGGCTCCTGTGATCACCAATATCCGCAAGTTCGAGTTCGGATAGTACCTTGGTGGATGGAGAACAACACGGACAATCGACCAGGGTGGCTGCTGATATGATTGCCCGGAGATACTTCTACATGCTTCTACTATGGGCCAGGAGTATTCATGTGTCCCTTCAAAGCAGGCCCCGATTGAAGTGCAAAAATAGGTTGAACCACCCAAAAATGGAGCGTGCTCAGTTCCTGGGTGGCAGACTCATTGCGCCGAGAGAAGTTGCAGTGACAGCCTGAAGGCTACCGCTCTTCCTCACTTAGACTAGCTAGCCCGAGGGCTCAATGTGCCATACAAGTACTGCCCACATGCCAACAGTCAAAGAAGTCATCAGATTTGAAATTTTCTCCAACCGGTTGACTTTGTGGTCATAGTTGGTAGACTTGAGAAAACTCAGTACATGTTTCATGACAGAAAATATGATATTGTATGATGTCGCATGCCTTTTGTGATGCGCTTTTTTGACCTACCAACCGGCACCAAATGCCCCTAAACCTGCTTCAAGCCAGAAACACAGGTGCCGCAAGAGGTCAACTTAGTACTTACCACATCCATGGTGGTGTCAGCAGAACCAGAAAGAAACCTCCGGTCTGTCGACTGCACAATGCCATAAGAAGAATATAGGAGAATGCGGTTTGTGCACTTCAAACCCACAAGCTAAACATTACTGTTGGGGGAATTGACCACAACGACAACTCGATACATGCAGAGACTGACTTTCCACAATGTTCCCAAAATGATGAAAGTGTGGCTTTGCTTCTCTAAATAGGCTTAGAGACACTAATGTTTGTCTGTGAGACACTTCAACATCTTTAAAGGAATTGGAAGAAAAGGTGATGTTGGGACCAGAACATACCATAGCTGATAACAACCCTCACAATCTTGCCAGCCTGAGGAATCTTGTATCTGTCTGACCTGAGATCTCACATCAAGGCCCAAAAGCTGCCCGCTTCTTTTGTGCACGCTTCTTTTGGTGCATGTCCCCAACTGTATTGTTGAGTCGTTTCACCGGAATTTTGTGCACGTGTTCCATGCAACGGTGGTTTCCCCGCTCCAAACGTGCAATGCCTGTCCTCCCACTTGTCTCCCCGGTTTCCCCTTTCAGAAATAATTCCTGTCTCCCACTTGGACACCGTGCATGACCGTTTCAGCCATTGTTTTTGTTGATGTCCTATTTTGCACTCCCACATTGTACTCCGCTCTTCCTGTTTCCCGGTTTAAGTTGGTTCCTGCTCCTACTCCCCGACCTTGACTCCTCACGTTTTTGCTGCGCATCCTTCCCTGGTCGCCCTTGGTGGTCTCCAGTCTGAGCCCCTGGCTGACTGACCATTGGGACCCAAAACGCCCGAAACCAGCTGGTCAGGACAAAGCACCTGAGCGTTCCATCTTCAATGATTGGAAATTGGGCTTTGGAAACCCTCCGAGTGATGCAAAGCAAAGCCTCATGCAGCCTCATGATCCAAGTCATTTTATGTAGAGGAACGTCGGCAGCTTGTGGGGAAGTTCATGAGATGCGTTTTTGTTGAAAGATTACTTCTGTCTACTGTAAACTCTGTAAACTTGGCTATGCAAGGCAAAAAACAAAGAAGGAAAACATGAACACACGAGCGCTGTTCAAGGAGCCCCTTTAAATGTTCGCAAAATCTGCCGCCACTCTTTCGCGACTGAGTGTTAACGTGTTAAGGCATGCGGCATCTTACATGAATTAATCGTCATGATTGTTACACTGGTTTTGGCAGTTGCATCAAGCAACATAAGCGACATGTCCGTCGAATCGTTGGCACCCTCTGGATCCCCACCTTGAAGGCACAAGTCCCTGCACTCACGGGACCACGGCCACGTTTGGGCGGTGGACCCCGGCCTCAGGTGGAGCCGATCACGTCGAACGAACAGCTCCGTCGTCGAAAAACCGTGGAGCCGACCGTCCAGCCGACCGTCGTTGTGCCGCTTCATGTTCCTGGCCCGAAGTCTTCAAGACATCTCACAACTCCAAACTGGAGGCCCTGCCTCCACCTGATCTATATCCATTTGTTGCTTGAGCCCATAAAGGGGCAAGGTCCAGGTCTTCAGCAAAGGACTACAACAAACTGAGAACATGGAATGCAAAGGAGCGGTCGGTCTTCCCCGCTGGCCATAGACTGCCATAGATTGCTTGTGAATACTTCTAGATACTTCTAGAATCTTCCGGAAATGCATAGACTTCTAGACTTGCATCAGGCTATGTTTATGCTCAACCTTCAGGGAGTCACTCTCTGTCATGCCGCAAAGACTTTGTCAAGCAATCTTTCTCTTCGAAGTGCTGCCATCACGTCATCCTTTTTCAGGACTCCTGGTGAACCTTCTTCGGTCGCATTGCCAGCAGCTTCGTCTCGGAGAAGCCCAGTGCGAAGCTCCAAAGATCTGTGCTATACGTCCTGGGCCTTCGGTCAGACCTTGCCCTTCACCTTGGAGCCATCAAGATCCTTGTCTTTCTTCTTTCATTCACCTGGCACGGCAGGGAAAAGTTCAAAGTCTTCAACAAACATCAATTCCAGATTGATTGAGGCAACCAGTGTTGAAGAACTAATGGGATTGTTTAGAGCAATTTCTTCATCAAACGCCCAAACGCCTCTGTGAGGTGCATGAATCCCGAGCCACCAACCCGCTGCCTGGAGTCGAAGGTTGAAGACCGCGGCGTCAAGAAGTACGGTGTTCTCACCAAACTACATGACGCCATAGTACATCTGCAGCCATTTCCATCGTTCCTTGCGCCTGAGCCAATGCAAGTTGACAGGTGCATACGACAGCACAGGACCATCGACCGTCTCAAAGCGCAGGCACAGATTGAAGCAAGACCGAACGCCGGCTATTTTGCACGTCTTCCGCATGTTATAGCGTCGCAACTCTTACATTGAACTTGTTGCTCCAATCAGATCTCCTGTCCTTGTAAAGGTAAGCCAGATTCCAGGCTGTAGAACGGCGGATCACCAGCAAATCTGTCCTCGACGTCTCAGACGTCTCGGCATCACTCGACGTCTCCGACTTCTCGCGCTTCGTGCCTCTGGCTCTCGGGCGGAGAAAGGCCTCACGAAAACAAAGCATCCCGCAGGTCAATAGTGAATAAAAGGCTCAGCTTGGGCGCCTTCAAAGCAGCTCAGAGCGGCCTCATAGGCCTGGTCGCAAAGCTATGATTCGACTGATTCGACTTGGAAAAGTCTTCATGTGTAAGCTTCTCTCTTGCTTTCCCTGTTTCATCGTTGAGCCTCCACCGCAAATGTGGACATACTCAACTGGTGAAAGGCTCGACCTAAAAACTCCGTGAAGACGACATCTCGGGTCAACCGGACCGATGGCGCTTGGGCACCCGACCATAATTGTAGGCCACTTCTGCGCGAATCGCCAAATGGTCCATCCTGGCCGGTTTGGCGCCGTACCGTTGGCACTGGAAAGTGGATGAACATGGAGGATCGATGTTGAAAGAAAGGCAGTTTCACGGATCGGTCAGCACATTCTCTTCCCATGGCTGGCGCCTCAGGACATCTCTTATTGTACACAGTATCTGATAGAATCTTATGAAGTACGGTTGTGTCCGACATAAGAATTGAAGGAACAATGCCAATGCATCCCAAGCCAATTTTACCCACTTCGCATGGACTCTCGCATTGAACACCAGTTTTAAAAAGGCATACACTACATAAAACTAGAAATCAATTGAGCAGCGGCACACTTGGACAATGCAAAAGCTACTCTGTGGATCTCTATGGCCAAGATTCTCCGGCGGCAAGCCACCCCAGGAGTCGACCCAGTCCTGCACACACGACGACTAAGTCAGCCCGGGCTTTACCAGTCAACCCATCGTTCAAATCTACGGATAGGTTTTCATAGGCATGTGCGGATAGACCTATTTATATATATTGTTTGTGTATCTATATATATATATTGGATCTAGATCCTATTATATACCAGTAACAGTGGATGATGATGATGATGATGATGATGATGATGATGATGATGATGATGATGATGATGACGAGGATGATGATGATGATGATGGTGATGGCAAACTCCTTTTTCTAAATTAGTGATCATTGTTTACTGACTGTTACAGGAAATAGGACAAACCCTGTATATATATATATATGTACATAATTATATATGCATACACTGTTTATGATCTCGTCACCTTTAAAGAGTATGAAACGAGCAAAATATTGCATGGACACGGACTCGTTTGGACGTGAGTGGACTCTTGATGCATAGGTGACGCTGCCTGCTGGAAAACAGGATGCCGTATAGGTCACATGTGCACAAACACACACGCACAGATTTAATTTAAGGGAGAGTCGAGTTGAGAACAAGTCCTCATCCTTCTCATGTGCAAGTACAAGACCTGCAGTCACAGGACATTGCACAGCACAATCTGTACAGTTAACACTTTGCACCTGTCCTAATGGCAGCTTTCTCTCTAACATTTGTTGCAAGTGACAGTGGGACATGGTAGACTCCCCAGCTACATCTAGCCTGGCTAGGCTCGCCGTGTATCCCAGACCAAAAACAAAAACAGGCACACCCCATCGTCGCCTGCCCTACGCAGGCGGAGCCGCCGATAACGTTGTAGGAAGGTGAGTCCTTTCAGCACCAGGTCGTGGCCTTGACTTTGGCTGAAATGTCACATGATTCCATGATGCTGAGCATCCTGAGCAGCTCTGTTGATCCGATGTGATCAGACTATTCTCGATGCTTCTCACTAGAAGTATTACCCCTGAATGCTGGCCAACTGCTTGGCCCAAACGAGCTCCCAACGCCACACCGCAGCACGAGACATGGAGAAGGAGATGTAAGCCTCTTGAAGCCAGAACGGATGTGGTTAATCCTAACAAAGTTGTTCTTTACTCCCTACACTGCCACTGTTTAATCCGTCTTCGCGGGTGCTAAGTCTCTGTAAATGAGCTTTTCACCCTTACCATTCACCGTCTCTTCTGAGCAAAGCGCCGTAGCCGTACAAAGGGCAGGCAGTGGTTCCTCCGCGGTGCGGAATTGGATCATTTCTTTGCCCGCTGAGTGCAGCGGCGAACGATGATAGCTCTTCGGCTAAGGTGGATACAAAGGGAGCCAAACGATGGGCACGCGAGTACTCTGCAACCGCATAGGGATACCTGAGATCCAAGGCGTCAAGCTGAGCTTAAATGAGGCTTTGCGAGACCATCTCAAGTCTTGCAGAAAGTAGTGTATATATATATATATGTGTAATATCGTGTAATTATATACTTATTGATAGATGTCATGGGGGGAAATCACAGACACACAACTACCCAAACCCGGCTCGAGTTAAAAGAAAAAGAAAAGCACACACAGATCTATTTCTAATGATCAATCATAATAAATTCCATAAAGTTTCCTCTTTCCACCGAAGCACTGCGAGGCAATGATGCAAAAGTGTGCGCAAAGGAGAGTCAGGCCGAAGTCTCGTGGCCTTGCGAGTCTTGAATCTTTAGTCTATGAAAGAAGAGTCTTGTCGCACCCGCTGTGTTTTTGTTCACACGTTTCAACTATTGTACAGTACAACTTCTTCTAAGTTTCCCTAATAATCTGGAACCACATGAATAGTGCGAGCGCTGCTTCAAGGAAGCTCCACCCCTTTCCTGCGTCCTAGCTAGTAGCTACCTCTTACCACTCGCTACCTCGTGGACTACCCCCTTTCAGGCTTAAAAGCAAACAACCCAATAGCGATCGCCTCCAACTTACTAGCGATGGCCTCCAACCTAAGAGAAAAGAAAAGAAATGAAAAGAAGATCCCAACCTTCTCAAGAGCCTTCGCAAAGCCCAGCCACGTACGTCCGTGAAGGCAGCTGCATAGGTGTTCCCTGCAAGTCTCATCTCACTGCAGTACTGGCACGAACAAGTCTCTCTTCATATCTTTGCGTCCAAAAAACTGCTTGTTAAAAACAGCACTTCAGAAAGAGCAAAATTAAAATCCAAAACCAGGCAGGGCTGCTATGCCCAGATGCTGAGAATCCGGTTTTCTGGTGATCCCAGGGTGCAGCATCTGCACGCTCCTGAAAACTGACTTGGAGTCGATCGAGGAAGCAGGTGCAAGTCCGGTGGAGTTGATGGGCTAGCCAGATAAACTGAATTTAATATACTGTAAGTTGATTGGATTGAATTAGTTTGATTCTCGGAATATCTCCTGACAACCTGAAATGCTAGAGGGTGATGTGATGTGTAGCTTCATGGTGTATCATGGTGTCCTGCCCTCAAATTCATCTAACCCTGCCGAACAGACTGCATCAAGCTTAGCTGAGCTCAATGTCCTGAGCAGGGCTGGCGCTCAGACCTTCAACATCTGCATGGGTGAACCTGACAGTGCGCGAATCAGTACGGTGGCGAGCGCTGCTTTCCAAAATATTCCAAAGCTGCTTGACAGGTGAACTTCGATCTCTTGGTCTCCTTCATGTTTTTATCCTTGATATGTAGCGACTCGTTGCGACCTGTGGATGACTCGCTTCGACCTGCGGCCATCTTCTCTTAAAGTTGACCTCTGGGGCTCCCTGCAGGATCCGACTGAACAAGGCCAACAAGTGATCACTGTCGTTGCTATCACAGAGCAGTCTCAGGTGCTTGAAGACCACCTTCACTGAACACAGAGTTTCTGAAGCGTGTCTATCGCGTCTGTGGTCCCTGGGACTGCTTTTAGAACCTGTAGGATCATGAAAAGCCATGAACCCTGACTGTTGGGATTGTGTCATCCCCTCGGCCACATGGCCAAAGCCTTGAAGATCATCTCGCATCCTACCCCTGCTAGGAGTCTTAGCCTTAGTAGTAAAAACAAGAATGCCTTGAAGGCTCGAACTCCATCTCAAAATCCTACCGCCGCTCCCGTGATGTTTGGGCCTTCCACAATCGGGCGTCAACGCCTGGGAGTGAAAGAGAGCATTCTTTAATGCAGCAAGGACGCTACTAGGGGCTCCTGGCCTTACTACTAGGAGCAAGAAGCTACTAGGAGCAAAGGGTATCGCGACTTTAATGTTCTTGGTGTTTGGTCCCATGGAAGTACGCTGCACAAAAGAAGGGGCTAAAGTGGCTACAGGCACCCCATGGCGCCCCTCCCCCAAGTCAGGGCACCCATTGGGCCCAATGAGCTTCCACTAGATTACTACTACAACCTTATTAAGGTCTTAGGGGTGAATGGACACGATGGCCTGTGCAAAGCGATGTCATGGCAAGGTCTCGCACGAGTCGACGCTTGACCTCAAGGTGTTTTCCAAGTTGGAAGTTCATTTCATTGCACACTGCTTTCAACCTGACACGGCTTCTCAAAAGTCAAGACATGGCGATTGGAGCCACTCATGTGCTGGTCCTTGGAGCCAGACGGGGTTCCGCACGGAGACCAGCCTCCGGTTGGTAATGATCATCTCGCAGAGCTCCACAGCCTTGGAAGAAGCTGTTTGGTGTTCCCGGTGCTGGTGGGGGCTGGTGGGGCTGGGGATGGTGCGGTTCTTCTTGGAACCCGTTTGATCTCAAGACTCTGGTGGTGCTTCTCTTCCAGTGTCTTCTCTTCAGATCAACAGCCCAAAATAATTCACAGCGTGGACTTGATCGCTCTGCAATTCTGTGATACTGGCCAACTGATCCACCCCACGACGCGTCAGATCCCCTCAGCCCTCAGCTCGTGCAGCCTGGATGATGCCTTCGCGTGACTGGGAGGTCTTCGCTGAAGCAGAATAGCTACCTGAAGCCGATGGTTTTTTGTGGCGAACTCATCCACCGTCAGTCAAGATTTAGCTGCTACTGCTCCTGCAATTGGGAGATCGGAGTTTTAGCACAGGGTTTCAATGAGGTCCAATTATATATAACTATAGCCCTTAACATGCGACATGCTTGACTATCCCTCGCACCCTAACTATCCTAACTACGATCGTTTCCGTGATGGGTGCACTATCGAGCCCTTCTAGTTGAGAAGTGGACTTTATAGAGAATGCGCCTGCAGCCCTGGGATGCTACCCAAGGCCATCCTTCAGCTTGGTCCTGGAGTCCTCTATTTAGTAAGGGCTTTAAGTTAATCAGGAGGCCTTACTTCCCCTTACTGTAGATCTGATTTGTTACACGGCTATTTTTGGATATTATTCATGCGTATTTATATGTTACATGAATGCTTTTGAGCCTCTGCAATTTTCGCTTGAGGTGCACAAGATACTTTGGCCATAGTTCTTCCATGGTCCAATCACAAAAGTTGGGCAGCACGCTGCACTGAGCGTAATCTCCACAGGTTCAACATCTCAGGTTCTGAGAGCTTTGCGGATGATTTCCACACCCAACTTCACCAGCTCCAAGTAAGCTTCGAAGCCAAACCTTGGCAAAGCTGTTTAGAGTCCATTTCGCAAAACCTTTGTTCGACTATCCTTCCATAGGAGAGAAGCGATTCTTTGTACCTTGAGGTTCCAACATATCCTCGATGGAATCGAGGCCGAGATGCTTCCGCTTCCACCGATAGCTGGTGAAGGCCTAAGGCAGCTAGCGCATCGAATTAAGATCAATTTCTCAAAGACCGAGCTACTACTGTAGGGGCTCCTGGCCTTACTACTAGGAGCAAGGACGCTACTAGGGGCTCCTGGCATCGCTACTAGGAACAAGAAGCTTGCCTGCCCCGATTCATCAAGTACTTGAGTCTTCTGCGGTGCTGCCTGCGGTGGTCGATGATGGACCCACACCAGTTGTTCAGTTTTCAAAGGGCCATGTGGTTTGCACCTTGTTTGGCTTGACGACCAAGGCAAGAGCATCAGAACCTGTGACAATGACAAGGGAACCTTCAGTCAACACTATGACTAGCTCCAACAGCACGCCTGTAGCATCTGAAGCCGCTTCGGCTGTGCTTTCGGTGCCTTTCTTCAGCTTCTTTTTGGCTGATCCATCTGCATCTGTTTCAGCCTGGAGGCAGGAGCAAGGACGCTACTAGGCGCATCTGCATCACATCTCCCTTCGGTCCAACGCCTCTTTCGCCTCTTTCGCCTCCTCGGCCGCGTCCTGATGAAGCGTTCGGAACCGCGGTTCATGGCACAGCAGAGAAGCTGCGTGGATTGGGAACGGAGTGGACCAGCAATTGTGGTTTCTATATATTGCTGGTTATATAGTCAAAGCAAGAATTGGAATTCCCACAAACTGGCCTAGCACTGAACCATCCCAGACTGCGAACCTCCACAATCCCATTCCCTGGCCAAAGCAGTCCCGACTGTGGATCACAAGATCTCAGCTCCTCCAAAGCAAGGACAGGAGCCGCAGCCGTGTTCTGTGTGTCTTTCAGGTTGGCCGAATGCGCTGAGAGTCGTTTGTAGTCCAGCTCACAGTCATACCTCGAAAAGAAAAAAATGTACTTGGTGGTTCTTTCGGCTACTTGTCTGGGTGAATTTGGAAATTGTTGGTTTCCTTGAATGGACAGGTATGCACGTTGACACCTTGGAGTTGAAGGTGCAAATGTTTAAGTTGTCGTTTGCCCTTGAAGGCCATTGTCTTTTAAAACATATATATATAATAAAGTAAATGTATTTGAAGCACGACGATCCCCAGATGCCAAGATGCTTGAGGCTCTGAGGTTCGAACACCAAATGACGGAACTTGCCAATGAACGCTTTCAGCTCCTGAGTGTCGCTGCAGTCGGTGCAGATCGGTGAACTCGTCCCACCCAGGTCCTCCAAACTGCCAACATAGTGATGAACGTGTTCCTGTCAGGTCTTCCAATCACTTTTGATCCAACACAGGAATACCATAAAACCCTTTGTTGAGGATCCAAGCCTTGTCGTTGGCGGCCATTGCCCTGTTCATTGTTGCATCAATGATCTGGGTTAACTCCTTGACGACGTCTCACATCGCTTCAATGCAATTATCGCCAGATGTAATGCTCTTGGCTTGAAGGAACGACGATGACAACAGAAAGAGAAGTTTCACTTCACAATGAAAACTAGGCTGGGTCATACTTTCGAGTACATTCAGAACAATGCTCAATCATTCCTGTTGAACCTGATTGATGCAAAAATGTACCGAAGACAAGCAGGTGGACAAGCTCCTTGTAGATATTCTTTCTCTCAGCGGCACTCATGGCTGGTGGAAGAACATGGCTACGTTGCAGTTCCTGTACAAATAGTGGCTGTCTCAAAAGATCGTGCATGACTCAGGACGGATGAAACGCACTTATCCTGGAGAAGTCTTGCAAAGGTACAAGCAATTTCATGTTTTGCGGGATGGAGAGTCCATAGGAAAGGTAACAAATTGTAATAAATTGAAGCAAGAGTGTAGCAAGGACGCTATTGGGTGGAGGCCATCGCTACTAGTAACAAGAAGCTACGAACGTAGCAAAGGGGTTGTGCCTCGTAAGTTAGGGTGCTCAAAACTTGGTCCGCTCGTTCGGCGCAGCCCAGTTCCTGGCACCGGCGAAGAGGTCCCCCCAAAAAGGCTTTGAGGATACGTGAGGACGTCACCTGGGACTCCAGGCTTCTCTTTTTTTCTCAAAAGTAAGTGAGCTCATCGCTGTTTTCTACTCTCAACCTCCCTAGTTTGGGCATGGTAGATGAAACATGATGAAACAGCTGTGCGACGATCAGCTGCATCGGCAGGGGAAGCATCGGCAGGGGTACGATCCAAGCTTCGGCTGCACGCACCCTGAGCACGTCCAGCAGCGCAAACGCGAACGAGGACCCGTCACTCAATCTATCATGTGAACGAGGACCGGTGACGACAGATGTATCACGTAGACTTAAGATGACTTAAGCACATATAGACCAATATGGACTCGTGCAGTATTGTGCAATGCTGATTCGCAATCGATTGGTGCCAAGGACTTGTCGTTAATATAAACACGTCCCACTTCAACCAGTTTCCAGATCTGTGCCTGAGATTTCTCAGGTCAACTTCGGTGCGATCTCCAGGATCCTGGCGCATGAACCGTGCATTCCCCGGCTCTGAACTGGCCAGACATGTATACTTCCAGACAGCGCACGGTCGGGATTCGTGTCACACATCCAGCAGTTTCTGATGATCCCCTACATAATCTAACTTTCAGAATTGATTATACTAGAATACTTGGTACTGTACGTGATACGCCTGCTTTCATCACATGTGTTCACGGCCAGTTCGGAACTTGGCATCTCTTTTCACAAACCAAAGAGTTAGAATTCTCTCCTCCAGTAGCTCTTCCAATTGAATCGCCGCCTCTTCCACCTTCAAAAGTGAGGAGTTAGGTCGGCTTCTGTTTCGCATTCGCGTACGGATCATATCAGAGGAAAAGGATGAGACAGGGAGATGAATGGACACGGGGCTGAACACGTGGGCCGCTGCTTGGACTGTTGTGCTGTCCTGCCTTGCCCAGCCGCCAGTTGCACATGGCCTTTCGCTCACGCAGGTCTTCTTCAATGCCAGAACAGGATTCAAGCCTCGATACGAAACCTATTGAATATCGAAACCTTCCAACTCCCCTTCAAACAGCATGACTTGTCCAGTAGTTCCTTCATAAACGTGATGTTTTGATATTGATGCATCTATGAAACTAACTGGCAAGTGCGTCTGTGACTCAGCTTCCCACTGGTCCAGAAGGCGGCTAGCTTGTTCAGCAAACCAAGGCCGGACCTTGATTCAGGGAAAAGGGAATGAAGACAGTGTTGAGGATGCTCTTCCTGTCAATGTGAGTCGTTTGCAGATGTTGTCCCGTTGTTTGCAATAAGTCTGAAAATTGAAGTGTTCAATATTGGGGGGCTATCCATGTCACAGGAAGGACACACCAATTGGGATTTTCGTCATTGTCCTCTTAAAGTTACAGCAAAGGCTTGCTGGGTCTGCGACATGTGCACGCTGCCGCCACCGCTGGCTCACCGTGTCAGCAGTAGTACTGGCATCTGCAAGCATTGCCTTGTTGCTTGTATGTGGCCGAAAAGGAACATATGTCATCATATGTCTATATATATATATACATTGTTTGTTTCATTGTATTGCTAGGTGTGTTACCGCCATCCTGTAACATGAGTATGTGTAACATGTTGCGGAGGACAAGAGAATGACTCGCATTGATTTGCCAAGCGACATCAACCAAAACCAGGTACAAATCATGGTGCGACTCGGCTGAGTGTGACAATACCACCTGGCGCGAATAAGAATGCATTGCTTACCTTTGTGGCTAGGTTTTGCCTCAATCGCACATTTGCAGCATGGATCGTCGCCCTCCGTTGCTGTCCTGGGCAAGGATCGCCAAACTCAAGGAAACAAGGTCTTGCCTTGCCAGTCTTTTTGGCTTGCCAGGTCTGTGTGCGGCACGGGATTTGACACAAAGCGGCTCCCAACTTGGCAACAAGATCGACAGGGCTGTTGTGCAACCTCTTCATCAAGGCCTCCAAGGCGGCGCTCTTCGGTCATGTAGGGTCCTTGCTCCTAATTAGTAGCGGCGCCCTTTGTTTCTAGTAGCTTTAGGGGCTACTAATAGCGTCCTTGCTCCTGGAGGCCAAACAAATCTGAGAACTGAACACCAATTAAAGGTTGCCCCCGCCCCGCAATTTCACACATGGCATCTGCTAACTTGTGCCTACAGTACGAGTAGCAGGTGCCTCTGTGTCGTGTTCTGGAATCAGCGCGAGAGCAGTGCTTTCAACATCATCGGATGTCCCTGACAAATGCAAAATGGGTTCCATTGAAAACTAACAAATGAAACAATGAAACATCGTATTCTGTGCTAGTAGTAGCTTCATTGATTGAACTCCGTATTCTGGAAGACACCTTGTGCACCTCCCTGCGGAGTCAGGTGCAGCAGCTCCTTCAAAAGCGTCGCGCACCTTGCATCTCATCTCACAAACGAGGATCTCTCAAAAACACAGCAGTTACTAGTAGCTTATAGTAGCTTCTTGTTTCTACGTTCGCTTCTTGTTACTAGTAGTAAGGCACTTGTTACTAGCAGCGATGCACTTGTTACTAGTCTCAAACAAGCTTCTGACCCTTCTGATCTCTTCTGTATCTATTTCACAGACTCAACGTTGACCGTCACGTCATTCGGCGACGGAAAGAACGCGTGTTTCCGTGTTTCCTGCAGGAGAAACCCTGCGTGCCCGGCTTTTCAAAGTCCCGCAGCTCCATCAGAACCTGTTTGTGAAGTAGGTCCAGCACAACTGTCGCCATCAAAGCATTAACTTACAACAGTAGCAAGGATAAAGCTCTTGAAAAAATAGAAAACACTTGAAACAACTAAGATTAGGTCACGTCTACTCCGATCAAAACTGAGCCTTTGAGAAGTAGTCTAAGCTTGTCTGAGTCTAAGCAAAGAAAGGCCTTTATAGATCTTTACAGGCGGCACTGCCACCCACACCACATGCAAAAACAAAGAACACGGACGAGACAAGTATAAAACCGGAACAACAAGCTCCGCTGCACAATTGTGGAACCGCGTGGTCGCCTCTGCCAGGATGTTTAAGATGTTGAGATCTATGCGAGGTGGGTCAGCCTGCACGGGTCATGGGTGTTGAACGGGGTGCAGCTTTTTGACATATGACACTCAGGGAAGCTCTTGTGACAGTGTTGAGTGTGAGAACGCCAAAGCACAATCCTCTTCTTCTCTTCTTTCCACACGCAGGGCTTCTGTCCTAGGTGTTATACCGTAAACGCACAGCTCTTATGACCATGGTTCCCATGGGACACAAGAGCTGTGCCAAAAACTATGGGCCTAAGCTGATCAATGAACGGGGTATGAAAGAACCCGCATTCAGCTGCATCAGCTGCATCATCTTTGTACAGGATAGGAAGCATCAAGCTGCAGGGCATCTAAACAAACAATCTTTAGCAGTATAGTATAGTCTAGTATAGTATAGCATAGCCTTAGTTATCCTTAGTTAATCTACAACACGTCTATGGCAACTACTGCGAACGGGCCGAGACTCAATGACAGCTAGAAATAGGTTAGAAATGACTGGGAACGACTCTTGTTTGGTCGCGGACAAAACATCAGTAAACCGCAAGCCTCATCCATTCAAGGATCGCCGCAACTCGATCGAAACCAACCGTTGGACGCTCCGCTTGGCGGAGAAAACGACCAAGGCCCTCAGCGCTCAGTCAGAACCGGTCAGGCGATGGAGTTCGCATACCTCGAAATCCCGCTGCGTTGGAAACGTCCCCTTTGCCAAACCACGCGTCCTGATTGTCAAATAAACCATCTTGAAACACTGGAGAAGTCGTCCTTGACAATGTCGCCCTTGCTCCTAGTAGCTTCTTGCTACTGGTAGTAGGGCCACAAGCCCCTACGTAGTAGCGTCCTTGCTCCTAGTAGCGATGCCCTTGCTCCTAGTAGCTTTCATTTCATGCCATCGACAATGCCATTTCTTCAGGAAACCGTGACCGAAACCGACGAATCGGACCAAGGCTAGTGATCATTGGACCCAAGGCTCGGCGTTGGAGTTGCCGTTGTTTCCGAACCTTGTGGCTGGCGCGCTTTGTCCTGTGAGAATGGATAGATGCGTTTTTTAATTAATCATTTAAACATATCCAATGCCAAAACTTCACCAGCCACATGCATGTTCCGGATTTTCACTTCCGCGCCAGCGGCGTCCTTTCGTGTCCGTCGGCATGGCAATAGAGGCAGGTTTCTGCGGAGTCCCGGCAAATCCCACCTGAGCACCCAACAAGTTTGCGAGGCCATCAGGGCATCATCAGGCCATCAGAATATCAGCTGAACAAAGCAGCGTGACATGGCTCGAAGCGGCGATTTTTAGAAGATTCTAGAAGCCGTGACTCGGAGGAAAAGAAGATAAATATACAGGGTCGGAGCAAAAGGGGCCAGACTGCGTTCCATTGGCTCAGGCCAAGTCACGAAGATTAAAAACACAAGGCCGGCAAAGGCCGGCATCATGCGCAGCTGCGCCACGAAATGCACCAGTTTTGACCTAGCGAACCCAAGAAGGTTGGATGACAAACCTACCAAGTTGACAATGGCTCGGGAGATCTCAAGAGGGCCCCAGTTTCTCATACGTTCGAGTGGATTGGAATGGTCGCTAAACAAACGCTGGGGATCGCTTTGAGAGCAACGTGGGCACTGGCACTGCCTTGTCATTGCTGGATGGATGTTTCAATGAGCAGATTCGGGCAACGAAGCGCGGCGACGGCGAACAGCGCTTCGTTGCACGGCGAACGGGCTTAGCTTTGGACTAAGGGGGGCAAGGATGCTGTGCCGCCCAGCGCCTGGTGAGGCAATGACCCATGGCCTCGGGACCTATCATGCCAACACTAATTACGATGAATCCAGCTAAAGACAAGTAAGTGGACTTCATTCAAGCGTTTACGCATGGATGTTACAGCCTTGAGGGTGTGGGAAATGCTTGGCGTCCAGTGCCTTATGAGCTATCTCTATCAGGCAGGAATTCTCGGTCGTGAGAAGGAGCTTGAACCTGAGCTTTCCAAACAGTGCCTAATTATCTTGTGAAAATGCATCATGTGAGTCGCTTGGGAGTTAAACAGCAATCAAAACCGTGCACGGAGGGACATCCCACGCCAAATCTCTTGTATGAGGCCATTTGTGGAGTCGAGCGCTGACTGAAACCTCAAGTTGGGCATGATCAGCATGAGCAAGTAGTGTCTACATTGTGACATGCACACAGCACACAGTTTCTTTGACACAAGTACCCCTGTATGTCACGTGAATTGGTCTCACTCAAATGACTGATCGGTTCGATTGCTCCGATGCACGTTCTTTCATGTTGCTTCCACATCGAAGAAACATCGCGAAAGTGATGCTGACTCGGGGCGAGTAAAGGTTTTGGCCTGTGTTCTCAACGATGTGACCACCCTGCAGTGCTGCATTGTCCACCAATTGGTCCTGGCATCCACGCTTGAGAGATGACACTTCTAACTTCTAACAAATAGATAATCGATATATGTGTTCTGCAGCTTGTATAGCCTTTCTACAGGGATGATATGCGATGACTGGAAGTTTCACAATCCCACCCAGTAGTTCCAACAGCCTTGGTTGGTCCTTCGACAAGGACTTGCAAGCATCTGGAGGTCTGTGGAAGATCGCCTCCACCAAATGGTCCTGAAGCATGTCTTCGAACTGCACAACTGCACGACAAAGACTGTCATTGTGTCAATGCATCTGTCTTCAATTCAAAGCGCTACCCAGGGACCTATCTGACATGCTGAGCTGGCACTATCACTAAAGCATCTGTGCCCTGCCCTCTCTCCCAAAAGGTTTCTTGTGCAAGTTCACTTTCTCTCCCGTATCGGGCGAAACGACGATCGACAGCTTCATCTAGGTGTCCACAGCGTCTTGTGAGATGCAAAGGAACTCTGCGATCTCGGACCTCAGATCGTACCACTCGGGACGCTCCGCTCTCCGAGTAGAAACTCAGCAAGCTTGCTAAGCGACAGAGGGAACCAATTCATGAACCAGCAGTTTTTACTGGCAATGGCTGTCTGGCGAAAGAGGACTTGGCTTTTTTGTTTGATTTTGCAACTGCATTGCAGGCAAAAGCGTTTGTCTCTCCAAGTGGTCCAAGGAGCAGTTCATGTTGCACGTCCTTTGGAAGGAGGGAGCCTCTGACAAAGGGAGCCAATTGCGGGTCTCTACGTTTGGCAACTGAAAAGGCACGATGCACAAAGAAACAGACGCACAGAAGCATCTCGCCCTCTGTGTAACAAAGTACCCGCCTAGATTGTCCACCACACACAAGCGGACCTTTGCTAGGGCTTAAAGCCACAGGCTGCGCTGTTCTGACAGCATTCTAGGTTCATGTATATAAGCAGTGTATCATGGGCTTTGAATGAGCTTCCGACACGGGGCACAAGAAGCTGATGAAGTGTCAGGACAACCATGTGCTACACTGCTACACGCTATATCATATTTGCCTTCAAGCCACCGATTCTGGGTGCTCCTCAGCCTCCTTCGCCCACGCAACTGCATGATCAAAGTAGCTGCCGAAGAGCTTCCAGCCCTGGATATCAAATAGGATGGAGTTTGGGAATTAGCTCACAAAAAGTTCTGAAGGAATCAACGTGGGCTGGCCTGATCTGCGACTAGGCTGAGAAACCCACCAAGATCAAAATCAAGGGAAACCTCCGGTTCTATCCTTAGAGTTCGAGTGCATTTTCTGCACAAGTTATGCAGAGGTTCTGCGGAAACTATGTGGATGTTGTGCACAAATCCAAGAACTGTTGAACTGGTTGACCGTTTGGATAAACCCTGCTGCTACAGACTTCCCAGGATACCAGGGCTGGATGCATCCAAGACACTGTCCAAGTGTTTGCCACCAAACGGTAAACACTAAGCGCGGATCAGCAACCAAGACCAAGATTTTGGGTGGGATGCCTGCGAGACAAGGAAAACGTTGCAGATCTGACGCATTAAGTTTTGAAAGTGCGTGTGTACATTCAAATGGCTCACTCAAGACCCTGAACAACTTGGCCAACAACAACAACAACAACACACCAAAAGCATCCAGGCCGTGACATTGGCCTACACCTGCAGAAACACCAACTCAAAAACCTCCTCCAATACTGCCCAGGTGCCATCCCCACTGGTTTCCGGAAAAGGATAGCGACATGGAAACCTAAGTAGACCAGCAAGGTCAACGCAAACGAAGTTTCATATTAACCATATACTTGGTCTGACTCTACATGTCTTTAGACCTTTCTACTCCACGCTCGAATGTTGGCTCCCCCTTTTGACTCCGCCACGGGACAGGTGCGGAGGTGCATGTGTCTTGAAGCAGCGCCGGCCTTTCCAGCTTTCAGCTTCCGACAAATACGCGTCCACTCCACGTCTCGAGGCCGCTGCATCCTGAGAAGCATGGCTGTGAGACAGGGCTGCCGTGACATGCTCACCCTCCAACTTGGCCCCTGTGTCTTGCTGTCATACCTGCTGCTATTGAGGCAGCCGGCGTTGGCCTCAAGGATGCCCTACTCCGTGGCACTCGTAGAAAAGCAAACCACGCAGGAGACCAAGGCAAACAAAAAACGAGGAAATCCAACGAAGAAACGCGCCTTCACCTTGCTCACGATACATAAAATCAAATCAAGCTCAAGAAACATGTCCGGTCCTACGCTTTGGAACACGACCTACAACTCCCCAGAGTCAACGCAAGAGCCAAAGGCTTATCCAAAGCCCGCATTCTGAACGCCGCAGAGATCGGTGGGCAATGCATGGCAATGCACATGGCATGAAGCGGTTCTGGATGCTTTCTTGTGACCCCCACTTGATGATCAGTGCTCCGAAATCAAAGCAGCGCGGAATGAAAGCCAGACGTAACACTAGAGTCACTAGAGTATAAAGTTGCACACCACTTAAGGTCACCAAAGTGCGTCCGTGGCCATCTTTTCGCTCAGGCCTGGAGCCACTACCGGTTCATGTGGCAATGCGTGTATGCTGCCATTGCCAATTGCACTGGATTGGAACACATTCCCTATGCGTTTTGATACGTTTTGGCAAGCAAATGCATAACGTGCACATGGTGCTTTGACACTCACGGCATCAGGCCAGAGTTCGCAGTAGTAGGGCTTGTCCAGCAGCCCATCCTCCCATGGATTGTTGCGACCTCCAAACTCCAATTCAACTGATCAAGATTTAATGTCTTAGTTGGACGCACCCACTTGCGCCTTCAACCATGCAGGTCAAAACGCGCTGCAAGCCTGGAATTGTCAATTGTGAGACAGAACGCTCAAGAACATGAAAGCAAGGGCTAGGACCACATATAAATATACATATATATAAGTTGCTTCAAGCAGAAACTCAGCTTCTGCACCTCGAACAGGGAAGTTGGAGACGAGGAAAACATCGCCTGGCAAGTGCTTATGCTTGGCTCAAAGCCACAGCCCCAAGCATGTGCGGCCACCCCCAAGGAATGAGGGCGTGCACAAGCAAGGCCAGTGTAGAAGCTGGCCTTCTCTACATTCCCATGAGTTTTGCAGGCGCCGGATTGCTGATTCCTTGAAGAAGCGAGGATAATAGATCCTTAGTTTCCATCAGCTTTCATCAGCTTCTTTGTCTTCACTTGCTAGATAATGGTCACCAGGTTGTGACGTCTTGTAGACTACTATAGAATGCCGGGTCACCCAAGAGGCAGTACTAACACGCCTTCACCCATTTGTTCAAAACAGTGAAGATATGACCACAAAACCCCAAGAGGATTCTACTATATTCTACTGTATACTTTAAATGGTGTCTTTGGTTCGTTCATGTCCTTCGAAATCAACAGTCTCTAGAGTCCAGTGAGTGCAAAACCCAGCACTTCAGCTCTCACGAAAACGGCTCATCACAGCCCAACACCTCATCACGGCTCATCACAGCTCGCCGAGAAGCCCTTGGATGGGCTTCCAGTGGAGAATCTCCTCAATCCGCTGAGTTGGAGCTTCCATGGCAACCAGCCAGTGATGTAAAACGGGGCGAGTGAAGGAGACCTGTCATGAAGTATAAACCTCAAACAAGCTAAGTGCGTAATCCATCGTAATCCTACTGTGCTGAATGTTGACGAAACGATCATCCAGTCCGAGATGATGCATCTGTTGTGCCACGATTCTGGGCCAAAGCCACACGGATTTGGGGCCCCTCCAAAAAGGATTGGACAGGAAGGCATGGACGAGATCTCGTACTGTGTCCCATGCAAGCTAACTTCGAGCCCAAGGCTTCTCGGCCATGGAAGCTTAGAAGTCACTTGGACAAGCCAAACGTGAGTAATTGTATTTGGGGCAACCAATAGAGAAGCTCCAGCCTGACGACCTCTGGCCACGCAGGCCTCCAGCAAAGCTAAGCATTCCTTCCACCGATGCCTGCGGCCAGCGAAATGCATGCAGCACAAATCCCTTGATGTCGCTACTAGGTAGTAGATAGACGTCTTCTCTCTAATCCGACAGCCTGTCTCACCCTCTCAGGCCGAAGTGGGTTGAGAAATGTCTAGGCTGCCAGTGATAGCAATGGCCGCCAACTTAATAGCGAAGGCCTCCAACCTAATAGCGATGGCCTCCACCCTAATGTCGGATCCTAATTAGTCAGGTGGGAGGGAATAACAAAAAGTCTTGTTCACCCAGTGTATTTTTGGGTGGTTTTGTTTCCTTGCCTATTGTTCTGCTATTGCTGCCCTTTCAAATCCTTACTTAACTCTTCTGAGGTTTGCTTGTTTCATGGAATTCTGACCTGGAAATCAGTTTCAAAAACGCTCCAAACAATTTTTCAAGGGGGTAGTACACCAGCCCAGGGGAAGTGAATAATATCAACTGTTTAGGGGAGGGATTAATAAGCAAACTTGGAGCCCTAAGGGAAAAACACTAACTCTATTATTGTTCTGCTATTGCTGCCTTTCAAGTCCTTACTTGACTATTCTACTACTACAAATACTACCACTGCTAGTACTCCTACTCCTACTCCTACTACTACTACTACTACTACTACCACCACGACTACGACTACGACTACGACCACTACGACTACGACTACTAATTACTACTACTAATTACTACTACTACGACGACGACTACTACGACGACTACGACTACGACTACGACTACGACTACTACGACTACTACTAATAATACTACTACTACTACTACTCCTCCTACTCCTCCTCCTCCTGCTGCTGCTGCTACGAATACTACTAATGGTTTTTGCGGCGGGGATTCTGTTCATACCCTTGATTGTTTGCCAGGAGGGGGGACGGGTTTTACTACTTAAGACCCAACATTACTAGCGATGGCCTCCAACCCAATAGCGATGGCCTCCAACCTAAAGCGGGGGTCAGGATATGTCAGTATTGTCAGTGGTCAGGTGATTTGGTGAATCGCCTTTGAACGAGCTTTTTGGCCACTTCGCAGGCCAGCTTTGGCTCTTGTGTTTCCTCATAGAGCTCGAACAAGACTTGGATGCCCCGGTCCGTCCGCTCCTCACACCGAGTTTCATCAGGCTCTGCAAAGTGTGCAATGATCCAGAACTGATGTGCCTCCCTTTCGAGATTCTGCCAATTCCGGTCGTTTTATCGGAGCTTCCACGAATTCCCGCTGTCCTTTTTGAAAAGAAGTTGGGACAGCTGCCACAGCGACTTCCAGTCATCCTCTGTGCGAGAGCCTCTCATGTCATGCGATATTAAAGACTACAATTTGACATAATTTGCATGCTGTAAATCTAAATTCCTTCAGTCCATATGGGTGAGCTAAATCAATCGGCACTTGGCCTTGGGGTGCAATGCAACGTTTGAAGGCGTAGCATGCCTGCGAAGGTCCAGGGTTCAGGCTTTAGACAAGTTTCACTCAGAATTCACTGCAGGGAAGACTACCATAGGAGATCATACAAAACGGCCATCACCGGGTTTCTCTTCAAGTCAGGAAGTCGATTGATTCAAAGTCCGCAAATTCATGTTTCACATTCGAGAAGCAAAAGTCAAGCCTGATCTGTTTGTCCAACACGCAGGGACAAGTCCGCCACCTTTCGCCACACGTGGCGAGCCTGGTTAGCTTTGCCATGCGCCCCAAATGTCTGTAGACATTTGCGTGCCAGAATGCTCTCAAATGTTGGTGGGGCACGGCAAAGCACCCGTTCTATCATTTTGCTGTTCACACGAACATGTGCATGTTCTGTATGTATGGACTCATATACATCAACGAGCCTGCCAATTTGCCCACCAGTGAAAGTGACATACATTACATTGACATAGCATACAGTTTCCATGGGTGTCCCTTACTCCCCTGGAACTTGACCTCAGCAAACACTGTTGCACCCTCGGGTGAAGCACAGATTTACAGTGCCGGGCCTCCGAGGGTGGAGAAGTAAAGTATGCAGATAAAAGAAGAGCATCGAGGGCCTCGGATGAGCAAATGTTGTCTTCGGTTACTTGATGATCGGAAGAAACAGAAGCACAAGTCAATCGTTGACAACATTTAACATTTGATAACAGAACCAACAATGAACAAGACTGCATCTGCAATTGTCCTGTTTCTCTGCACTGAATTGGTCTTCCTTTTTCCTTGCCCTGCTGATGGCAACATCGTGCCTTCTTGCCGTCACCAAGCTCGTTGTATATCAAGTGGAGAACATGGTAGGGGTCTGCAAGTCCAGGCTGCTCTCCTTGAGGCTCGTAAGCCATTCGCAACATCTTAGCACCACGTATATAATTCAATATCACAAATACTTGTGCTCCCCCTCTCTCTCTCTCTCCCAGACGTAGCAAGCACCAACAATATTGACTTGACTAAACTTTGCCAGAGTGTCTGACTGCAGCCTTCATTGTTTCAATCGCATCAGCAAACTCGCCAGCGGCGTATTGGGCTTGACCCCGAGCAAGCAAAGCACGTGCTTCGGGAGTGGCCTAACATATGCCAGTGCGAACTTTCTTGGATTATATAACCAAATCGGTCTCAAGTATCACTAACATTATCCACTGCACGACAACACCTGTGTGTTCTTTTCCTATTGTGCGAACAGAACAAGGTCGTCTTCTGCACATATTCATTTGCAAACTCATGCCTGGCAATTCTCCCGTGCTCTTTGCACAGCGTTCTTTGGACCTTGTTGTTTCCTCACAAGGCACAACTTCTGCATTTGTGGATGAAAACTTGAGCGCCAACAATCAGACGCTCTCCAGCCTCAGCCTCTTTTTTTTGTTCTCCCGACGCAGGTTCATGCGCTCAGCCATCTTGCCTCTTCACAGCTGCTGATGCCATTTGGTGTTATCCCCAGCTTGGTACAAGTAGCTGCTGCTTCATCGAGAACCAACCGCCAACATGACGGCGAACTGGTACCGACTCTGTCGCCTGATTCCTCCAACTCTTGACCACCCACCGCCCACAGCACGGGATCCAGGTCCTGAGCATATCGTGCATCCCACATCTGGACTACAAATGCCTACCCAGACGCACTGGTTCGTTTGGGCTGCACTGGTTCCCTTTCCGGCCCAGATTCAGAGGAGTTAAAGTCAGAGTCGTCTTGTTCTTTCTCGCCACCTTGGCAAATCGGGCCTTGAAGCGGCTTCAAGTCCCTTTCGTCGGAAAGACTAAGGGTCTCCCCTTGCCAAACTGCCAAAAACACAAAGGCGTTTGTTTGGCATCGTTGAGTACGTCCAAAAAAAGAGAAATGGCTTGTAGCAGGGGGCCACTTCCAGGCGCTTCCTCAGGCGCATCCGGCTTTTCAGGCGAATCTTTCTTGCGCCTCCAGTCTCCCCGATTAGAGTCGAAATGGTTCACGAGATTGGTTGGAACATGTGAAAGAACGTGTGATGTCTAATGTGTGTGTGTGTTGCTTAAGAATGCTTAAGATATATACCTTCACATCGCGTGGGAGAGAAGCCCAGAACAAAACTGAACCATTGAAACAGGTTTCATATGGGTTTCATCCGCTGAGTAAATTCTCTCGAACACAAAGAAACACACAAAAAGGATCAAAAAGGCAACGAAGCATCAAGAAACAAAGAATGTAAGACTCTGTCACAAACTCCACTGGCTTGGTGGCATGAAGTGCCTGGCTTTTCTTGCTGCGGTGCCTGACTCCACTGGCATTGTGCGATGTCTCGCGTCACGCCGATGTGTTTCTTGCGAAATGCCAACATGGGCACCTGGGGCACCTCTGCCACGTTTCTCTGAGGGCCTTTCAAAAGCAACACTAGCTTTAGCAAGGTTGAGATTTCTGCACTACGACGCCTGTCCCCTTCTTTCGGACTGCTTTCTGGAGCATCGAAGGCAGGATCAGGTTCTTTTCGGCGATGGCGCATCCGCGGCGCTTGCAAGGCCTGAAGAAAAAAGTCGAAAAAGCAGAAGCACAAGTCAAAAGAAACGGCTGCTCCACTTCCTGATTCGTGACACCATCGGTCTAAGTGCCTTGCGGGTTTCTTCATGACGGTCCCTCCCCCTGGCGCATCTCCTTGCTCAAAAAGAGAACTGAGAAAACTGCAAGATCGCTTGGTTTCACAGAATTGGGAGCCATGCCATTGTTGGCTACAACAGGAAAGCTTTGAAAAGGTGTGGGTTGAGGTCTGTCTGGTTTTTTCATCTGGAAGAGGACAGTGGAGGGGGTTACCGAGCTTAAGCATCTGTTTTCAAGCTTTTGGAAATGTTCCTTTCATACCAAAAAAAAGAACGGCTCGGATTGCTTAGCAAACATACAGTTCAAGTGTTTCACATACGTGTCACCTCTTTTATCCTTGGCATTTCTTTTGAAATAGAATATGTCAATGTGGGTATGTTCCTTCAAGCTCCTCCTAGAGTGCTTCTGCGGCATCGTCTGTTTCACCAGTCTAGGGGCAGAAAACGAGGAGAATCTATGAGAATCTGCTATTAATGATGGTGGTGGTGGTGGTGGTGGTGCTGGTGGTGGTGGTGGTGGTGGTGGTAGTGGTGCTGGTGCTGGTGCTGGTGGTCGTGGTGGTGGAAGTAGTTTGGAACATGTTGTGTACCAAATAATCAGCTTCTGAGTGAGTTTGAATCGAAGCCATATCATGATGGGAGACCTATGGTACGGGAAATTGGGCTTGGGCGCTTCTTATTATTGGTTTTCTGTTTGCTTAATGGCCACAACTATAATTACAGGCCTCCCGACACTGTCAGGTGTTATTGAACGGAACTTGGCTCCTGATTTGCGAGACTTTACCTTGGCAGCAACTTTGGCCTTCGCTTTGCCCTTGGCATCCTTGCATCAGATGCGAATTCAAATGGTCAACAGTCAAACCTCTTGAACTCAGCCGAATATGCCATGTATTCGTACTACGTACAGGTGAAGGAATGCAGAAGACGAGTCAGCGTCTGCCATCATTTAATGCAAGTGTCCAGTGTGTCTGAAGAGACAAACTCTGTGATCTGATGCCACCACACACAAAATGGACACGCGAACAATTTCATCTGATCTAGGCGAGACTGCATCATCAACTTCCAACTTCTAATGTATCAAGAGCTATGGGTGCCTGCTTTGCAGTTGTCTTTGAAATGACCATTGCAGGTGCTTGCAAAGCTACCCGGCATCCACATCGCAAGACCGGAGATCAGTATGCTAGCTTGAGCCACCGATCGGATTGGCATGCTAATTGGGTGCCAATCCTTTAAGCCCGAAAAGATCCAAGTCCTGGACTCGTTGAAGTTGCATTCCGCAAGTCACTTTCATCAGCTTCATTCCGACAGACTCAGACCGGACTGATCTTTTTCCACAAGTCAAGGCCCTTGATGTCCTAAGACCTACAAGACACCACGTCTCATGCGACAAGGCCCGAGTTCATGGGACGCGGGTGCGGAGAATGATTTCTGGGCATCACTCAGTGGAACTGGCTATGAGGATGTCCGTGTGTGAGGCCACTTCCAGAGTCTCTCATGTCACAGCGAAAAAGGCACACCTGTCTGCCTATGCTCTGCCTGTGCTTGCCGAAGCCACGAGTCGACTCTTTTGGAAGCTCTCTGATTCTGTGGCACTTACCAGAGTTGGTCCAATTCGACGTGCATTTAATACAAACATTGGCAAAGCCTCATGGAATCAATGTTTAGGGTGTTGAAATGGTGCCACAGAGCCATCACCCAGGAAGCAGATCGTGGCTCTAGCCACGGTGCAAACTAGTTTCGCTCATCTGAACCCAGCATATCCCCTGCTGGGAGAAGGCACTTTCACCTGCTGAACGCGTCTCAACCTACAGGCAATGGCCTCCAACCTACAAGCAATGGCCTTCAACATCCTCCAACCTAATAGCAGTATATAGCAGTGGCCTCCTATACCTCTGTCCTCTCCGCATCTCAACCTCTGTACTCTCCGGCCTTCAAATTCGAAGCGACCAAATGAACTCCCGGTGAAGACGAGCTCGACAAAGACCCTTCTCCCGATTCGTCCGTTGTAGACAGATTCTCCTCCATCCAAGAAATCTACCGGAAGAAGCTGATGCAGGTCACACGCGGACTGGACAACCAATGAATTCAAGATGTATAGCTGTCCCTACTTTCTGGGCTTTTTCTGTCTCACTCAAAACTACTTACTACTCCTCGAAGAGTGGCACGTTCCCCGGGCCAACGAGAGGAGTGGGAGGCAGCGGTCTCAAGAGGCCCTTCAGCGCAGCGAAGTCCGGCACCACGCCCACCTGCCACGTCCGGCGTTGCACGCTCCAAAATCCGGTGCCATCCCATACCCCCCTTGCAAAGCAAAAAAAACAAAAACATACAAAAACATAGACCAACACCTCTGGGTGAGCCATACCCACATCTCAAAACCAACCCTCGAAACCAACCCTCGGCTTTAATAGCTTCATCAACAGCAGTGTTGGAGCTGCACGGCGTCCATTTGGAGGCCTTCAGCTCCTTCCCCACGGCCCAGTCAAGACTGCTCCGCACGGGCTCCGCGTAGCCTTGGCACCAAGCTGCAATGGATCTTGATGTCACGCCAACGAAACTGAAAAAGTTGATCCAAATCTTTGCAGAGTTGCTCTGCAGGACACCAGTCTGGATCGGGTCCTCCTCTATGAACCTCGCCAACACCAGGTTCCGAGCTGTCAGATCATCAAACCATACCCATCAAGCCCTTTCAAGCACTGTCAAATCATCTTAAAGCCACGAAACACTCAACTTGGGAGAACCACATGGCATGTGCAAGCAAGGCTCTGGACCAAGACACTGTAGTTGCTGGCCACCGTCAGGGTCTTCTTTTCCTGTAGCCGCACCAACTGTTGAAACAAAGTCTTCAATAATTCAAAGACGTCTGGGGAGGGCTAGGTTGCAGTGTACTGCCTTTTGGTTTTGGAATTGTGCGATTGAGAAGAAAGAGCGCGGTCAAGTGACCTGACCGCCAACAATCGCAAGCAGCAGTGCTGATTGCGAGTGCTTGCAAAGAGCTTCGTGTATCTCCTCAGTGTGCATGCAGGGGTGGGAGTACATGAGAGCACGTCACTCGCAAAATAAGTCGGCCTCCGGTGTATTGGTTGGTCACTTGTGCAACAAACGGACCTATGTCATTCTGTGCGGCATGTTCTTTGTGCCATCTACGTGATTTTTAGTTATTGCCCGTCTCAAATAACCAATGAGTTTGGCCAAGCAACGCCCAGCAAGGGCAATTCGTCCCCTCTTGCCTGTGGATTGAGGTAAGCATGAACTGTTTCATGTCAATTCATACTCCAAAATGGACGGATGCGAAAAGGCTGGGCTTATGGCCAGCATCTGCTCTCTAGTTTAGATTTGCCTATGACAATGCCGCCCGTGCACCACAGCCCGCACGAAGAGCTTGACCCGATTGCTTCCAAGAAGGTGTCTAAAGGACCTGCAAAACAAAAATGTCAGGGCTTTGCGCGCTCCGGTTGGCTAAATGGGACACAATATAATCAGCTACTAATAGCTTCTTGCTACTAGCAGTAATGCCCTTGTTACTAGCAGTTGGGTCAAGTCCGGTGTCAATTTCATTCAGCATATGTTGTCATTCAGCCAAGCTTCCGGATGTTCATCTCCGCTTGTCGCAGCCGAGCATTGGGGTCAATATCCCAGAAGGAGTGGTAGCCTAAAGCGGGGGCACTGACATGTGCAATCCAAATGAAAGTTGGCCAAGCTCTCAATAAAAGGAAGAGGCAACATCCTTGCATTCCGAGTGACATGACCGTCGGACCATGTATGGACTGCCTTCAATCCTCAGGGGCTTGGCGACATCCAAGTAGCCGGTGAAATCGTTCCGCAGGAAGTTCAACACCCCTCAGGGACTTTGCCAGTTCGCTTCACTTCGTTCCGTCCTTTGATTACGCTTATCTAAAATTTGTACATGCTCTTCGTAACTGTGACTTGACTGGTAATGATTTACAACATACAATACTTGGGCCTGAAATCCATTGTGTTTTCCACTAAATAACGCTGCGAGACTGGAAAAAAAGAATGTGTTTAGACAAATGTAATAAATAATCAAAGACCCGTTTTCAATGGTGAGATCGCTGCAATGTTTGCAACCTCTGAAAAGGTCATTTTTCCCCAGATAGCGAAGCTATGGGGTTCTTACTTCAAATAACAATGAGTTGCCCGTGCGCGCTTTCCAGACAGGTTGCTGCAGCTGGGTGCCGGTGCTGATGCTGGTATGGAGACAGGTTGCTGGGTGCCGGGTGCCGGTGCTGGTGCTGTCAGCTGGCTGTGGACGTGGTGGAGACAGGTTGCTAGTGCTGGTGCCGGGTGCCGGTGCTGGGTGCGGTGCCGGTGCTGGTGCTGGCTGCGGGCGCCGGTGCTGGTGCTGGTGAGCTGGCTGTGCATGTGGTGGAGACAGGTTGCTGGGTGTTGGGTGCCTGGATAGCGACAGCTACGAATGAGCTGGCTACACGCGCTTTCGAGACAGAGTGCCGGTGCTGGGTGCCGGTGCCGGGTGCTGGTGCGGGCTGTGGTGGTGCCAGATGCTGGGTGCCGGTATACCGGTGCTGGGTGCTGGTGCTGGGCGCCGTGAGCTGGCGCGCCGGTGCTTGGTGCTGGTGCCCGCTTCTGACAGTGAAGTGACAACAACCGCCGCTTCTGACAGTGAAGGGTAACAAACTGCCGCTTGCAGCAGTGAAGGGCGATCAAGCGCCGCTTCGGACAATGAAGTGCCAGCAGTCATGGGCCGCATGAACTTATGCACGCAACATCATACGGTGTTATCGCGAGGGTTCTTTCTCTATTAGCGCTGTGGTTACACTCTTCAGGTTCCGTTTTGGCCGACAGCTGTATCAAGGATTGCTGTTTGTGCGCATATTTTTGTACGTATAATGTTCTATGTGCAACGTCAGGTTTTCAACCGGCCATTGTTTCAGCATGTTTCAGCGTGCTATACACACAATAGTCGTGCTGGATACTGCTTGGCATTGGGCGAGTGAAGCCTACGGGCTTTGCCGTTTGTGCGCATACTTTTGCGCGCATAAACTTTTACGCGCAAGATCATACGGCCATATCGTTCTGCAGATCGTTACTTCAAGCATGCTACAAAGTCAATAGTGGCGCTGGATACTACTTGGCCTTGGGCCAATGACACTTACGGGCTTTGCTGTTTGCGCGCAAGCTTTTGTGCGCATAAACTTATACGCGCAAGATCATACGTTGTTATTCCCTAAATAGGGATAGCTATGGGGTTCTTGCTGCAATTAAGAATGAGCTGGCTGCGCGTGCTTTCGAAAGGGCGTCGGTGCTGGTGCTGGTGTTGTGGTCCTGGGTGCTGGTGCTGTCAGCTGGCTGAGCGTGCGTTTAAGACAGGCGGCGGCGCTGGTCGAGTGCTGGCGCCGCTGCCGGTGTTGTCAGCTGGCAAAGCGTGCTGGTGTCAGCTGATTGCGCGCGCTGTAGAGGTGCCGCAAGCTGGCTATTTGCAGGCTGCGTGCATTCTTGTTCCGGCCAGTCGCGTGTCAACAGGTCATGGGATTCTGCCTAGCTATCTGGGTCTATGCTGGTGTAATTTTGAGCCAATGTCCAGTCACCGTGCACAAACACTACGCAAAAAACAGGTCTCACTGGTCATCTCAACGTCCATCTCTACCTTCGCCGTTGATGAAGGCTCCGTCGAAGGGCGAGGTTTCCACCGGCAGCTTGGCCAACTCCAAGGCCTCTGAGGAAGATGAAAGCACCGGCAGCTTGGCCGTCTGACCTTCTTTCTACTTGGGACGGTATTAATCTTTAGTGTATGATTGAAAAAAATTAAACTTCAAAAACTCAAGTCGTCAGGTTGGCCAAATGATTGGTTTCTTCGAAGCACCTTGCCCAAGAACTCATGGTATCCAAGAGACACCACCGCCATAGCGTCCTACGTAGCTCATCTCACATTATGGCACCCAAAACGCAAAGCACCGAAGCTTAGCTGTTCATCTCTGGTGCCGAGAACCATGAGATCCCTTAATATGTCTATTCTCTTACTCACAAGTGCTTGGCTGTCTTAAGCTGCCGCCCTGCAGTGCCAAAAACATTGCCCCGCCCTTGCTGTCCATGCGCGAGTCCGTCGCCCTTGCTGTCCTTGTCAGCCTCAAACTTGGCATCCATCAGCCACTGATCCTCAGGTGCAGGTGTCCATTCCACCATCTCGGCTGGTGGGCCAGTGAGGCCCTCCAACGCAAGGAATCCACCTGGCAGGAATCCACAGCTTCGGTCTGAGACAAGTCGGTCTGTGTCTGAGTTGTCGGTCCGTCGGTCTGTGGATCACTGTCATGAGAATGTACTGTTACTATGATGTACTATTGATCCTTCTTTTTACCATATATAGAGGTATGTTACACACCCCAAACAGCTCAGAGCTGAGCGTTTGACTGCCAACTCAGCTCTCAAAAGCCCACCCGTTACAGTAAACACATCGCTGGGTTGACCGTAGCCCATGAGGCCCCAGTAGTTTGGAGAAGCCAAGGCTTGAAGAGCCTGTGGCGTAGTTGAGAGAGGCGCTAGGTGTTTGAGGTTGGCAAATCAGCACGCCCTGAAGAATGCACAAAATCGAAACATCAGCTTCTTGATATTGGGCAACACCGACCACAATCTTCCAATTGCACCCTCAGTTGGCAGCCAGCCTTGAAATCTGGAACAATGTCCATCCTTGAAGCGCAGGCGCAAGTAGTCATTGATGCGCAACAATATATATATATAATATATAAATATAAAACTATATATACTGCAGATGTAGTTACTGCATATGTTTACAAAAGCTTAAGAGAGCAAATCAGCACTCACTTGAATTGTTGCTTCCGAGCTTCCTGAGCTCCTTTCCTGAAAGCCATTCCAAGGCACTTAAAATTGGCTTCCTGTAGGGTGCAACATCTTTGTGTGCATCTGCCTCACAGGGACCCAACGAGACGATCAACATAAAAAGCTTGCAACCAGTTGACCTCACGAGCGAACTCGAGCGAAGTGGAGCTAAGGTAACGAGCGGACCTCAAGAAAGTAGACCATCAAGTCATCGAAGGCGTCCACCATCACTGGACCTACCTTGCTCTGGAAGTCGCAAATCAACCTCACAGTTGGTGACTTCAAGCAAAATGTTCAACGGAGATGTGGTTCTCTTGCACTGGAGCGGCAGAAGTGCTGCTTGTGGACCAAACTTCTTGGACAAGGCCTGAAGCGTCCCGGGCGAAGACATATCATTAGCACTGACACTGCTTTGATATGTTTTGATTCCTTATTCCAAAGGTTCCAAAGGATCAAATCAATGCTCACAGTTCCAAAGCCTCAATACTACTTGATGAGAATTGGCGACAATGCTAACCCCGAACATGGCGTTTTCACACTGCATGTTCCACGACGCTCAGACTGTCAGGCCTGGGTGAGCTCGTAAGCCCTTCCCAGCTCCGCTGTCGTGGCCACCACTCGCACAAAGAGCAAGGTGTCGCCAGTCTTTGCCAAATTTTCGAAGTTCTCAAATCGCGTCTCAAAAGCTTGGCGCACCTACAGAAAGCTGGTATTCATGCCACATTGATATGTTGCTTTAACGATCCCCTGAGAACTGTTGGATGTTCAATGCTTTTCCTCGCCTCCGGATCTGCAGGATCATCATGCCAGAATGAATGCAGGTGCGACCGAGACATCATTATCTCAGAGCCCTGGACCGGCCTCCTTCAGCGAAGTGACCATTCGGCCATTTATCCATTTCGCAGTAAAGGCAGCAAGAACAAGCATGGTATGCGATTGGACCGTGGTTTCATGTAACACCAAATCAGAAGAATCCTCTGCAGAGTTGTCGGGTCTAACACTCCTGGTGGCGAAATCGAAGAATCCTCTCTTCTCCGCAGGCCTTTGGCCACCCGCACCGAGTCCATTTCGAATCGGTGCCTGGCCGCGGGCCATGGGCCGTAGGTGGCCATCGCGGCCACTGTAAAAAGAGAACAAAACATAAAACAAATAACAAAGATATTCAAAACATAGCTTGTATGTCTATGGATTCTTTAGTTAATAATGCGTGTTTCTTCTTATTCCAAAACGCCTCGAAGCCTTGCCGCAGGAAGTGTAGAAGTCCAGCGTGACTGATCCTGAGAACAGAGAGCATTGATGCTCAAAATCACTGAGGAGGTCAAGCTGGCATTGGAAAAACTCTTAAGGCGGATCTGTTGCCAAGTTCTGCAAGAAATCCAGCAGTTAGATTAAGACTTATATAATTAGATTTCGTTGGATCTATGGCAGTTAGTAGAGGAAAGCTATCTGCGTAACAAGTCTATTAATATCTGTGTGAAGGACTCCTGATTCCGTCTCCAAGTCTCATAATCCAATCGAAGGGCAGCGAGACAGATGGAATTCCCATTGCAAGCACACTGGCCTGCAGGGTTGACCAAGCCGTACCAAGCAACAGGCTCCAGCTGGTCTCACTGTTTTTTAACCTGTAGCTGGTATCTCACCTTCGGCATTGCCATCTCGAGTCAATCAGACTATATATATATATAAGATAGAACTGGAAGATACTGGAAGGATCCGACAACTCTGCTAAGCATGCACTCAGAAAAATAAATATACATTATATATGTATAAAATTGTGAGAAGATGGCTACATCGGATACCTGTCCCATAAAAACCCTTGGGAACTGAGAAAAAGAGAAGACAGCTGAACCAGTACATCTCGTTTGAGCTGAAGCGTCGAAGCAAAACGGCGCTGCCTTCACAAAGCCACCGAATCCCAAAGGCACCACTTGGAGCTGTCGCAGTTGCGGCCGCTCCCTTGGAGCCTGGAAGGATGGGAGGCTCGGTGACAATGGTGACAGTTCACCAGGACTGCAAGCATCTGCAATTGGTCTTCACAAGGAACCAGAAAAGACTCTCCACAAGGTGTCACACTCCAAGTGATGTTGTTTTTGTTCATGGTGAACTTAGGCTGCGTCTCGCCCCTCAACAGACCCTTTCACAAAGGTTGTGGAAGGTTCCGAAGGGTTGGTAACCTAACTAGGCAACCTAAAGCAGCGCGGTGAAGCCGGTGTCAAATGCAAGGTGCAACTTTGTGTGATACAGAAATGCAATACGTATATTCTATATACATACAAATCTATTGCGGTGTCCTTTTTGTGAGGCTTTAGCCAATTTGACTCACGCGCACTGCAAAGCGGGTCGCCTTGCGAAGGAACATGTCCTCCAGTTTCTCCGACGGGATCGGATCCAGCTGAGGTAGAGGATGTGACAGCCTCAGCACGTGACAGCCTCCGCACCCCCAGCGGCTCTGAAGGCTCCTGGGGTTGCTGAGAAGCTCTGGAGGCTCTTCTTGTGGAGCTTCCAGACCCAACTCAAAGGCATAAAGGCCCCCAAGGCCATTCAATCCCCACTCCTCGGCTGCTTTTGGCTCAAGGGGAAAGCCAAAAAGGCATCAAAAGGCAAGGTGTTCAAGTATTGGTTCTATCTCACAAAGATGAAAAGGTTCGAAAAGGTTTGGATGCATCCTCTTTTGGACTCTTCTCATCGCCTCGCCACGTTCCAGCTCAAGCCAAGGCTCAGTGTGATCCGAGCATCTCATTATGCTTTCCTTGGCAAAATGCAGCGATCCGCGAAACGGAAACGAGACAGTCTCTGTGAAGTCGCTTGTCGCATGATGCTGGGGGGAAGCACGTGATGTGACAATCTGGCCACGGCTGGGAAACTTGAAACCACAAATGCCGAGGCTCCCAATTCTCGAACTGCATCACTGACACGGACCGGCCCACAATCCAGTCCAATGCTAAATTCCTGGGCACAAATGCGAGAATGCACTGGATTTGGCCGACTGGTGCGAGACTTCCTGCACCTGTCAATCCAGTAATCCACATTGACACAGCAGATTCAAGTTTCGCTCGATCCAAACTCTTGCCCAAGCATCACTGCATCGCCGTATGGCGGAGCAGGTAACCCCTCCTCAGAAGCAGAAAAACAGCGATGGCAAGCACATGATCCACGGAGAAAGAGGAGCAGGAGGGCGGCTCTAGACTCTCTCCTGGTTCACGTGCTTACTTCCTGAGAGGAAGTGCACCATAATGTTGTCGATGCCTCACATCACCATGCAAATAGCATTCAGCTCTTTATAAACCTCTTTCCCAAAAGTCATCCTGCCTTCCACCACAGCAGCCCCTTGCGCTGTTTTCTGGAAGTCGATAATGAGCAACAAGAATGCTTGCCTTGAGTTTGGGCAAGACACTCATGCGTGTGTCATCATGAGGATACTACAGCTACTTAATGTGCAATACTAAAACAGTCGCAGGCTTGTCGCTTAAGATGCACCTCTTGCATGCTTTGCGACTTTGGTCAGACATGCAACACGATGAGATCTTTTGAGTTGACTTGGGACTGAAGCTTCGATAGACAGACCCCAAGACAGCAAAAAAAGTCCCCTGCTCTGGTTTGCTGCTGCAGCCAATGTACTTCCCATGGCGCTTGATCAGCAAATCCATCAACCTTCGGATTTGAAGAAAGTAGCTTCATCACACGGGCACTTGAGAACCCCCCAGTGTCACTTGGCCCATTGCCATTACCAAGCAAGAAACGCTGGAACGTTCTCAAGCTCCTCCGTTGTTGGTATGGTTCTCACAAAGAGCACGGGCTTGCTCTCTGCATCAATCTCATTGAAGCGCTTGATGCCTCACTCAGCTCAGCCAGAACACTTGAGCTCGGCTTACTAACAAGCGCACGCACGGACAGTTATTGAGCCCAGGGCGGCGCTTGTATCTCTCGTGCATCCCAGGGTCTGTAGGGTCATCGTGCCAGAATGAGTGATAGTAACTCCGATACCTGATGGCTCCGACTCCAGTGACAACTCCATCTGAAACGAAACCAAAGAGACAAGTCCCAAAAAGTGGCAGCATGCCCCAGCATGGCTCTGTTTGGAGCATTTCATCCACATTCATCTGTCTAGATCTTCAGTCCAGGTGCGTGGTCATTTGGCAGCCTGGCACCACCTCCACACATGAACACACGAAAAAGACATCTCAGAAGCACTCCAATGGTCTACACTTGACTACACTCCTCACAGTGTTGGCCTTCTTGGAGGTAAACTCGAAGAAGCCTCGGCGGAAACCGCATTCGACATGGATGCGTTCGTCAAGGACTTGTTGGAGTAAAGCGCAACATCGCGCAATGGTAGGACTCTCAAGTGCCATGGATGTACAAGCAGTTCCCGGGCAAGCCGGCCGCGGAGGTTTCCTATAAGAACAAATTGACCTATAGGAGTGTTCCGGTTCTCTCAAACACGCGCGTCCCCCAGTCAAACGCACGCGCTCCGGACTTTTGATCAACACAGCGCCACCTGTGCAAGGTCTGTGCTTCCTGCAGGATCAGCAGCTCACAACAGCGTACTGGGTTGTGTCTGTGGCAAAGCAAGATCAGCAGCCCACACCGGCGTGCTGAAGCAACTGGGCAGCTGCAATCGAAAGTTAAGTGCAGTTCCTGCGAGCACGCGAAGTGGGAGGTGTTTTCAAACTCAAAAACAGCGAAACTGTTCCTCGCTGGGGCAAGGCGAGCGCATTTCCCGGCGGTCTGCGCGGTCCACAGCGACGCACGCAGATCGATGCCTCCCGGCAAAGCAAGGACCGGGTGACCCAGTAGCTCCGGCAAGGCAAGTGCATTTCCCGGCTGTCTGCGCGGTCCACAGCGACGCACGCAGATCGATGCCTCCCGGCAAAGCAAGGACCGGGTGGCCCAGTAGCTCCGGCAGGGGCTGGACGAGGTGGAACAACGGGCAGCTGGGGCGGTTCTGTAGCTACGAAAGTGGCGACATGACGCGGGTCACAGCACCGCGCGTCGGAGCAAATGTAGCTATACATTTCCAGCAACATCGTCGGGGCGACGTCCGACATGACGCAGCAGAGTGTCGGTGTCGTAGGTTCCATCAGTTCGGAATGGCATCTCCTCAACTTTGATACGAACTGGAGGCTCCAGTCTGTGAAAGCCAGTCTCCAGAGTCACTCCGCTAAATTCCAGCTCTACAGATTGCTCCACGTACTAAAGTTGTACTAAAAAGTTGCCGGTTCTCAGCTTCCAGCTCTACAAGTTGTACTACAAAGTCGCCAGTTCTCAGCTTCCAGCTCTACAGATTGCTCCGCGTACTAAAGTTGTACTAGAAAGTCCAGCTCTACAGATTGCTCCGCGTACTAGAGTTGTACTACAAAGTCGCCAGTTCTCAGCTTCCAGCTCTACAGATTGCTCCGCGTACTAAAGTTGTACTAGAAAGTCGCCAGTTCTCAGCTTCCAGCTCTACAGATTGCTCCGCGTACTAAAGTGGTACTAGAAAGCCGCCAGTTCTCAGCAGCGCCTGCCACGAAACCTCCACATGGAGGTTCACAAAGCGCTGCGCCTGCCACGAAATCTGCACATGGAGGTTCACAAAGTGCTGCACCTGCCATGAAATCTGCGCGTGGAGGTTCGCAAAGTGCTGTGCCTGCCACGAAATCTGCACATGGAGGTTCGCAAAGCGCTGCGCCTGCCACGAAATCTGCACCTGGAGGTTCACAAAGTGCTGCATCTGCCACAAAATCTGCACATGGAGGTTCACAAAGTGCTGTGCCTGCCACGAAATCTGCACCTCGAAGTCACGAAATCTGCACCTCGAGGTTCACAAAGTGTTGCGCCTGCCACGAAATCTGCACATGGACGTTCACAAAGCACTGCGCCTGCCACGAAATCTGGACATGGAGGTTCACAAAGTGCTATGCCTGCCACGAAATCTGCACTTCAAGAAACAAGTGAAAACTCTAATCCTAATGGAGGGACGATTCCGACCATGCCCGACCATGATCCGAGAATGACCCGAGACCGTCTCGCATCGTTCCGCAGAGCTAGACTTGCCAGGTTTGAAGCCACCGGTTCTATTGAAAAATACAGCATTTCGTGCGTCCGCTATCTCTCCAAAACGCATTTTGTCTTGCGCCTGCAACGAAATCTGCACCTGGATCCCCGTGGGGATTTCCATACCTACCTGTCCCCCCCATTTTATAGCACTTAACTTGCAGGGTTGGGTTTGGGGGGGGAGGGTTACTCTATAAAATGTCATTTTCATGAGCCTGCACACACACTGAGACCTATAAAATCAATACGATTATGGAAACAACCTGGCATCCTTAGCTCACAGGACAGCCAAATGAAGTCACTATAGAATGGGGTGCACAGGTCCACAACATGCCAGTACAGCAACAACAGATTTATGACTTTATGAAAACTTGGCGCCAGAGCGCCAGAGCGTCTTGGCCCTTTGAATTTATAGCAATTTTTTTGTTTGAACAGTCAACTCAAAGAAATCGGAAAGACGCCAAACGGAACAGAGACACGAGCCTGCAAGCGATTCAAATCAAGCAGTGATTCCGTTTACAGCAAGATTTTCATTTAGAGCAGGTATTTGATGTTATAGCCCTTGTGAGTTGACTGGTTCCAGCAGAATCCAAGTTTGGATTTCCTGTCCTTGAAAGCTCCCAGCCTTCCAGAATTCCTGGAACCTCACATCCAGGCAATCCAAATATTCAGATTTTGGTTTTGGAATTTTGGGGTGAGAGGTTCTGTTGAGACCCGTGTCCTTCCTGCAAAGCTGAATTTATAGCCATGCTAGGAGCTAGATGATAGGAAATTCTTGGGATCTGAGGGGGAGAAGAAAGATGTTCCAGCTCCGGAAGTTCAAGCTCATGCGTCTGTTCTTCGGCTGGAATTTATAAAATGAAAGAGCAATCACTGTCCAAATTTAGACCAAAAGACCTCCTATATTGTCAAAAATGAGTTTTCACATCTACAACTCCACAATATATAATCAATGTTGTCTGGAAGTGGTCACTTTTCAATCTATAAAATCAATGTGACTATAGAATCAGTGGTCACTTTTCAATCTATAAAATCAATGTGACTATAGAATCAATTTATGATTTTGGAATTAGCCAATTCACCTGTAGAATCAACATGTATTACAATTTTCCAGGTGGCCCCCTATAAAATCTCAGGCAAACAAATATACTATAACATTAAAACCATATTTCACAATAACACGTATTCCTTATAGAATCAATTTGTCTTCTAAATGTTTGGGTACACTGCTTATTTTTTGAAATCGTGGTTTCTTATAAAATCATGATCTCACTTTTGAACCACCAGTCATCCTGTCAGAAAAAAATAAGCTGTCTTAAGGCCAATTTAGTGATCACGATTTTATAGTTCAACTCCCGGGAATAGTTTTAACTATAAACAGGCAGCACGCCCCTTTGATTTCATAGTGGAAATTCATACCAGGATGCACCTGGAGGTTCACAAAGTGCTGCGCCTGCCACGGAATCCGCACATGGAGGTTCACAAAGTGCTGTGCCTGCCACGAAATCTGCACATGGAGCCACGAAATCTGCATGTGGAGGTTCACAAAGTGCTGCGCCTGCCACGAAATCTGCACATGGAGCTCCACAAAGTGCTGCCCCTGCCACGAAATTTGCACCTGGAGGTTCACAATGCGCTGTGCCTGCCACGAAATCTGCGCATGGACGCTCACAAAGTGCTGCGCCTGCCACGAAATCTACACCTCGAGGTTCACAAAGTGTTGCGCCTGCCACGAAATCTGCACATGGACGTTCACAAAGTGCTGCACCTGCCACGAAATCTGTACATGGAGGTTCACAAAGTGCTGTGCCTGCCACGAAATCTGCACTTCAAGAAACAAGTGAAAACTCTAATCCCAATGGAGGGACGACATGTCCGAGCATGATCCGAGAATGACCCGAGACCGTCTCGCACCCGTCGTTCCGCAGAGCTAGACTTGCCAGGTTTGAAGCCACCGGTTCTATTGAAAAATACAGCATTTCGTGCGTCCGCTCTCTCCAAAACGCATTTTGTATTGCGCCTGCAACGAAATCTGCACCTGGAGGTTCACAAAGTGCTGTGCCTGCCACGAAATCTGCACATGGAAGTTCACAAAGTGCTGCGCCTGCCACGAAATCTGCACCTGGAGGTTCACAAAGTGCTGTGCCTGCCACGAAATCTGCACATGGAGGTTCACAAAATGCTGTGCCTGCTACGAAATCTGCACATGGAGGTTCACAAAGTGCTGCACCTGCCACGAAATCTGCACCTGGAGGTACACAAAGTGCTGCACCTGCCACGAAATCTTGCCATGGAGGTTCACAAAGTGCTGCGCCTGCCACGAAATCTGCACATCAACTTCACAAAGTGCTGCGCCTGCCACGAAATCTGAGTCATCTCACCAGTGGTGTATGATGAGTGGTGTGTGATGAGTGGTGTATGATGAGTGGTGTATGATGAGTGGTGTATGATGAGCGGTGTATGATGAGGGGTGTATGATAAGTGGTGTATGATGAGTGGTGTACGGTGAGTGCTGTATTGAACAGCTGTTGAATGTCCGTAACACGGAAGTTTTGCACACTAAACTTCCTTTGATGATGATCGATGAATGTAATCTACATAAAGCCTTGCACAGTTTTGTTGTATATAAGTCTAACATACGATAGCAGGAGTTTCGCATGTATGTCACAGCGCAGCACTAGCTCGCGTCGACGAAGCAATGTTGAAGTACATGTTTCCAGACTAGAATAGTTTCTTAGTGTGCGTGGGTCGCTGGAGTTGTGGTAAAGTGCCGAACTTGGGCTGGTTGGACCAAAGGCCAAATTAATAATGCCTGTCATTGTATTCAATATTTTGCAGACAGGCAGCCATTGTAGTTGCTTTCTTCGTCCCAGTTGCCCTGTAGAAAGTGCATCAAGCCCTGAGACAGCAATGCTCGAGATTTGTCACGATGCAGAATCTCGAGATTTGTTCGTCCAACATTGCTTTGGTCGAGTCCAATTTCCAAAATCGGCGGCGTACCTCGTGACGAGTTCGCATCCAGTCAAAGGGCAAGGTCTCCGCCCCTCGTCCGATGTTCTTGAACGAGAGCTTCCTGGGCGCGAGCCAGGCGAGCCTGCTAGCCGGATGTGGCATTCTCTCGTGATGTTCTCATGCCTTCTTTGAAGACCACAACCAATCCAAAGCTGAGTCCAAGTGTTCCAACAATTTGTTCTCAACAGGAGAGGTGACACTTCTCACAGCCAGAGCGCGGCCCACAATAGCACCCCAAGGAGACGAGCATGATGCTCTGTGTCCTGCCATCGATTGAGGATGCACTATGCTCTATCAGGACACCCCAAGCTGAAGGCCGGGGCCGAAGCCATTCCGCTGAGGGCTGCACTGTGCATCCATTCGACTTTTGCCATTGGGCAGGGCGTCCATCAAATCAGACTCCTGCTGTTCCCGGGAAGCGGCATGAGACACAAACGGAGGGTTCTAAAGCAAAAGGATGCCCGCGGGGGCAAAGCCAAAAGTAACCCCCAATCCATGCAAGTGTAAATCCAACAGCTGTCCTGCATTCCTGGCTCCCACCTGAGCAAAGAAAGCTTCTCCGTTCCATTCTAGCAATTTGGCAGGAGTTAGTTCATAAGGAATTTAAGAAAAAGGGGCATCCTCCTAGTTCATTGATGAATTGCGAAGTTGCTGCTCATTGCAGCTGATTGGCTTGGCTTGACTCGCCACTTTCACGGTCGTCGCCATGGTGACGTTGGCACACCACCTCACAGGAACGTTTTTTCCCGAAGCTCGGCAATGAAGCCATTTGTTCTGTGATGTTAACATCGTCCAAGCAATCCAAACAACTGTCGAACAACTGTTTATGAAGCGATGGAGACAGACTCTCAGAACAGAAAGATTCCACAATATCAAAAAACTAGATAAAACTAGTGCCAAATAATCCAATGCTCTTCCAATTTCAGATATCAGCAGATTTGCAAGGAAACCAGGACACATTCCAAGAGTCGAATGGAATCCAACATCTCAGCAGCTCCGAACGACCGAGGACGCGTTGCGCACCTTGCCGGACAGCCGCTGGGGCGCCTCCTCCGGCACCCCGGTTTGCTTTTGAGCCGCGATCGATGGGCCAAGACATGGATCGGATCTCACTGTCCCGGATCTGGCTGAATGTCACAAGCAAGGACGCTACTAGTAACAAAGGGCGTCGCTACTAGTAGCTGGAAGCTACTAGGTGGAGGCCATCGCTATTAGGTTGGAGGCCATTACTACTAGCAGCAAGAAGCTTGTTTTCCGGGCTTAGACTAACACCTGACGTACCAGCTGGCCAAACCTAAAGACAAGAGGCCTGAACCAGCTTGCATGATCCTACATGTTGTCCTGCTTTCAAGACAGTGAGGGCCCTGTATCCAATTCTTGGAGTTGGGGCATCCACCCATGCAGCAGCAAAGGCTGAAGATGGAATTCGACAGCTGCGCAAAAGCTCTAGCATTGTGAGTGTTGGTGTTGTTGTTGTTGTTGTTGTCGTTGTTGTCGTTGTTGTTGTTGGGATCTGGAGAAGAATACAGTCTTGGATTTGCTTTTGCGCAGAAAAGGTGCTCTTAATGGTTGCAGAACGACCTACAGCAAACGTTCTGGTCCTCCACCAACTTCAACACTGCAATCTCCAATAGGGAAGTGAAAGAAGAATTCATTGATAGGCTTAGGCCTTGGGGCCTTAGGCCGGCCCTGCTCAGTTTCGCGTGGTGGACAGACCAAGCACGTGCAAAAGCCATGGAGCATCATGTATAAAAAGCGCGGCCCTCCAAGCTCAGCTCATCGTCAACAAAGACCGCGCTCTGGAATGTTTTGCCTACGAAATGAAACAAGTGCTTGACTCAGAAAGAATCCAATGGCCAAACATGACTCGAATGTTGTCCTATATCATCCCTATATCTGCAAAATCCGCCTTGGGAAGAGGCAAATCAGTGGGAGCGGCGAGCCTGGATGGGCATCGACCGGATCGTCGCAGATTCTGTGGGTCCAGTGGGCAGTTTGGAGGCAAAAGGGGGTTTCACAGCCGGAGTCAGCCGGTGTGATGTCCAATGTAAGTGTGTTTCAATAAGTTGATTCTTGATGAACTGCCAATACCATAATTTGGGCAGTCAGAGAAGAATTAGTCTTGCGTGACTTTGGATTTATCAACCCTCGCACAATCTGCTGGCAAAGGGCCGTCTAACAGATTGATGATGTCGAACTGAGTCCACTCTCTCAACTTACCCTGGCATTGCAAGCAAGCGTTAAGAGGCAAAGTCACGAAGAGGTCTGTGCTTTTGTGGAGACGACATCAGAGCATGCTGTCTGTTCCAACGGCTCCACCTCTTTTCGTTTCTCTATTGCGGTCTTAAATGTCGCCGGCTCGACCACCAAGTCAATGGCCTGATATCACGCAAAAAAAACAAGCATTTGTTGGAAAGTCTCACACTCTGTAGCTCATCTTGTCCAATAACAATTATTTTGGTCACAAGGTGATCGCTTGTTTGATGTCGTTTGTCATTTCTTTTCCAGCGTCCAAACTACTCATATTATTTACACATAGATATGCGCGCACTATGGGTCTTCCACGCTGCCAGGTGACATGTGTGGGTGGCAGCTTGAGTCTGTTCAGGAGCCGAGCCAGCCTTCAGAACTTCACATCCAAACGGCTTGTTGCGGCTTGTTGAGTATGAAATCATATGAAATCAATCGGTCTGTTGGGTGTCTTTCAAACAAACAACCAAACATTTCTCCAAACCGGTTTGTGCTGCCAGTTTCTGCTGCCAAGCAACTGGGGCAGGCTAATCTTTTGAATGGCCTCGTCCAAACTTGTGCTCCAATTCGAAGAGGTACTGCTTCCGTTGATGTCCGTCCAGTTCCTCAAGTCCATGTCCGTCCGTTGGCCACCCAGGCCACCCAACACGCGGGCCAGGAACCATGTAGCTGTTAATCTGCATAAGCATCATAAGCTGTGAAAACCGTGCGTGTTAAGCTCTTGTATGCACCTGCCCCACCCCCGTTACTCTCAGCATTCAAGTAAATTCGAGCGAGGTTTTTCCGAACCAAAGTCAGGCGTGACGTGTGTTCCTGGTGGACCACCTGATGATTAGATGGGCAATGAGGTTGGGACAGTGGCTTGGTCAAAAGCTGCCAATGAGCAGGTGAGATGCACCGCAAATACTCAAGCAAAGCCAGTCCGGAATTGCTTACTGCAACACCCAAGGTCCCTGGTGGTATGGCAGGCCGGCTTCTTGGAATCGCAACCTCCACAGTTAAGTTTCGTCAAGGCTCACCATGGCCCTCATCAGCTTCGAGACATTTTTGCAAATAGCATCACTTTGCAGGAGCATCTTATCTTTCGCGAAAAAGGCTTTGCCTGAGCTCCATCGTGAGGTTATTCCCAGACTTTCCAAGTCTCCATTTCTATGTCTGGTCCACGGACTCTTAAAGAAGTCCGGCTTGTAATTGAGACCCCATCTGGGTTCAAGTGCTATGCAAAGCAATGTATCTGAAAGCAGTACTTTAGCCTCTTGCAAAGGCCAAGCGACAGGTCATCTGCGTTGCTGGTGGGAAGAGAAGTGCTACTGCATGACCATGCACAAAGCCTTGGTGGTCAGCAGTCTCACTTTTTGTTTACTTGTCAGACCTGTCCACGTTTTCTCCGACCTAGGGGTCTTTTGGTGTCTCCCTAGTCCAATACGCACCCATGTTTCAAACTCACTCTTCAATATGTATTCAGTCAAGCGGTAGACCTTGCTCAAGCGACGTCAAGTGGCTGTAGCTACGACATCGGCTTTGGCAAAGGAGCTTGCTCAGGCTATCCAAAACGTCCTTGGAACTCAAGCCCATCCATGGAACAAGAAGCTACTAGGGCCACTAGGGGCTCCTGGCCTTACTCCTAGGAGCAAGGACGCTACTAGGGGCTCCTGGCATCGCTACTAGGAGCAAGAAGCCCACCATTTTGACTCCCGGCGATCCATCAAAAGGCTGGGCCAATGCTTGCCCAGATTCTGTGCCAGCAAGCCAAGCAGCCACACTCTCCTTGGCTGCACCAAGGATTGAAAGTTTGAACTCCCAGGTCCAAGGCGGTTCTTGAAACACAAACACCACCCACCCCTGGCCTGGCCCATCTATGGAACCCAAAAGCACTCATGGCGATCCGCCAATCAAGCAAGGGACACTGGAAGGTTCTGTCTGGATGCCCAACAACGCAGTTTGTAGGCTCTGCAACCTCAGTAGGGTGGAGGGCATCGCTAGTAGGTTGGAGGCCATCGCTTCTCGGAGGGGGCTGAGCGGCCTTTTGAAAAGTTCTTTAAAACAGTTCTTTTTAGGCCCTGCTATCGCGGAAAGAGAAGAGGAAGTACAGATCAGAGAGTGTGGGAAAAGCACCGATCAGGCTCTGCAACCTCTGAGTCGTAGAGAAGATGTAAGCTGTTTTTGGCATATCTTGGCATCGGTTAACTTGATGCAACTGGCAAAACTTGGAGCATGCCTTGCTACAAGGTCGAACAGGTCGAATACCATACCATTGTTAGTTAGTCTGCCCCGATGGGCCCGCCCGAATTTCAAGTCAAGACGCACATTGCAGGGACGGTAGAGCCCACCTCAGTTGGGGTCCCAATTAAAATCGAATTTATATATTGTTTCTACTAGCTTCTTGTTACTAGTAGTAAGGCACTTGTTACTAGTAGTAAGGCACTTGTTACTAGTAGTAAGGCACTTGTTACTAGTAGCGATGCACTTGTTCCTACTTGTTGACCGCACATTGCACGTCCGTTTCGGAACGGGTCGTTTGATCGAGGATGGCACGACTGAGGTCGGACTCATCGAGGCTGGCCTCGCTTGCTCGCCGTGCCCGCGGTGCGCCAGGTGCGAGTGCCGCAAAGGCGCGAAAGTCAAAGTAAAACGTCGTGGAGCAATAGCGAGCAGGAAAAAAGAGCTGAAAGGATGAAGCAGGAGAAATCATGCCTGTCAGACGATCTTAGCTTGATAGCTTGGAAGCTTTAATTGTATTTAGATGTACGTAGCTCCTTTTGTGACCTTGTGATAGCCAAACAAGTTGATCGTGGGTCCATCTTGTGCAGCTTGAGTGCAAGGAAAGTCTTGTAGATGGCCATCACCTTGCAATGTACTAAAGAAAGGTTTCAAACGCCACGGGACAAAAACCATTGACAATCACGGATACTCCACTCTAGAAGGGCTCTTCATGTTTCTTCATCACACATTCCACCTTCACAAGCGACTCCGTGAGCCGCGACAAGTGCACCTTAGTCGCCATGTTGCAAAGGCCATTGACATGAAATTGACCCATTGAAATCATTGCTTCTCGTCTGATAAACAACACCACCAAAATGCATCTTGCCTGAAAAAGGCCGAGCTTTCCACTTGGACATCTGCTGGTTGAACTTCCGGCCCCTCGGAAGGCGCGAGCTTTGAGACCCTGCATCTCTTCTGCTGATCATCCTTTCTTCAAGTTCTCTCTTCTCTGTGGCAGTTTGGTCGGCTAAGGCCTTCGCATCAAACCCTCGGGTGTCCTCCGGTCATTTGGAGAGTTTGTCATGTTTTGTCACTATCTTGACCCAAGGATTGCTTGGCTCATGATGCTTAGGTGTTGCTTCAACATGTCAATTGGTTTCATGTTCGTTCTCAAGGCTTGCAATCGAAGCTGACTGTTGAGCATGTCATGGCCCTTCGATTTTATTGATTGAACGTTTGAGAATTTAACTTTGCCAAGGCTCCCAAGAAAGCACCTTGTGACAAAGCTGCACAATCACAGGAAAAAAGATACACACAATGATGTTCTTGCAAAAATATCAATATACTTCCGCTGTCTCAAAATATTCCAAAGGCACAAAAGCAAGGAGTCGCAAGGCATAGCGCATCTCTTCAGGCTGCCACCCCTAGGCGAAGGCGGTCAAGGCACAGCTTGTCCAAAAAGATCCAAATGTGCTTTCCATATAGAGAGAGAGAGAGATCAATACATATATATATATATATTGTATATATATAGTTATATATATATATATTAATTAGAGAGAGAGTACAATATATGAAAGATATTAAAAAAGGCCTTATATATCATGTGGTCATGCAATCAGCATAGTACACTGCTGCTCACAGCACCAAAGCCATAACACCAGTGTCTCCAGGCTTGAAGAAGGTCTGGTTTGACAACTCGTATCGGAATGTATCGTAATGTCGTATCGTTTGAACTAGAATATGGTGTACTGTACTGCCGTTTGTGTAGTTCAGTCCAAGGCAGTACACCTGCCAGTTGTTCCCCAACCGCCAAGGCCCCTTGGCCTGACTGAGGAAATAGTCTTTTCGATCTTCCTCTGGCGCACTCTCTCCATGGACTTCCACAACCTGAGCAGTTCGTGCTGTAAAAGGCGCCGACTGGGTGAACGATGAGGCCATATGTCCAGGTGCATGACCCGCATCAATGTCTTCCCAAAGTCCAGCAACAGAGGCAATCCCTCAAAAACACGATCATAGCAAAGACACTGCGCAAAGTGGCAAAGCTTAGCCCAGTTCGATATGATGCTGCGAAAGAGCTCGTTTCAGAGATTCTGAAGGTCTTCCTGGGACGCATAGCGTAATGCTCTGTACATTTTGATGAACCAGTCTATATTCTTCTTATACTTACTTGTGTAACGCTTTTGAGGTTGATATCGACGACTCTGTTGCTTGGCGCCTCGATATACTTCCCGCAACTTCTTGATGATGTCCTCAATTTGCCTTAGATGTCACTTGTTGAAATGCGCCACAGACGCCTTGCTGGCTCAATGAGGTGCCCACTTGATGACATAGAAGTGGTATGGCTTCCCATCCTGCTTGTGCTGGCCTCACAGTGAGTTGGCACAAGCAGGATGGTGGCCAGCGGTGGCTAACGCACATCCCACCTGTTGGACCCTTTTCACAGCAACGAACATACTCCTTGCGAGCTTCGCTGGCGACTCGTGTGGTTTGGGTCTCATTGATCACTGGCGAGTGTGGTTTGTGTCCTCCATAAGCTCATTGAGGCTTTTGGAATTGAGCTTCCCAATCATCCTCCCCTGACGCATCGTCGTTGCAGTCGATGCTTTTTGTCTTTCAGCACACCCTTTGCTTGAAGGTCGTTTTGCATATCTGCCAAGGCACAATCTGCATTGGCGTCATAGCCATCACCTCAAGGAGAGTCCATCTGGGTGTGTGTTTTCTTTAAAGGGAGGTCTCCAACCAATGGGTTTGGGTCTATAGTCTATGTCCCTTATTGCAAAGGGTCTCCCTATTTTCTACACACTCATCTAGGCACGTGTCCACGTTGACACATGTCTTTTTTGCGGGGCCTCATCGTTCCAAGCCTGTCCTGCAGGTGCAACGCAACTGAGTTAGTAAGGCGAATTAGGGAATGAGGTCTCCACGCAACTCCTTGAGACTTCCTTTTGTCTCTCTTGTGTCAATCTGCTGATGATTCTATATCCTGTCAGTATACACGGAACCCCTGGAAGTCCTTCACTATAGGGCAAGGTGTCGGAAGCTATGACCTCTCGCCAGGCAGTGTTTTGTGAATGATTCTAGTGATTCCAACCTCGAAATTCCGAATGCATCCACAGGTTTGAAACAACGAAACGCGCCAACCAAATATCAAGCATTGTTCGCGGCTACCCAGGCCTTGACATCGCTTGTCTCCAGCAAGGGAAGTTCTGAGCCGGTCTTGCCCATAGCTTCCTCCGACTCCAAGAAGTCCTGCAACACAACTTTCGTGGCAATGGTGCCTCTAGACCTCCACGACTGCTGTTTCTGAGTATTAATTGATACATAGTACTAAGAACAATCTGCTAGTTTCCACCCTGGAGTGAGTGAACGGTCTGCTCCTTCAGCATCTCTGCTCGGTCTCTGCTGAAACCACCGATCCGAACTTGAATAACTGCTGCATGGCCCTGGTGCCTGGCATCGTCCGAATGTACACCCATCCGGTGTGGTTCAGGAAGAAAACAGCCTCGAAATAACCTCCACGCTGTGTTTAGCTGGGCTTCGATCTTTCTCAAAGGTGTGCCCCCTTTGAAGGTGTGCCCGGTCCTCCCACACCCACCCGCCTCACATCAGAGATCTGCAGGCGACACACGTGGAAGCCCAGTTTCTGCGCCAAATCTGCACGAAGCTCCTCCGATTTGAAGCCACGTAGCTGTCGAAATGGTTCTTCCCATGTTGTTCCCCCCCGAATCCCGAGGAAATGGGTCTTTTCCTTTGTGAGTAGGAGTAACCCCGTGTAACTCCATTGGTCAGCCAAGTCCGCATCTTCATGCCAATAAGTCACCGATTCTTGTTGGTAGAATTCTGGAAATTGGGGCACGCATGCCTGGACCAAACACCACGGAAGTTGCACTTGCAGACACCCCGATACGTGAGTTTTACTCGACGACTCATAGAATATAAGATATCAACTTCGGCACAGCTGACATCTAGTCACCAGAGTCGCCAAAACCTTGGTGCCCAACGTCTACACGGCAGAGAAACGTTGATTGTGACAGCTACCATGAAGTGGCCAGGAGCACCATGAAGTGGCAGACAGGCATAGGGAGACGGACTCAAATGTCATGTTTGGTAAAAAGGTGTTGGTGATTTGTTTGTGATATAGTAAGACATGGTTACCATAACTGAATCTACTCGCATTCAAGTAGTCCAATAGGCATTGCAGAGCATCTCAATGATCTGGTTGCCCTTCCAACAATTAAATAGCCACAAAATACTGTACAAACAAATGCGGAATGTGCTTTGCTTGTGTAATGACGCGTGGGCCTCGGTAAAACCTGAAAAAAATAGATGGAAAACGAAATACCTACAGTAGTTAGAAATGCTGGAAAACAAAAACAGAAAAGTCTCACAACAAATGAACCGTTGGGGTGAATATAAAAGTTGTACAGAAAGTCCCTGTCTGGAATGAAGGTCCCAGACCAGGCAAAAATGTCTTACGGCAAACACCAAAGGATCAGAGAGGCTCTGTGCCGAGTCCTCCCAGGTTTCAGCCAGGCTAGCGGCCTTAGTGCAAAGGATGTCAGCATTTCGCACCATCTCACTTCTCCAAAGCACATCGGATATTTTGCTCAAAGCCTGCTGCCCTTCAAGTTTCAATCCATTCGCGACTATCAAAGAACATGTCTTTGCAAAAAGTTTTACACAGCAAATAGCTAACAATGTCAGCCCAGTTGCATCAGTTTCAAGCTTGAGTGTGAAAGAAACTGCAAACTCCTCCATGACCTCCTGCATTCAAGTTTGTTCATAATACATACCATGACTTCAGAGGCTTCCAGCCTTGCTTGCAAGACCACTGACGACCTCAATGCTGATTCTGGTTAACGTAATCATTCAAGCGATCTCAAGTCGGAACTCTGGAGGATCATCCATGTTCTTTAACGCGCAACAAATCAAAACGCCTTGGGCAGCCACTGCCACCCACTTCCAGCCCCCGGGCAAACGAAGACTCCTTGGCGTACTGAACTCCATGCTTCGTGCACTTTCGGAGTCTTCCGTGTCAAATGAGTTCCAGACGAGCTGTGCCCATATCTGTGCAAGTACATTAGCTTGGCTTGCAGCGCCTGGTTTCACAGCATGTTCAATATTATGTCCTCTGTTCAGACTATCCGGAGGTTTGCACCCTCAATCCCCTTCAATTCGTTGAACAAGAGAATCGTCCATGCAAGGTTCCCTTTGTTCCAAAACCTCTGTGCCCGTGCACACTCACCTCCGTCTCTTCCGTGGCAGGCGCAGGCGATAAGGTGCGGATCCTCAGTTTCAACCCTGGCACAGCTCGCTCGAAGGTGCTGCAAAATGAACTTATCTTGTCTAATTGTTTCCAGCTTGCTTTACCTATAAATCGATGTTGTTCGTCGTCCTTCCGACCTGTTATTTAAAAGTGCAAAAAACTAACAATGGCCGGGTTTCTGTAGTTTGGCCTCAGAATAGGAGCCACCCAGCTCACCCAGCTCCAAGGCCATCAATGTCAACTGGCAGTTCTGCAGGCCCAAGAGCTTCACCTACAGTTTAGAAATGAACAAGAAAGAATGACACACTATTTTTTTAGAGCCCGCTCCCCCCCCTCCCTACTTATATAATTAAGTAGGCGCTTGCTTAATTGAGTAAGGAACTCAGGTAGCTAGTACCTTACTTAAGCTACTACAAGTAGTATGGACGCAGGATAGCTCACCCTTCTTCAAGGAAGCTCCCCCTGCACCTTAAACGGGGCAAGGGGGAGCTCCTTGAAGAAACGCTCGCACTAATGGTTTGGTTTCCTTTGTTACTATTAGCTTCTTGCTACTGGTCGTAAGGCCAGGAGCTACTAGTAGCGTCCTTTCTCCTGGTCCTAGTAGCGATGCCCTTTGTTACTAGTAGGAGGCTTAACTCTCAGGCTGCATTTCTTCTTGGGTCATTCGGAACATCTGCTTGCGTTCGCATTTGAAAATGATATACTAATACGGCAGTCGTTCCCTTGGCCAACCCGCAAGACGAGGAACCATGTTCTGCTTCACTTCATCATGTGAAAACGCACCACCTTGAAAGCGCACCGCCAAGTCTAGAGTCCTGCGAGCAAGCGACGAATTCAAACTCCGACCCCTGATGGCCCGATGACCTACCTTTTGATCCTCACAATGTGAAAAACAAGAAAGACAACAATAAAACAGTGGGGGGTTGATTGATACCCTGATACCCCCGCGGAACGATGCGTCTGTCTTCTCCTGGAGAAAAATAAGCTATGAACAGGGCCATACAAGTAAGTGGATGTTTTCCCTTGAGGCCAGCGCATTCTGGAAGGCTCATCACGACAGCATCTTCCTAAAAGGTATCGGTTTGATAGACACCCGCAATACAAACGCCCTCATTCCATCTTCCTGATCTTGTTGGGCTTTTCCAGCGCCCTTGTTTGCCAAGAGGAGACTGGTGCTGCCACACTCTTATGGCTCGTGTCTCTTTATCCCAGAAGTCGTCGAATAAGGGTCCTTGTTACTAGTAAGCGTCCGATCGCTCCTAGGACAAAAAGTGTGGCCACAACTGCAGAAACCCGAAGGTCGACCTCTGATTTGGCAAACTTTCACGATACTGCGGAGCGCGCTGCCAATCAATCCAAGCTCTATATCCGCCAGATGTGGATATGACCAAGGCAATGGTTGCGTCCTGTCTTGTCCTACAAGACATCTACCGTATGTGTATATCTACATAAACGGATTTCCGATTAACCACAAAAAGAGGTTTCAGTTCTTGAAAACCCGAAGAGCACCGGACACCTTTCACCTGCAAAAACAAAACTAAGCACATGACTATATACACAAATGTCCTGGGTAAACATCGCCTTGATCGTTTGAAGAAAGTGAAAATGCCAGCAAATGTCCTACGTGTGTGCCTGCCCCCATTGATTTCTAGGCGCAGTGTCTATCTGCATGTTGTTGTAAAAAGAACTCATTCTTTGCTTGGGGTAGTAAGGAAGGAAGAAAGCAAGCCAGGTCTAAGTTTAAAGTGAAGAAAGAAACTCTGTAATTATGTGTGTGTGTGTATAACAAGAAGTAGTTATACAAGTCCTCTGAAGCTCATTGATTAAGGCACGCCTAAAAGCTGCTTGGACGCCAGTGCTCTGAGGTTTTCTGTTAGTTGGGGTCCGGCGCGCAGCAGGCTGCCCCGTGTACTGTGAGCCCAGTCGCACTCAGTCCTTGGAGTGGTACTGTAGTGAGGCTTCAATCTCCACCTGCTGCATGCCTTGCACCAACTTAGTTAAGTTTCCCAAAAATCTAGGAACCAAACAAATAGTGCGAGCGCTTCTTCAAGTAAGCTCCCCCGGCCGCTTTTATGATTTGGTTTCTAGATATTTGGACAATCTTAATGTCACAGTGTTGCCATGAATTAAACTGCTTCGTGGCCGAATCATGACTAAACTTAAACCGAAAGCCTGCCACCGACTGGAAGTTGAGGCCACATGTTGCACTGCTTGGACTGCTTGCACTGCTTCCTGAGCGGAAAAATGCCCAAAGCTGCAGCACAACTGCAATTGGTTCGTCGCTCTTCAATAAACAAGATGCACTTGTTACTAGTAGCGATGCCCTTGTTGTTAGTATCTTCTTGTTACTGGGCAACCATCCAGCCTGCAAGGGTGCTGGAGCGATCCGAGTGTCTTGAACAACAGTCTCCTCAGCCTTAGTTTGGACAACCAGGCCTTGAACCCCACACTGTGAAGACTGTTCAGGTAAATCTCTCCAAGGCACTACAAAAAAAAGAAACAAATTTACTTCCATTTTTTGCAAACATGTAATCTATTTTTCTTCTCTCCAAGTTACTATGTCTTCACGCAAAGCTCCATGTCTCTGCGAGCTGTCATTTTTGGGTGCGTTCCTTGGAAAGCGAAGCGATGGGCGTGAGCCAAACCACCCACGCTCAGCCAAGTAACAAGGACGCTACTAGTAGCTCCTGGCATTACTACTAGGAACAAGGAAGCTACTAGTACCAAGGGCATCGCTACTAGGAACAAAGGGCATCGCTACTAGGAGCAAGAAGCTTCTAAGATTGGGACACACCCGACGGCTTGCATTCCTTGTACGGCTGGTCCTTGCCTGCCTTGAACTTACACCACACCTTGCAAAAAGCGGATTTCTGCGAAGCTAGCTGCACTAGAAAGCGCATTGGGTTGGTATTGCATACTTCACAAACCGACCGTGCATCCAAGACACCCAGGCGTACTTCTGAAAAAAATCTCCTGTTCTGTCCTCCCCAGCCCATTCTTCATACTTCTCGACCAGCTGATTCACCTGACTGTTGGAAGACAACACAAAACACAACGCAAACGACCATCCACGCAGCAAAGGTGGCGGTCATGCTTTCCAAAAGGTGGCGGTCATGCCCAGTGCCCAGTCAAGTGGCGTTCTTGACCACTAAGTCGCTGTTCATGGACGGCTTCAGAGAATAGATCCATAGCGTGACATTCCAACCTAGTGACTAGTGAGTGAAGAGGAAAGTGTGGACTGGACAACAATGAGAATCCGCATCGTCAACACACATCCAAGTCGGGGCATCTGACCTCCAAGCACCTTCGGTGCATTCTCCACAAACTCCAAAGTTTTGCACTTGATCTGCGGTGGACCTGGGAAATGCATCGAAAATGCCGAGTATAAATTGTGCCACACTATGCCCACGTTCGCTCCCTGTTTGCTGTCGTGGAGCGAAATTTGCAGGTGTCCCAGAGAGCATCTTCCAGCATTTGCATAAAGCGTGTCCCGCTGTTGTCCTGCAACTGATGGCAGTCCCGCCAAGCAAAGTGATCTTCGTCAGGTCCAGAGATCCGCAAAGCTCTGACCAAACGAGCTACTCATGTGCCAATGTCAACAAACTACCAGTTGACACACAGCCCTTACAGTGCCCCTACAATCCTCAAAAGTTGATTCAAAAATATGAGGCGAATGAATGCGAATGAGGCGTATACGTGTTTGGTCCCAGAGTGATGCAGGTCCTCAGTGATGGTTGACCGGCGGTGGCTGTTGACTCTTGGGCGTCGCCTTTGCGGGACAAAGAGGACCAAGCAGGCTCACGCGGTCAGTCTAGGTCCATGATGGTCGGTTGGTGCTTTGATACACTTCCAGTACCTTTCTCACAGCTCTGATCTCTGTCCTTTGGAAAAGAACTTGGCGTTTCCCGGACATTCTACATAGCAGGTCCCAAGCAGGCACAGTAAACCGGAGAGGCTAAATCTAGGCTCCCCAAAGACCAAACACTCCGAACATCCATGCAGCTCCCACCTGAATTCCGCATGCAGCTCCACTGCAAGTTTTTCGGATTCCGCATGCATCTCGGAATTCTCACTTGCATCTTCAGATTCACCTGTACAAAGCATGACGGGATGGATGGCCCACTGCCCGGCCAACGGATTCTGCAAAGCAGCATCTGTCTAGAGACCTCTAGAAATCTTCAAAGCTAACCACTCTGCAAAGCAGCTCCCCTAGTTCTGCCTGACTCTTCAGTGCCAGACGCTGATTCTTCCGTCTGCTCGTCGCTGTCTGAGCCCAGCTCAGGGTCCGCAGGGTAATCCTGTGGATCCTCCTGCGGATCCTCCTGCAGAAAAGTGTGTGGAGTGCGTGGAAAAGCCGTGAGATTCCCGAGCAAAAATGGAAAATACTGCATTTGGATCGGGGCTCATCGTGGCCTTCTGACCAAAAACAGAAGTGTCGGTGGCGCTCATAGTCCTCGGGCAACCCAGGACAGTCTGGAAGCGCGGTTCTCGGAGCAGCAGGTCCCGATGGATCCTGCCAACTCACAAGCTTTGGCATCTTGGACATGATGCCGTTGGCGCACCTGATTCTCTGCTTCTGGTAGTGGTGGTAATGGACCAGCACCAACCTAAGACGTTTTTCGATGGACATGAGAGCTAAAGCACAGGTCAAGTGAATAGAATTTGAGGAAACTCTGATGGAAGACGTGATTCCATCCCTAGCAAGTGTGGCGCTTCTTCTTTCACCTTCCCCTTTCAAGGCACAGAACTGTGGCACCGACACGCGGGAGAGATGCGCTAATTTCTGATGAGCTTCCCCGAGATGGCCTCACCTTGGCGCTTGAGGCGTATCAAATAATGTTCTTTCGTGCCTTTTGTATGTGTATTCTTGGCTCTGTTTGTTACTGTATGTGTTTCAGTGTGTTTCTGTCTTCTTTTTGTTACCCTTCTTTTTGTCTTCTCTCTGTCTTCCTTTCGTTTGAATTCGCACCCAAATTGAAAACCCATCTAACCAATGTAATGCCCCACCTGAGGTGTGAGGGGCTGGTGAACAACCTCCGACGATGTGGACGTTGGAGAAGCGATCGCTACACCTGGCGACAAACTCCGTGCTCTTCGGACCAAAGACACGAGATTGCAAAAACGAAGACAGGTGAAGCATGTTGAAGCCATGATTTACAAGTATAGATTATATCAATGAAATCATTGCTGGTAGCACATATTTTTATTATATAACACCAAGTCCAAGCATGCATGGGCCACTCCCCAAAGAGTCGGGCCGTTTCTGTGGAGCTGGGATGGTCTCAAAGCCATCTAAGCCTCGTGCAATCGTGCATCTCTTGGATGTTCAGGAAATCCAATGTGCAAACTCATCTGCGCCTGAAAAGGGGCCTGGTCGCAAGTCTACCAGATTCCTGCTTGACCTTGGAGAATGGATCTCGTTCAAATTGTTTGTTGTTCATTGTTCTTACGACATGTTGGTGCCACACGTCTGACGCAAAACACTTCTGAGGTCACCACTCAACTAAAAACCCCACCAAGGGATCCCCTGCACGACTCCTCAGTTTGGAAAATAAAAACGAATGCTGAAAACCCCAACCGTTGGGAGGAGAAACCCTGTCTTCTGCCAGGGCGTTAATCCCTGATGCCCTCTTGGAGGAGATACCAGGGAGAAGTAAAGAGAAAGAATGGTTGGGATGTTTGAATCCTGTCATTTCTGTGTGCCTCACGTTCGACGTGTTGAGTTTCCAGCACGCTTGGCTGAACACCAGCAGATCCATCAGCACCCCCCTCGTCCGCAGCTTGATGGGTCTCATCACAGTTACCTCAACACGAGGAAGGCAAATGTCGGACACGCGATTGATTTGGCACCCCCTGGCGCCTCCTCTCAGCGAAGGAACTTCTGAAGCAGCGCAGCGAAGAAGGTCCTGTGACGAACGGGTGAAATGGAAGAATCCCAAGCACTGGTGAAGACACGCAACAAGAGCAAACAAATCAAGCCACAAGAAACTGCAAAGAAGAACGCGGCGCAGCGATGCAAAAAGACTCACTTTTCCTCGATGCGGCCAAGCTGGGTCAATGATCCGTTAAAAAACAACACTGACCAGCTGCTGACCAGGATGAAACGCACGTTTATGCTCTACGTGCATTGACAACTGCTTGTGTCACTCCCTTGCGGACACACACAGTTCCCAGATTGGCGAAGTGCTCCTTGACTTTCGCCAGGATGCAGCCCGCCCACATCTATGCCTCAGCGATTTTGAGCAGCACGGCCGTCAGGACCGCGCTGCAGACGCTCATGCTAAAGGCATTTCCAGTGAGATCATGGCATAGTCTGCGCTGCTGCGTAAGGAAAGTGCTCTTGGCAGCCTTGAAATCTTTGGTGAAGATACCCTGCAGGGCCAACACCTCTTCAGCACTCAAGAAGCGCTCTTCATTGTGCCAAAACATGGCGCTGTTGGCCACCAAACAAGGCGTACGATTGAGCTGCACTGGTGCCCGTTGCTCGCTCTTTGCCACATCCACAATCACTTGGTCGCGATTGCTTCGCTTGGGCACCTTCTTCAGGGCGACCTTGATCACCCTCTTCTGACGCGCATTTGGGGCCTTATTCACGGGCATCCCTGCTCGACCAACACAGAAGTGCTGGAAGTACTTCTTCAGCTCCATGGCAGGGCTTTTCATCTGCTCGATCATATCAAAGACATCCTCCACATCACACTGGCTGTATTTGTCACGGCGTAGGCCGATCATCCAGCACCTGTTTCGGCTTTGCGGAATAAGAAAGTCACTGGTGTTCAGGATCTTGTACCCAAAGTGGTACCCTGCCCTCTTCATTGCATCGGCAACATGAAGAATGACCGGTGGCTGGCCATCGTTCTTTGCTGTGATTCCCTTGACATTTTCAGCAATTACCACGGATGGGGAATGCTTCTTCACGTAGTCCATCATGCCGCTGAAGGTTTCTCCTGTTTCTCCTGTTCCTTCCTTGATGCAATTCTTGTAGACTTTTCTGTCGTTGTTCTCCGTGGAGACAGACTTGCAAACAAAGCCAGTAATGAAGATGTCTGCTCGTGGCACCCTTTCCATGGCTCCAGTGACAAGATTCAAGACCTGCTGGCATTTCAACGTCTTGATGTCAGAGAAGAGCCGTTGAATCTCAGGAAAGTTTTCCATGATCCATTCTTGTTTGCGCTCATCAAATTCGCAGCTAAAGCTGCTCTCCAGGCCCAGACATTTGGCCAGCACCATAGGGGAGTCGGTTCCACTGCAAGCGGTTGCCATTTGGAGGCCTGAAGCCACATCGCTGATCTTGCTCCTCAAGCTTCGAACGGTTGTTCCCTGCTCTCTCGCCACGGCTTCCAACTGTTTTTCAATGAAGAAGTTCGCCATGATTTCAGAGAAACCCCCCAGTCACAACACGCAGGAGCTAAGGAGTGATCGAATGCGGATCGAGTCTAAAAACTCTGCGGTTTTGTGTCAAGGAGTTTGCATGGACTCTGTGACAACCAAAAATCGCCATTACTAGTTTCATCTATTTTCTGAGTCTGACAGATCATTGCAATTAAATGGTCAGTCCTGTGGTCTTGCACCTAGGCAAGCCAAATGGAGCACACCAATAAAAGCTGAAAAGTTGCTGAACGAAGAGTGTATAATGTCCAAAAATCATCTGTGTGTGGTGTGAGATGATTCAGACCTGAAATCTGTCACCTTGATCACTGTGGTATGCAGCTGTCTGCATGTTTCGCCCAACATGCTGTGGCAAGAACCCACGTCACTAAGTTCGGTGAGGACGTTGGCACCTTCAGATGTGCGGTCGAAAGGACAAGGAGTGACTGAAATGCCATGCCAAACAACCGTGGCTGAGTTCGACATGATTCCGCATTTCATGGCGAAAAGGGATGAGACGAACATCTGTCGTAACGTCCCAAACCGGGTCACCCGGCCCTGCAACATCGTCGCATCCGAGGGCGCGATTCGGCTGGAGCTGACGCTTTGGGTGGCCTGGGAGGCCTGAACCACGGTAAGCGACGTGACTGCTGATGCATGGCACAAAAGTTTTTCTTGGACTTCTACTCAGTTGTTCTTGGACTTCTACTCACTGATTCTTGGACTTCTCTAAAGGTCAAAGGACTACTTGGAGATGTGACAGTTACCGTTGTGAAAGGACCTACTAGGACAAAGTTCTTCTCAGTTGTTCAAAACAACAAACATGCAACAGAGCAAGCCGATCTAAACAGCCTTTGCCCTCCTGCCCCAACAAGCGGTGGCCAAATTAAGATTGTGGAATGCAAACCCTTTGCTGCTAACACAGCGAGCTGCGTTATGTTTGAAATATTTGCCTTGTCTGTTTAATGTCAGGGCCTTAAGCCCTTGCATGTCAAAATGCAGACGAGTTACGGGCCAATTTTCATCAGCTTCTTGCCATCTTGTCCATTTGTGCCACCCCTGCGCCAGCAACAGCGTTCTGTATTCCACATTCAGCGAAAGATTGGGCAAAGCACTGCTGTGCTTCGGGGTGCCTCCAGCGAGAAATAAGCCCCTGAGTCTTCTCGAGGCAGAATGTAGTGGATGCCCAGGTGCAAGCCGCTGCACCTCAGTAGACATGCAATTTGGTGAGCAGGAGTGCTGCCAACGGTGATGTCTTGCCAAGAGCCTGTCACGTCCTTCTTCCCTATGTCCTCCTCTACTTCTAGCCTAACAGTGCCTTGCACCATGCTAAGACCCAGTCTCCTCCATGCCGCTGGCCTGCACGAGTTGTCACATTGCCCTGCACCCGGATTGGCCTACCCGCTCTCACCTTGATCCCAGCCTCTGGCGAGTACTTGGGGAAAAGAGCTTCCCAAATCTTCTCCTCATTGCAGACTCAAACATCTGATCAAGAAAGGATTACACCCTGACTCACTAACATGGAAGTGGAAAATGGCCGCTTGGAAAACTACTTTCCTTTACGAACAGAGGGGCTCTCCCCTTCCATGTTAGTGAGTCGGAGTTAAAATAACTTGAAATTTGTATATACATAAGCATTCATTCCAATGTGCCAATAGGGTTTGACAAGCGTCTAGGATGTGACATTGAAGGAGTGTGAGCTGACCGAAAAGGGCCACATCTTCAAAGCCTTACTCACCAAGCTGTTGACTGTTGAAAGAGAAAAAAAAAAACTATAAAAAACCTATAAGAGAACATCCACATCGAAATCAGGAATATTTGTCACCTGCTATTGGTCTGAAGTTAACCCATCGACGCACTGAGTTTTTTTCAAGCAGCTTTTGCTTGTGTTGAAGGCAATCTTGATGAAAATCTGGCTGTCGAAGTGTCTGCTCAGGACCTCATGGGTTGCTGCTTAGCTCTGACCCTGCTTAGCTCTGGCGGATTTGCTTGTATTTGAGGCCTCTTGGGTGGCGTCTCTCCCAGGGCTGTGGAGTTCATGTGCAGCCTGCATCTGCATCTTTGCAAGAAAGTCATGTCAGACTGGCCTCTGCACAGATCGTCCTGGCCTCTGATAGTCCTATAATGGAGTTGCAGTGTCGATCCCAGGCCTGCACATGTCACATGTTGTGGCAGAATCCGCAGAAGTCGGAAGCTGCTCCGAAAAGCGTTCTGAACATACTGAACCTGGAGACAAGCAGGACGGTCCCAAGAGCTGGACGATCTTGGTGCAAAGACAATATTGGTGAGAATTCCCAACAAAACCAGCTGGCCTGACACTTGCCTACGGCTAGCTTTTTCCATACACCTCAGCTTGGAGCTTGAAATGGTCAGGTTTGAGCCTACAAATTGTGGCAGGAGAAATCATGCACCAGAGGATCCCATTTTGGCCCAATGAAACGACCCAGGATATGTAAGGCAGCGCAGGCAAGGGGCGTGTGTGTGCCTTGTATTTCTTGAAGACTGCATCTTCCTGTACCCAACAGGCAACGTGAAGTGGATTGCTCAAAGTGTCACGTCTTCTCTTACCAGCAAGACAAGGATGTTACCGATTCACCAGGCAAACAATTATATAACTCCCGGAAAGGCCAAAGCATGTCAAATCAAACATTTAGTGGAATTCTCCAAGAAGCATCACACAGCATCACATCTGTGTCAACCACAGCCTGCAGAAGGCCATGTTCGATGCAGGATCCTCGGAGGCCCAAGCCACAGCAAGCACATCTCTCGTCCCTTCCTCGTCCCTTAGGAACAAGTGCCTCGCTACTAGTAACAAGTGCCTTACTAGTAGTAACAAGAAGCTATTAGAAACAAGTGCCTTACTACTAGTTTCCTTGTCCCTTCGCCCGCAGAATCTCATGGTTTATCAATTCTCATGGCTCGAGAGACGTGAAAACAGGTGATGCAGCGATGTCAAACAAACATGTCCATACTGTGCCGGGTCACGGTTCCAGCTGATCAGCTTGGAAAATGGTTCTTCTTCCGGCCTGAAAACCAAGGTCTGTGTGTGTTTGGTTGCTGGTTGGTTGGTTGGATTGTTGGATTGATTGATTGTGTATTTGTTTAGTTATATATATATATAGTTGTCTGTGACACCTTGCACAGAAGGAACATGTGTGCCATGCCTGTCATCAGCTTTTTCGGCCTCGCGTCCAGCCATCATGTAGATGAAGTGCCATTTGAGCTCGGATCTATATGCCATCCTCTCAGAATTCTTCAACATCTATATTACAGTATAGCGCTGTCAGAAGTGCCTCTGCCAAAAGAGCTGTCGCTTTGCAAGTCAAACTACCCGGCCAAACCTATGTGCGCTGATTGGTGTCCTGCAAGCCTTCCGGAATTCTTCCATATCTACCCAGCTGTCTGCATGCACATGTACGGATCCAAACCTTAGGGTTGCATTGTGCGAAGGCACACCCTCTTTCAGGACATACCCAAAGGTAATCACAGTCCTTCCCATGAGTTGGAGAGGCTCACCACCTTTTATACTTTGTTTGTGTGAATTTGAAAGCACTTCCACGCTATCCTATCAGTTTGGCGTCATGTCTGCAGCTCAGCGGCAGCTTTTTGGCCAAGATCCTCATGGGTCTTTGGTCAAATTCGAAGAGATCTCGAAGTTCTTCGTTGTCTTCGTTGTCGAGTGCCTCCTTCCATTCATCCATCCTCAGGAAGCAGCGGTGCTGAAATAATTCTCTAAAGTCTCCTGCTGCAAGACTGTAAATCTCTGAGTCAGGAGTGCCAGTCCCAGAATAAGCTTCCTCTGTAAAATCTGTCCATCCTATCCTTTCTGATGCTTCCCTTTCCCATGCCCTGCTACAGTTTTCTTTGCAAATAATATGCACATTTCATTTACTCATTTGTTCCCTGTAAGAGTACCCAACTCCTCCCAAAATTCCAGTCATGTATGGCCTCCCATTCATCTCCATCAGTCCTTCCTCAAGAATCAGAAAATCAACCTTTCGACTCCAAGGTCTCTGATCAACTCTCTATGTACCCACCCACACATAAATAGAAGGTGGGTCCTCTATTCCAGTTTTTTTTCCGAAAAAAGAAACCTGATCAACGTCTGATCTTCGTCTTTTCTGAGGATCGATACTTCGCCATTTCGATTCACATCCACACTCTCGAAGAGTTCCTGCCAGCGCTTCTCAAGTCGTGGATCAGGATCAGGGCCTCGGGCAACCCGTGAACGCTGGTGGTTGATTGTATGTGGGTTCCCTTTAAGGGCAAAAAATATAAAGCAACCAATAGGTTGCCAATAAGGGCGGTGAGGCTGCCAGGCTGTGGCTGTCTTCCTACCCCCTCATGCTGGGCTCCAAGCCGGTCGGTATCTTGAAAGGACCTCCATAAAGACGATTGAAACGAGAATCCTTAGCGAAACTTGCTCTGATCTTGGCTTGTGCAACTGCAGAAGCAAGGATAGGAAACAAGGTCAGTTTGTCGTGTTTAGGCGATTTGCGGCTGGTTCGTGCTCAACAAATTTCTGCTGGGTCTCTATGGCGTGCTGAAGCAAATGGCAGCGCAAAGCAACCACGCATCCAGAATGACTCATGGCGGTGGACGTGTCTAAGATCTCTGGCCTCAGAGAGTAGCCACAGCCATTCATTCATCTCTAGTCCGCTTTGCAGTCTCAAAAATCATTCAATCAACAATCCAAACTAAAACACCCTGACTGCTACAAGAAAGGTGCAGCAAGTCTCCTTCCCCTTCTCCTTCTCTTTGTTCTCCTTTCCTTCTCCTTCTCCGTCTTTGTCTTCTATTTTGAGCTTCGAGCTGTTGCAGGGGATCTTGAGCCCAGCTGGCAGGCGCTGCACAGGTTTGTAGCACAGTCAGCGAGGCTTTGACAGGGTCTAGTCCCATGGTCTCTCCCGCGTAGAAGCCTCGCGCACGGTGAGAAGCGGTCTCAGCGGTCGCTAACCAACCGAACCCCACAACAGGACTTCTGTCACTTCTGTGGCCTGCCACTTCATTCAAGCATTCCAGCAAGCCCTGCACAGCGCTCCTGTACAACCTCGATTGATGATCATGGGCGACTTGGAAATAGGAGGTACTGTAGATAGTTGTACTATAGTCACTGTAGTCTGATTTTTCGACCTAGAGATTTCGAGAAGCGTTCTTACTAGCAGGACGTTGGCTGAAAGTAGCACTCTTGTGAACTGACATGCAAGCAAGGATACTCCAGGCCGAGTAGATCCACCGCAGCAAAGCCAGCATCGTCTGGATCCTTAAGTCTCCAAATGTATATACACCCAAGCAGGAAAAGCACGCGCAGCCCTCAGTATGTTGATAGCATATGATTGCACTTCCCTCCATACTACACAACCAAAGGACCAGGACCACAACATCCAAAGACCCGAAGAGTCACGTGGGATCGATTCCAAGCATTTGCGGCTCTCTGATTTGCACGGCTCTTGTCCCAGGCAAGTGTCCAACTCAAGGAGTCATATGGAGTCATATGGAGTCGTCTACAGTCCCCTTCCACAACGGATTTCAGGGAGTACAAACCCAGTGCACCATAGCACTATGGTGCACTGGGAGTACGTTTTTGGATGTCAAGGAGCGGCAAAGATTCTGAGCCAATCATCCCAGCTGATGTCCACCTCCCACAGCGCCTCGGCGAGGTCCTCCTTTGAAGCCTGGAGATCGGGGTCTCCGAAGGTCGAAGGACCGAAGGAGTCCAAGGAGTCGAAATCGCTTTGAAAGCTTCTCGCAGCTTCTCGTTCAGAAATCAATTGAAGACTTCATCTTCTTTCAAGCTGTTTGACCTGTATTGCTTTTTGATGGTTTCTGATGTTTTTTTATGCTTTTTGTTACTGTGTATTGTAAGGAAAGAAATGTCTTTGGAAGGTTCTGCATCTGGGATCATAGGAAGGCAAGCGCAGATCAGCTCGCCCTAGCCGACTAGCCCAAACTCCAGAAATCCGTTGCAGCACGGTGCCTGGCTGTTGAGGCAGGTCGCGGCAGCACTCATTAGCTGCACAGCCTCATTCAGCTTCTTCTCGAACTCGACAGTTCCCACGCGGCACTGGCACCAGACAACGTATCAAATTACCTATAACTGCCAAAAGCCAAATAAACTCACTTCTACATAAAAGTCATGGGATGATCCTCATGATTAAAGCCACTCCTTGTCACACAGAGCTAGCGTCCATGGCCCCTGCCTGTGGGCACGTGCTACGAAGCGTCTCAAGCAGCGATGTCTTTGCATCTTGAGTGTCTTTGCCTGACACAAGTCATGCATCTTACTTATTCATGGAAGTTAAGTTTCCCTAAAAATCTAGGAACCAAATCAGTAGTGCGGCGTGAGCTATCCTGCGTCCTAGGTAGTAGCTACCTAGCTACTACTAGCTACCTCTAGCTACTACCTACCTAGCTACTAGCGGCCTACCCCACCAAAAAATCAGTCATTCATCCCACACCAACTTTGACAAATTGGCTTGCTGGACTTGTGCGGTGCTTTCGTCAGGAGCTCTACAAACAGCTGTGCAGTGCGCGGTGTCCCAACCTTGAAACAGCTGGATCACCGCTGTGTGCCGAACGGCATCGATGTCAGGAGCACCAAAAATGGCTTGCAGCTCCATGTGAGCCACGCACTGGGCCCCACCCTCACGCACCTCATGCGAACCGAATGGTTATTCTTTTTGACTCAGTGACTCAGCAGGCAAACTATTTGGAGCAGAAACAAACTGGTTCAGCACTGGAGCAGAGCAGCACAATGTCTGCATCCGGCCTTTAGCGTGACAATGCGGCTGGCTGTGCTGCCAAATCCGGTGCTCGGTGTTGCAGTCAGAAAATCCAACAGCGCGAGCAAAACAATCAGTTCTGCCAAACTTCCTGGTGTGGGCCTGTTCAGAAAATGGAATGAAAATGGAAAGAGAAATGTGTCCAGTGTGGAAGTCAGATTTTTGGTTGAAACAAGGATTGATTTTACCAGCGCTCTGCTGTCAAGCCTGTCCAAGTTCCCCCGGTAGACCTCCTCAACTCCCTGCTTGGAGACTCGCGCCGAGAACCACTCTGCGGCAATATAGCCAATGCTTGGGCAAGGTTCCTGTCCACTTGGTCTGGACACTAACGTGGTCTGGACTGACAGCAATAGTCTACTTGTTGGGTCTTCAAGAAACCCTCTCCCTCTCCCTCTCCCTCTCTCTCTCTCTCTCTCGCTCTCTCTCTCTCTCTCTCTCTCGCTCTCTTTCTCTCTCCCTCGAGGTTGCATGTGTGAATAAAGTTACTATCTGTTCAGTACCAACGTGCAGGAACTTAAAGAGTTTCAGCAAGGCTCTGATGGTAGCGCCGATTCCAAGCATACTAACCTTGCAAAACGAGTTGATTCAGAAGTTCAATCCGCATCTAATGCGTTGAAGGAGCAAATTCCCTGTGGCATCCTGAATTCGCTTGGAGATATGGTCCATGCCCTTCACGTGCAGGGACTCAACCTCGCTTGCAAAACTGCAGACTCACTGACCAAAACTTAGTCTAAAAACAAAGTGGGGGTATCTGGCTCAAAGTGGAGGTATCTATATATTCATAATCTCTTCATCTCAAGGGCTCTTTTTGCACAATGTCCTTCCCTTCCACCTTCCCAACCCCACCTGCTGCCGCTTAAAAGTCTCCAGCGGCGCAGCCGCTGTGGAGCTGGCGCTCGGCGCCCACCCGCCGTAAACCAGGACGACATCGTCGACCAGTCGCAGCTCCTCAAACAAAAGTCAAGAAATCACACGAAGCCACCAGAGCAATAAAATAGGGGAGCTGTTGAATAGTTGTATGAAATGTCCTTCGTTGGACTTGGCATCCAGGCTGTGAGCTGGGCGTCTCCATTTTAGCTCGCCGCTACTAAAGCGTGGTCAATGTGGTCAAACCACTGAAACATTGCAGTGGTCCTACCCTACCTACTGCTGCACAGTGCTGGGTGGAGAATCAGCACTGAGCAACTTGCCCTCCACCTAAGCTACAGGATGAGATGAGCAGGGTCGACAAGCAGCAAATATGTTTGCTGAGCACCCTTGCTTCTTCGTATTGTTACCTACCGAAGGGTATTTCCACAGAATGAGACACCTGCAGAGTTTTCGCATCCATGAAATGGACGACCATCGATGAATCTCCAACTTCATGTACCGCGAAACCAAAGGCCGAAGCGCCCCACTTGAACTCCGTGCAGTTGGCACATTCCTGCAACGGATGGATGCCCATCCCACCAGCACCATTTCCAAAATGGTACAAGGGCTTGTCAACTTCCCGAAAGTGCTGCATCACATGGTCGTGACCATGGAGGTAGGCAACCTCACGGCTGCCAAAGAAAGGGACCCTGGTTTTTGCCCTATGCGTTACGACCTTGCGTTTGGGCATTCCCTCTTATATAATGAAAAGGGGAAGCGTCCTTTGGAAAATTGCAAAAGCATATGAAATGATGCTTCCGCACTGCGCACTGCTTCCTCTCCAAGACACGGGCTTCTCACCTGAAGCCAAGGACTCAAGAAGCCGTTTGGCCACGACCAACTCGGGTGGTGAAGGTGGGCTACCATGACGGTAGGCCAAGCTGCGGATGGGCCGATGCCCAGCCACCACCTGATGGCAAAAACGCAGTGGTTGTGGGCATACGTCCCCAAGCGCTGTTGCCATGCCAAAACCCCAACTGCCGCAAACCCCCAGTATCCAGTGCCAGTGCAAAACAGTCTAAGTCAGCTTGACCCTGGAGACACTGAACAGACACCCTTGTGAAATCAAGAAAGTCCACATTCAAGAAAGTCCACATTCAACGCTAGAACCCCTGCCGTGAGCAATCTCTCACACATCCGATCGAGCCACATCCTGCCTGTAGCAGGGTATCGGACGACTCGCCATATGCTGCCTTGCGGAACATCGGCTGATCTCAAGAAGAAGGTTTGCAAGCAGGAAGTACTATGTGTTAGGACAAAAAGACCCTGTGACAAACCTTTGCATCCAGCTTGATACACGCGAAAAAGATGTCAACATCGGCCTTCCAAGCCCTGGGAAGGGCCTTGACCGCCTTGACCCCTGTCTGCTCGTTCCGTTTGTTCTTTCACTCTCCAAGCAGGCCAAGGCTCCGTCCGTTCCGAAAGCCATTGCCATTGCCGCTGGCCAGCTGCTGGGCCAGCGAACTCATCCGTCAGATCCTTTCAGGGAGACTCGTTGGAGACTCGTCCTGTTGGGTCGCCTCGTATGGCCTACGGCTTGGCTATGGGAGGTTCTCCTACGGCTGGGAATGGATGGTACGTACGGCTTTAGACAAGATGCTTAAAAGCAAATATCATATATGCAAATGTGTGTGTGTGTGATTGTGTGTGTGAGTGCTAGAGTTAGAGGCTGCACGGAAGAGGTGAATTAGGTCTCAATGGCTAAAAGCCAAGCATCAGCGTCATTCAGTGAAAACATGAAGAGAACGCAGTCTTTCTAAGAACCGTGAGAAGGAGGATGCCCCTGCCTGCTCGAACCGCCGCCCCTTTGGGGCCTGGTCAAGCACTCCTCCTTCAAGTCCAACGGAGTCTACGATCACAAATTCAATATGCTTCTTCCCCACTGGGAAACGGAAGCTATAATACCTTGTGCACAACGAAATGTGGAGAGTCTCAAGACATTCAGAAAGGTTTATGCAGGTCGTCCCAGGCCCGGCCCCTTTCAAACCACGGCTGCCAAAGACACGGCGCAGGCAGCTTCCATTGCTTGTGTTGCCAGAGCAGCAAGGCAGAAACGTTGCCGCGATGGTCGTGATCACCCAAAGAAACCTTCACACGGAAGGCTGCCCGCAAAAGGATGGAATGAGGATGCAAATCCTGGAATATTCTGTCCGTTCCGTTCTCTGGAATTGGATTTGCTCCATGCCATATGTGCTGCTGTTCAACAGGTGTAATGGGGCATGTTCTGCCCATGCTGTGACATCCGCTCTTGCCTCAGAAGCCTTTCTGTGCTATCCCACAAGTCGTAACATGTGTGGAAGCAAATTAGCGGCGGATGTAATTACGGCTGATGTGCTACCCCCGCCTGCCATGGCAGCTCCTCCAAGTGGCCGCGACTATAAACATCAACCTGGAGCCAAAAGCGGTCATGGCTCAAGGAACCAAAGGACACAAAAGTGAAGATCTAGCATCATCTGTGTGCTTCCGAGCAACAAAGGATTCTTGGAGCTGGGAATCGTCCAAGTCCTTCACCTTGGGTTCGAAGGTGTGGTAAGGAGATCGTTGCTGTTCTACAGCAAGCCCTACTACCAAGATTGAGGCCAAGCCACACCGCGTATGTAGAAGTTATCCTTTGCTGAGCAACCACGCAACTTCACCATATTGAGCGTCCAAAGCTTTGGGATGACTTGCGAGAAGGAAAAACAACTGAATCAATGTTTTCAGAGACAGTTGTCCTCTCTCCAGTGGCGCGACTTTTTGAGGCCCAAGCCCCTAAAGAGAGGATGAATTTTGGCTTCAGTAAAGCAGCCAGCTTGTCCATGGCATCTGCCACAAGTTTCCTGAGATGCAGCTAGAGATCCATGAGCTGTGCAATCGGCTGTAAGACGTAAGATGTCACTGGTGCATCATTGTCCCCACTGAGATCTTTACTGTATGTCCTTCCACGTCATCCGCAGCTGGCCTTTGGGTTCAACTGGAGTGGTGAGGGTCGTTTTTGTCGCCAAAATGCTGATTTGACGCCACACAATTTCGATGGCCAATGCCACCGGAGTTCTCAAGGTCACCAGCCTGTTGCGGCCCAGCAACCCGGAAACACTGGGCCAGTGATCTTCCACATCTACAGTCCCACAACGTCTGTCTAGAATCCCCCCCAGTGACATTCCCCAAGCCGGTGAGCGGAGCGGCTGTGGCCTCACCACTTGCGAAAGGTCAACGCCAACGACTAGCATCGACTAGCTGCCTAGCTCACATATTGGGGGCCCACTGGCCCGACCGTCGTATTCACCGGCTAACGTGTTGTTACGGAAGAGGGTGCTTGCCTCATACCTACCCCATCCCCGCGGTCACGCGGTGATTTGTTTCCTGTGGGCAGTCAAGCCTGTGAACTCAAAATAATCCCAAGAGAAAACCCAACCGCTGGGGGCATGAACCAATTTTCGCATCTCAACGCAACAGCGTGTTAGCATGTTAGCGTGACCCGTGCCAGTATGGCAGCATGATGCAACATGTCAGCACGACAGCCTGACAACGTGCCAGTGAAACACCACGCCGGCACATCAGCGCAACAACCACAAGCGCGCACGACAACGTGTCAAAACACGTCTGTGTGACAGCACTCTACGTGCACAACACACCAACATGGCACCACGCTGTCAGCTTGTCGGAGTGAACACCTCAGCATGTCAGAGGTTATAGCATGATAGCAGGTTAGCAAAAGCGGCACGGTAGTCTGACGGCACGTCAACATGTCAGCAAGCACGACAAAATACTGCATCGTGACATGTGAGCACTATACGCCGTCATATTGCAAGGCGCTCCGGAACTTGTGGCAAGCTGGCCCGTCTCCGGAACCTCCGGAACCTCGGGAACTTGCTCCGGAACCTCCTCCAGAACCTCCTCCGGAACAAGCCTGCTGCGTAACTTGCTCCGGAACCTGCTCCGGAGCCTGCTCTGGAACTTTCCCCGGAACTTGCTCCAGAACCCAGCTGCTCCAAAACCTGCTCCGCTCCGGAACCACCTTCGGAACCTGCTCTGGAACTAGCTCTGGAACCTCCTCCAAAACCTGCTCCGCAACCTGCTCCGGAACCTGCTCCGGGACCTTGACCGGAACCTCCTCCGGAACCTGCTCCAGAACCTGCTCCGGAACTGTATCTGCTCTGGAACCTGCTCCTCCTTCCAGTGTTGAGCTCAGGGAACCACGGCACAGCTCTTTTTGCAATCCAGTTGGCGCAAACCTTGTGCCAGAGAGATTAAGGGCAGGAGGCTCTAGAGTTTCAGATTTCTTGGTGTTGCTTAGGAAAAAAAAAGAACCTGCTCCTGCGGAACCTGCTTCGGAGCTTTCCGATCTGCTCCGAAGTCTATACTATGGCTGAAGGCCCCTTATGCTTCGCTGTTGAGGAAAAAGATTCGACACCCCAGGGTCCGGCTAAAAGTCTTAAAATCATGTAACTGGCCAGCCGCGGCAGCAGCTGGTAATCAAAAAAGATCAAATAAGACCCTGGGCAACTCCACCCGATGGAATTCTCCCCATCCGGGAGATGCGTGCCTTGTAGCCTCGCTCACATGCAGCGACGCCAAAATCGCCAACGGAAAAGAAGTAGCTCATCCCAGCTTTTGGCACTCCTTCAACCCAGTGGGCTCAAAACAGGCAAAAATCATCCCACCGACTAGGTTTGAATACATTAAGAACAGCCACTGCTCTCTTGTCAGGAAACTCCAGCACTGGATTCTTGTGATGGCAAAGATTTATATACTGTATGCCTTGATCACAAAAGACCCGCCTGCAGTGATGTGCCCATGTTCAAGACCCGGGAAAGCAAGCTGCCTGCAAATGAAGCATTGTCTTGAACAAGTACCAGTAGTTGACAAATGTAACACTTCACAACCGCAACATGCTTTGTCGGGAAAAGAACGGCCCCCCTTGCCTGAACAGCAGAATCAAACTGGCCACACTGGCGAAAATTAATGCCACCAGTGCCCATCTAGATCTGATCTCAGTTTGGCGCGCGCGCGCACGCACACATACATCGCTTGCCATAATGATTGATTACATTGTTGGGGCATGCCCCATGATGGAAACTCCGAGCAACGCAAGCCATCACATCGGTGTGCAAGAGCCACAAAGCTTTGGGAAGCTCTTTTTGCAGCTGGGCCATTGCTACGTCACATCAGTCGCCTCTTCATCTCGAATCTCATCGTCCACAAAATGTCCTTGGTTTGCTGGCTAATGTAGGGAGACCAAGCTCCACCAGACTCCTGAATTGCAGGTTGTGCCTTTGTCCTTTCTGTTCAGTTCCTCCCAGAAGTCCTATCTAACTCCGTCTACCTCCAACACGCAGTCTTTGGCCTCTTCGTTCTTTCCTGAAAATCAACTTGATGTGGCCTACCGTCTATTCTTTATCCATCTTCCTCGTTTTTGCTGTCGATGTGGTCTCCAACTTGTGCTTGTTTCTTCGAGCCAAAGCTGACGCAAGAGTCTAACATGTGCGCTAATCATGATGGCAGCTAAGCTTGCCTCACTCAGCCAAAAAATGCCAAAAAGGTCTTCTCTGGGGTCAACTGAGTCAAACCGACGGAGCTGCTTCCAGCCGGTCCTGGAATTCCAGCTTCGCTGGTGGTCCAGGAAGGCGATGCAAGCGGCGGCGGAGACTTCGGAACCTCGAACGAAGCTTCGTTTGGTGCGACGAAGAAAACCGCAACATCTACGAATCTGCACCAAAATACCAATGGACAAAACATCGGCAAAAGGTGGACAAACATGACGAGATGAGTTCGCCAAAAAGAGAGAGAGAGAGAGAGTGAGTGAGAGTGAGAGTGAGAGTGAGAGAGTGAGAGAGAGAGGTTTAAACAAAAGAACCTTTGAGTCGTCGAGTCGGCAAACAATCCCAGCAGCGAAAAATCCATGCTCGGGTCGTCCATGAGTGACACATGTCTCTGCTCCATGGCCTCGGCGACCAAACTGCAAAAACCGGGGCTGCGCTGAGGCACTGCTGCGCTCTTGGCTGAGGTCGCAGCAGAACTTCGGCAGCCAAGCTGCAAATTAACAAATCTCTTGGGGGAAAGCTTGAAGCTCAACAACATCTAGAGTTTGATTCATGTTGGTTCAAGGTATTTGGTGAACACTGAAAAGGGTTGGATCGGCCTTGGGGCTCCACAACCCTCAAAGGGAAGCAAGCAATGATTGATGATGCACGCTAGCCAAGTGTGTTTTTTTTCTGCAAGCCAAGCTAGCCAGTTCAGCCCCCTGATCCAAAATGGCTCAAGCAAGTGGCCACACAAGGAATAAAGTCCGCAGCTCTCCAGAACTGAGGTGATCAGGCCGAAGTGTTTGTGGATACTCCAAGCAGCTTACAAACTGCCCACCACTCATGTCGCACTCATTTCTGGCCACGTCCGAACGCCAACGCCATCCTTATTGTTGCCTGAGCACCGGTTGCAAAGCCGCATGCAGGCAGTCTTCGCTGCTTCATATGCTTCATATTCATCAAACTGGTATCACGGGCTCTGGCAATGACAGAAAGCAACAAATGGAGACAGCTTCACGGGTCCCGCGCCTTTTGGGGGGCACCTTGGCGGCCTACTTAGCCTGGTCAAGGGGTGATATACAACAAGGCGGGCTCTTTCGGCCATCCAAAGACAATACAGTGTTCAATACAGCTTCAAATAAAGCTTTTCGCATATTCTGTGGCAAACAAGGTCGGAAAAGAAGAAAGTACTGAAAAATGCGTGTTCTTGTGCTCAATGTTAATACTTCCAGACGTTTGTGGCCACCTGCTTCTTGGCAAGTCCCTGCTCTACATGCCAGTCCTGGAAGCAAAACTGCAGGGGGTCGGGGTTTCACATGTTGGAATGCTAGCATTTTGAGTCCAAAGTCCATGTCATGGTCACATCTCTGGAGGCAAAGGCTTGAACAAATGCAGAATTCTGCAGTGAGGCCCGTTGTTTTGTGCAGTATACGCTCTTAGACACTTCGGTTGCCTGCTCCAGCCACGCCTGAAAGAGCACAGGAGCTTTTTGCCTTGCGCGCAATTCGGCCTCAAATAACGTCGACAGAAAGGAGGGACGCATTTTGACAGCTAGTGTTGACAGCTCCACCCAAAAGAGGGATATCACGCGACGTAGAAAAAAGAACTGTCAGTACTGATGAATCATCATGCCTCTACCTGCTTCAAATGGTTCTTCAGTTCCAGCTCCTCCTTGATAAAAGCATCAAGCAGCAGGATTGGTGATCCCCAGATCCCACTCGCGAACAAAGGTGATTACATTCAGCCACTCCTCCATGTCGCTTTGCATGCGCTTCTGATCCCACTCCACATGCGCCTTTGCAGGAAGTCAACCAGGTTTGCACGGAGCCATTCAACAAAAGAAACCCATGGACCAACCGACCAACTAAGCGTGGAAAACCCGAAAAACGCTAATGGCCTTGAGCTCAAGGATTTCCTTCGCCGCAGCAAGCAGCAGCTGCTGCCTCCCTTCTGGTCCCGTGCTCCTGTTCAAAAGTAGCGGCAGCTGCAGGCACACTTCCACCAAACAGCCTCCAACAATCCAAGAACCAAAGGAACACTCATCTCAGACGAGCAGCAAGCTGGTCAAGCGCGAAGCCAACATGTTCACCTTCTCCTCCTCTACCTGCCGTTGCTCACATTGCACATATTTAACGCCTTCTTAAAGCCACCTCGTCTTCTGCTGCACTGCCCACTCAATGAAATCATGCTTTGCAGAATGTTGCAAGTGCTCTGGTGTGGGGAACGAAATCCTCCAACCCAAAGGTCCTTGTCCACCTTTTGCTTTTCGCGTTGAAGGGCTGCCTGCTCGAAGCCAAAAGGTTCACTCTTGACCACTGGGTTTGGAGAGTCTGGTCCCTCCTCCTGCCCCAGCTTCAATTGACCCAACAAACTGTAATGGAATGTCAGCTTATCAGCTTGCAGGCAAGGAATTGCAGAGTCTGAAATTGAATGAGATTAAGCAGGATGGAGGACAATACCGACCCAACTTTCGTGGCCCTATTGTTGTCCCAGCTCATCGAAAACGTTTGGTCCGTTTGGTACTGAGAAGTCTGGCATTGACGCTCTGCCATTGACCCCTGCTAAAGTGGAGGCCATCCCTCTAGGTTGGAGGCCATCGCTATTAGGTTGGAGGCCATTGCTATAAGGTTGGAGGCCATCGCTATGAGG
>CAXAMN010012002.1:928034-965820 GCA_963970005.1 Durusdinium trenchii
TTCCCTACTGGTATTCTTAGGAATTGGAACCCTAGGCCGGCGTGTGGCACCGCAATCAAGTCAGTACGCATATCCATGAGTGTGTTTGGCTTCGTGCCAACCCGGGATGAGCCCGCAGAGTGCCTCCCGTGGACCCGTCGAACGGGTGTACGTCGTTATCTCCCCTGCCCGGAGATGTACGTGTCCACAGCGGACAGTAGCTGGCTCATGCCACAAGAACTCCAATTTTGTCTCATCTTTGGAATTCCAAGTTGGCTCATGCCTTTACGTGACCGTAGCGGTCAAAGGTGGCAGCCTTCGGGCAAGCCGTACGTGGTCGCAGCGACCAAAGTCTGTTCAAGGCTCATTGGAGTCTGTCGCGAGCTTAGTCCCCCCCTCCTTCCCCTTCCCTTCCCCTTTCTTTCTTTGCTTTCTGGGGTTTTCCTGAATGGAATACTCAGGATCTCCCCTCTCTTTCCTTGGTGTGTCCCTGGACGATCGTTCGTAGCTGGGAACACCTTCCTTTCTCTCCTCTCCCTCTCTCTCCCTCTCTCTTTCTTTCCTTCTCTCTTCCCTCTCTTTTCCCTCTTCCTTGGGTGTCCCTGGATGCTTTCGTCATAGCTGGGAACCCTTTTCCCCCTCCTCCTTTGGTGTGTCCCTGGACGCTTGTGTCGTAGCTGGGAACACCTTCCTCCCCCTTTCCTTTCTTCTCTTTCTTTTTCTCTTCTCTCCCTACCCCTCCCTCCTGTCAGGACCTTAGCGTGGGTTGCTACTAGGGGCTCCTGGCCTTCTTACTAGGACGCTACTTTGGTGCTTCTAGGGGTTCCTGCCCTTACTACTAGGCGCAGAGGTTCTTGCCTCCCTTCGGGGAGGCGTGTGTGTGTCACCCTTGGAGTCATAGGGATGCTTTTGCATTTGTTTCTTTTACACCGGGGGTGCTGATGAGACCGGTGCTAACAAAGACACTCATCAGTCACCTGTGATACAGTTGGAGACGTCCAACTGCGTACCTGCCATTTTCCAATTTTCTGCATGGCGCGAGGCTAAGCCAAGAACCTAACCACACGGTTTTGTTCAGAGCTTCAGTTCACTTTCCGCAGATGTACACGAGCCGCCGTCAACCTGTCCGACTCGCGATCGCCGTTCCTTCCTTTTCCTTTTGGCCACCTCTCCGTTTGAAGACCCCCAGGTTTCGCTGGTTCCCTACTGGTATTCTTAGGAATTGGAACCCTAGGCCGGCGTGTGGTACCGCAATCAAGTCAGTACGCATATCCATGAGTGTGTGTGCGTGTATGCATTCACATCTACAGAATCCAGCAACTCAGAGCACCCCGCCATTCTCGTCCGTTCCATCCTGACACGGATTGAATTCATGTCAGTGGACACAGCAACACAATAAGCGATACAAAGCCGCTGCACGGGCTGAGCAATACAACTGACTGGGCGAACCTCCTCGGCATTTGCTGCATCGTCTGTCTGTTCGTTTGAGGGCTGCTGGTCGGTTTCCTCCTGAACACACACCCATTGGACAATGCTCCTCTTGTCTATCTCAACATGGGCAAGGCATCATGAAACAACTGATCTTCAAGGCAAACATAATTATTGTTTTTGTTGCGGTCTTCTGGTACAACTCTTTCTGAATCCACAATGCACAAGACTTGCATCAAAACATGTCCTCCTCTTCGTTCCCTGCTTCCTGCTCAGCCTCCAAACCATCGTCCGGCTCATCGTCCTCGTTCTCCTTATTTTGCGTTATCTAGTCATGTCTAACCCAAAGATCTTGGTTCAGCTGTAGTCTCCGCTCTATGCATGTGAATAGCGAAGTTTGAAACCTTCTGCGATGGAGCGGTGAATACCGGTGAATGTCCTAAATGGTCTGACAATATAAATGAGAGGTGATCAAAAAATGTCACAAAAAAGTAGCTGCGAACTCCAAAATACCATGTTGTCAAAATCAGCCAAACTCCAAGATCCTAACTGACTCTTCAGAAGGTTTGTACTCGTCTTTTGCAAGCTCGCGATTCGTTCGTGTCTTGATCGCCTAGCAAACGAAGGAAGAAAAGTTGCAGCGAATAACGCACATAATGAGCCAGCTTGATATATCAGAATGACAGCTGGAGACACCTGCTTGTGCTTCCTTTTCCTGTGCTTCTCTGGTGCAGGAGCTATTGTTTCCTTCGGGCATCAAATGCACAAGCTCTGGATCAAATTCCTCTGCCGGTCGGTCCTCTGCTATGTTCTCCACGAGGCCTTGCCATGCAGCCACATTGGACGCCAAAGACACGGAAACACATCGCTCTGTCGCCTCCTTGCTGATGCTTGCAATCCAGAACTCGATGCTCTGACCAATATCTCTTGTAACGGGCCTCTTGTCAGGCACATGTCCGCGCCACTCATAACAAAATGTATCTTTTCATTTGTCTGATCAACACCATGACTTGCAGACTTCAAACAGCAAACCGTCACCTGTACAGCATGCATGGCCGCATAGAAGTCTGGACCTGAACGGATCGACACAAAGAAAGGAGCTCGCAGCTCAAGACTCAAGACTGGGCGACCAAGTCTGAGCTAAAGCGAGCTGATCGTGAAGCGAGCTGAGGACTTGGGCTGATTGGAGCCAAAGCCCAATCCTTAATTCTATGAGTCTATGAGTCTATGAGCACTTGTCATTGGACGCTCTTAGGTTGGAGGCCATCGCTCTTGGGTTGGAGGCCATCGCTAGTATATAGGTTGAATGATTCATTGATAGACCTTCCTGGCGTCGCTTCCAAGGTTCCAGGTGGACAACTGGAGTCTTATCGACCAGGGCACACCCGTGTCCAAACCTGCGGTGTTGAACTGGCTGGACACACCAATGCTTTCGTGACAGGTCGAGTCCAGACTTTTGGGCTAGAAAACTCATTCAATCGAAAGTATAAGTTGTTTGTAGGTAGGTATCAAGTAGGAGCACACTCGCATGCAATGCGAACACCTCTCAGAGACGTAGTTGCACCACCTCACCAAAAAAAAGAGGCGACTACAGTATACATTAATGTAACATGTAACTCTTCACATACCAAGTTTCCCTCTATTGAGTGCTGCACATCATGTCAAGGCCCCAATCGGACCTCTCATGAATGCAGTGCTTGCAATCGACCAGGATCTGCTTTAGCCTGGAAGTGTGACTGCAAGGAGTGATTGCAAGATACTGATCCCCTCATCATAAAACATTGCTAAGCCGATTCTGGTTGTTTGATGTTGCCATTCTGGTCTAGCGTCCCATCTGCTGCTTCTTTACAGTCACTTTGGAAGCAGCACCAAACGATGCCAAGAAGCACAGAAGACTTCAAGAGAGGCGCTGTGAGCTCCACAAAGTCTGTGTGCCGAAAGTCGCAACCTGCTCAAAAAGGTGACATGATATGCCTTTCAAGTTTTGCTTTTGTGAGTCATATTGATTCTGTAGAGCATCCACCTGGATCCGGCTCCTGGATCTTGTTGGGACCTGCGAAAGGAACTGGATCTCAGACTCCATCAAGTTGGTTTGCTAAGACTGAGATAGCTCCAGCATCAAGTACACACTGAATGACTCGATTCAAGAAGCTGCTTCCGAGCGACAATGTCTCCTGTTATATAATATATAAACCAGCATAGACCCCAAACAGTGTCAGTATTATTTTGGGGTGTCAACTCCTTGAATTCCAATGTTGGTGGGAACGCCTGCAAGTACAAGTATGCGTCTCTATATATAGCCTCCAGCTGTTTGGGAACTGCACGTAAACAATAAGTGATTGAAAACACTACAGTAGGTGCAAAACGATGGGATTTCGGATGTATGCCATGATAAACTCTGAGGGCGATATCACATTTCAAGTGCTGCATCACGGTTGCATTCGTAGCCACGCAAAAACATACCCGGACAAGGCGCTGGAGAAAGAAAGAGCGGCGTGGCCAAGCAGGGGACAAGGCCCGGACGAGGCGGTGAGAAAAGGAACAACGTGGACAAGCAGGACGAGGAGGACACAGGTTTTGCAACTGGGCACCAGGAGGACACCAGGACAAAAAGAAGGACACAGGGTTCGCCAGCGCGGCCGGAGGACAACACCATGACAGGTTCAGGACTGTGTCCAGTTTCTTTCTTCATAGAGAACCCCAACAGTAAGTTTGGGGAATAAGTCGACTTCTGGAAAGTCACCCAAACTGCAAACATCATCCTGAGACCACGGACCGCTGGCTTGGTATCCGTGATGATGCCGACTATGCCTGGTGGGAGAGTGGCCTCACAACACTTGAGCGTAAATCCAGTCCTGCCGAAGGAATAGACATACTCCAGTCCTCCAGTCCGGTCACCCTGCCTTCCCGGCGAATCACCCTAGCACTATCCTTTTGCCGGATGCGAGTGGGCTGTGGAGCTAGGATTCCCCAAAAATCTAGGAATGAAATCATTCGTGCGACCGCTATCCTGAGTCCACATGTAGTAGCTTAAGTAGCTAGTAGATGCTAGTGGCGAACTTCATCCCTTACTTTCAGTAATTCAGTAGGCACCTACTTATTTGAGTTTTTGGGCCACCGATGTCTAGGACTCGTCTTCGAAAATGCAACACCACGAGCAGAGTCTCAAATTTGGCAAGTCGTCCCTTTCACTTGAGACCGCTGATTGTGAATTGATTCGGATTTAGAAGCTCCAGGTATCGGGTATCGTTTCAAGTGCGTCCTGCATGGCTGCAAGTGACATGTGTTCCTTCTCGACCTTGGCTTTGAGGAGCTTACTGCAAGTGCCAACCCCGACTAACAATCCTGAAAGTACTGACTGCTCCTATAGAAGTTAAAAAACACCAAAAAGCAAATCCAGGCTCTGGCAAAGGTGGGACCGATAATGGCGGAATTCATGTGCCGCGCCATCTCCAAAAAGTTCGACACATCCGCCTTCCACGACGCCAGACTCCGGGAGACTCCGGGTCCGCAGGCAGACCGAGTAGAGTTTCCAGAAACTCTGGAGCCCCTAATAGCGTCCTTGCTCCTGGTAGCGGGTAGAGTTTCCAGTTTCTGCAATTTCTGGAGTGCCGGGCCTTGGAGATGTCGATGTCACTGTCCAAGGCCCAAACGAACTCATAGCGCTTTTCCCAGTCCCCAGCCTACAGGAGAGTAGATGAGTAGATCCTCTTGGGAAGCAAAAGGCTTTTTACGGACAGGGCCACGAGAACCACGGTCTTAGCTGTGTTCTAGCTCATAGCCTTGCCTCGTATGCTTTCCTCATCAAGCACGGAAACCGAGCACAAATCACTTTTGAACAAGGCGCGGAAGCATACAACTTTGGCTTATTAGCTTCAATGTTATTCAATATGGTTTGCCTGGCGTTTAACGACAGATTCCTCTTTGAGCTTGCCCGCGTTTCTGCAAACAATTGCACACGTGCTTCTCATCTTACACCAGAATCAAGACAGCGTTCCAAAACATAGAAAGGCTGCCAAGTGTCTGTAGAAAGTGAAACTTGTAGCCCATCCCAGAGATGGACTTTAGCACATGCTCCTTGTACCTTGTTCGACACATTAGATATTAATGTCCAAAGCTGAGCGGTCCAAATCGGGCACCATTTCTGATTCCAGTCTGCTGGCGAACCCCGATAGTGCGCCAACATCACCTCAGCATAGATCACAAAATCGAGGTCTCTGAGTTGGATTGAGCCTAGCGTCCTTGCTCCTAGTAGCGATGCCAGGAGCCCCTAGTAGCTTCTTGTTCCTAGTAGTAAGGCCAGGAGCCCCTACTAGCGGCCTTGCTATTTCGTGTGTTGCTGTATGAATTAATCAAACAGGCCCTGCTGAGGTCACAACATCATGTTCGATTCCAAGGTCTTTAACCTCAAATGGGAAACTCTACTGTTTGAACCGGACGATGCAGCAGAACTCTTCTGATACATCTTGAGATATCAATCTCTTTGCTCCTCTCCCAATTCAAAGGGCAAACAAACAAGGAGCACATTGCAACCATGTTACATGACGGATGTTCGCACGGACCGTGTCCTTCAGTGAACACTGTCATTTGGTAGCAAGCAAGAACCTTAAAATCAAGATCTGTAGTTTCTATTGTACGTTTATATATACATATATGATATGCATATACTTTATAGCCTTGTCCGAGCAGAAGCAGCATGCCTAAGAAGTTCTATTAAGAAGCCCTTTCACACGGAGTGTCAGTTTACCTCTACCAAGAATCATAGATTGACCTTTCTCGGAAGTCTGATTTGTCGCTTGGAGACTTAAATTATGTATTGCAAGAATATCGATCGAGTGAACTTGTAAATGGCACCAAACATCGTGCTAGCTGCAAGTCCTGAGTCCTTTTGCTGCCGTCCACCGACCAAAAGAGCAGAATTCTCGACTGGCTGAGTTGAATACCTCAAGAAAAATTGTTGCACAGCAGCAGACCCCCGACAAAGAGCTGAGCTAGTCACACTGAGAAAAATATAGAAGCGTGACTTGGAGAAGAAGTCCTCGAGCACAACAGAGACTAGCCGCCACTGTCCAGATCTGATCATTTCAAAAATTGGTTATGACAAATAGTAGTACTACATAGTAGCACTACATGACCAAATAAACCAAGAGTCTGCCAGCCATCAAATCATAGAGTTGGGCGCTGCCCAAGGTGAGAGCCTGACTTAGCACCTGAGGTCAGCAAAAACTAAGAACTATTATGCTTTCTCGTGGCTTGCTCTAAGTGATGCACTGTGCAACTGCAAGCTGGATTGCCGAGCTGCAGCTTGAGATGTGGCCACGCAAGCAGCTAGTCACTTCAAAGGGCAACGTCTTTTTTTAACATCGCTACAAGACCAGCAAATTCCAACTCACAAATCAACGAAGTGTTTCAAGTGTTTGTTTTGCACACTCCTGCTCAAGTCTCACATGTGTTGGCTTAATGGCACTACACAAAGAATGTCTGGCTACTTGTACGTGAGCGGAGCAAACTTGTTGAGGGAGGCGTCTTCATTATGCCTTTGTCCTTCAAAGCCAAGCCACGTGGCTTGAAAATGTGCGTCGATTGTTTGCCACATCTGTGAGAGTGCTTGCTGTGGTAGGTTCAGGATTCTGCTCATTGCCTCACGCCTACATCTGCAGCTGTGCTTCCGATGGATGCACTGCTGCACTTGCCAAAGAGACGCTTGTGAAACCCCCGAGCCATCTCACATGACTGGCTTCACATCGTCCTCAACATCAACATGCCGATTGTGCCGATATCTAGGTTGTCTAGGAAAGGACCCTGCTCTCAGTCCTCATCGCCATCAGGTGTCCTTTCGGGCACCTCTGGTGGTGGCGAAGGCGGTGCTGCAGACTCCTGGCTGTGCAAGAAGTAAAGGTATCCCAGGCACCCAGGCACTTTGACACAGCACATATCATGCCCTCAAAGAGGTTTCTGCGCTTGAAGATATCTATGAGAAGGTGTTTGTGCCCCTTGAATAGGGTCCCTTTGAAAGAGGGCCTTATCAACCAACGGCAAAAAAACACATTTGTGCTTCTTATTTTTTGTTAGAAGAGTCTCTCCGAGTCATCCCTGCTCCGTTGCCTTCGGTGCCTCGGAACTGACCTTGTCAGCCACAGCCTGAAGACAAACATCTCCATCCATCTGTGAGTCTGTGAGCCATTGCACTGCAATCAGGATCTTTCAGTACTGAGTATATGTATATAAGCGAACAAGTAATAGTATCGTTCAGAAAATCTTGTGCAAATGCTGCCTTGAGGTCAGAGGTGTCAGCGAGCTGAATTACCTTTCAGAAAACAGGAATGTGCACTGCATAATCTGCAAAGGTGCCTTGCCAGCTCATGTTCAGGGTTCAACCACTGAGTCAGAGCCCATCACCTGATCAATCAGGCCGTACTCCTTGGCCTTCATGGTCAGAACGGCAGAACAGAACAAAGATCCAATGGTCCCTCTGCGTTCGGCGAAGCCTTTGACAAACATACGGAGTGCGTACGGAGTAAAACCGCACCTCCTCTGCTGACATGAAGTTGTCCCGCATTAGGTCCTTCGAAATGGTCGCTTCATCTTTGCCCGTCCTCAGGCCATGGGTGGCACACCACCTGACCTGTCAGACCTGACCTCCAACAAAGTATAACATAAGAGATGTAAAACCGTAAAACCACTAGAATACTGGAAATCTGGGTGGTTGAAGTGTCCGAATGTGTGAGCACGACCTCGGCAAAGCTAATATACCAGGTTTGCCTTCAGGAAAGCAGGGGATGTGCAATCGGGCACCATGTCCAGCGAAGCTACCTGATTGTAGCAGGAATAGAACACCGTAGTCGCGTTGAGTTCTACACTTACACCATTCCCCTCAAAATCTGAACGAGTCTTTGCAGTCTTGGAGTCTGTGCAGGATTATTCGGATCATCGAGGCTGCCACGGTTGTGACTTGCACTGATTAAAAACCTTCTGCAAGCTAGCCAGAAGCTGCTAGATCTACTAGGTGGAGACATTGCCCATTGCTATTATGTTGGAGGCCATCGCTACTAGTAACAAGAAGCTACTAGTAACAAGGGTCGCTGAGTTCGCACATCGTGTTTTTGAGTTTAGCGCAAGCACTCACGGTCACACGATGATTTTGGTTAACTGTTTGCTTTTCATTGAGCAAGTGATCTGTGCTTGTCAACCTTATCAAACAAAGAAAGGGACTTGCCGAATGACGTGTCTGGGAATGCATGGAATGTAGGGTGACGAGAAGCCTTGACTTCAGAATTCAGAATATCAAGGCCAGCCTCCTGCCGCTGTCGCTACCATGGTCATTTTTTCTCCGATCTTTTGCGTTGACTCTAGATTGGGAATGACTTTCTGTATGCCGGCAGCGGCTTTGAGCGCACAAATACAAGTCCCTCATCATCCAATCGCTAGCGATTGCACAAGCAAGCTGGGAACGGACTCAATTCTGAAGCGAATGCATGTCCAGCTGCTTCCGGCCAGGATATGTAAGATTTGAAATGGAAAGGATCTGAGCACCAAGCACTTTCGAATACATCCTCGGTAAGAGGGCTTAACAGAATTTCACTGGTCTCATGCCACTTGCATCATGCTGGTTCAGGTGGCCGACCGCACGATGTTCTCATGGATTTGCACAATCTGTTGGGCTTCTACCTGGCAAAACGATTTTGGTTTGATCCATCCTCTGGCCAATACTCTGGTTTAAATTGTCGGGCGATAAACTGGCCCTGGGCCCTTATGCGAGCATGGCATCTTGGTAGCCTGGTATGCCCACCTTGATGTCTTCTGCCTGACCCTGTGCTCCACCCATGGCTTGGTGGATCATGGTCTTAGCCGGACATGCCGCATACCACATGACTTGCTGCGCAACTTCTGTCAGTGAAACCGCAACACAACTAAGCTCTCAACACGACTATGTGGAAGCGCAATTCCTGACTCTCTCACAGTGCGGAAGAAACATGTAATGTGGACTTTGTACTACAAACAAAACACAACTCCAAATACATGGACCATGAAAAATGCGGTTGTGTCCCTAGCAAGAACGCTACGCCTCCATTCCTAGCAATATCAAACAGAGTTCACTTCAACAGTGAGTGGTTTCAAAGTCAGCGCACCAAAATCGATACATCCCTCGCAGGCGTGAATGGGCCAAGTGACGCTTGCCCTTTTCGCCAGCGGCCAACAGAAAGGAAGCCATCGAGGCAGCAAGACCTAAATCATCGAGACATTGCTGAAAACCGTCATGCAAGGTCTTCATGTTTCCAAAACTCAAAACCAAGGACCCCCAGCCAACATTGATTGTGATCACAGGCGATTTGATGTGCCTAGGTCAGTACTGTTCAGAATTAGTCTCAGTGGCGATAGCAACTGATAGCATCCAGTATCTAAGCCCTTTTCTGCATTGTGTCGTAGATGGAGAGGCCAGAAATGACAGACCCACCAGCACTATTGATGTACAAGTAAATCGGCTTGTTGCTGTCCTGTGTGCAAGATAACAAGGCCTTCTCTCAATTCAGGGTGCACAACGCACCTCGGAATCCAAGTAAAGCCTTGGTGCAACATGCAGTACGGTTGGACTGCAATAGAAGTAAGTATATAGTGTATATATATAATATATAAATATATATACTACGTATGCACCTGATTCGTTTGACCGGACACTGGCAAGTGTCCCTATCCCTGCACAATTTGTTCCTGTCCAACGAGTTGCTAAGAAAATGGCAAAACTCCAATGACCTCATTTGCCAGCTTGTCATCAATCTCTTTGCCAATAAAAATAATTCCTGCCAAGTCATGGTGACAGTCCTTCTTGTTCTACACAATCTGCAAATCGTCCAGAAGTCCCAACAGCAGCGCAAAACTTGCCGGAAGGACGCTCTCGATACAGCCTGTTGTAGATGTCAACCTGAACTCTCTGGGACCAACATGGATGGATCACGGCCACACAACCGCTGTTGTCATTTAGCAAAGCTTGGATCACGGCCCATTCGGCATTGGGTGCTCCCGGAATGCGGTATGCTACCTGCACTGAACTGAGATTCTCTGCAGAGACAGATTTTCAGCAAACTTCTTGATATCTGCTGATTGCTTTGCCGGAGACTCCAGAAGCGCTCGTGCGGCTTTTTGCGCTCAGCACAAGCGCAAGGCAACCTCGTGTCATGTCAAGTACCTCAGCTTTCAAGTTGCCCAAAGAGCAAATGAATTCTTCTCACAACTTGGCCTGTCGCAACCCTTGACAGCCTCCAATCGAGTCTAATCATCGTTGCATAATTCTTGCTGAGGCACCACCAGTAGGTCCAGTCCATTCCGAGGTTCACAAGCTGCCCATCAATCCGATGTTCATGAACAGCCCTCACAACTCCTTCAAATTTCTTGTGTTTCGTGAGTTGCAGAATGTTGCACTGTGCTTCATTCATCGGATGCAAGCTTCACATGCTCCTGGCCACTGTGGTGAAAAGTCATGACCAGCTACCAATCCGCCTTAGTGACAGTGAGAAATGTCCATTGAGTCCGTTGAGTAAGTGCTCGCATCAAGTCGCCTGGGACCAGCTTTGGCAACCATATGCTCAGATCAGAATCCACACACTCATAGAGGTGGCAACCATCCACGAAAATCGCCTCAGCCACATGACATACATGACCAAACCTACAAAGGACCAAATGGTTGATGCTTTGACATGCTCAACTCGATCGGAGTCTTTAGCCCAGGCACATCGAGGCTACTGTCCGGAATGCTCCTTCACAGCCAGTGGTCACCATGCAAAAGCTGCACCAAAACGCAAACCCCACGGCTAACGGCTTGCAAACACTGTGGCAACACCGGGCCACGCCTGGCTGCAACATCCGATGTCGTTGGGAGCAACTGGGCTCGATCTGCGTAGGTTTCGTAGAGCCTCTGCGCCTGGCGACGCCACAGGTGCCAGCGCCACAAGAAATACACAGCTGACGTGGAAACCAAACAAATACATATATATATATATATGAATGTGTGTTATATAAATCATACAATTTGTTCCACCCATCTCTTGATCCGCTCCACAGAGTTTGTCGGAAAAAGTAAGGAAGTAAGGATTTGACCTTCACAGGGTGCACAGGATACGCCGAAAACAAAATCGGATGAGAGTAGCCTAGCGAAAATCGGAAATTTGCTTTATTCCCTCTCTGAGAGCCCACAGCCCGTCAAAAGCTCCCACGCCCAAGGCAATTCCCTTCTCCTACCTGCTGCGTGCTTTTGTGGAAAGACTAAGTGATCAACCGCTGATTTCCTTCCACTCGCACAATCGGCTGCTTCTTGCGTTGGTGGTCGGGTCCTTTCCTTTTGCCTCTTCTCGCCCTCTCTCTCTGCCCGGTGGCTCCTACACCTTCCTGTCTCCTTTCCCTCGACCTTGTGACTGTGAAGCCGCAACCTCCGCTCTTAGGCTGATGGTCTTGCCGCTCTCTGTCGATCCTGCCCAGGATCCTGCCCAGGGTTGTTCTCTATCAAAGACTATCCTCGTGGTGCCCGTGACATTCACCACAATCTCCTTTTGCTTTGCTGAGCCGGCGCATCCGCTTTGGAACCTGGGCAGTGGCAGCTGCGAGATATGTGTGGTCATGTAAGTTTTGGAGCTTGGATGTTGGTGGCGGTGCAGGGTGTCGCTGCTACCAAATGTTTGGCGCCACTGCAAGATGTCTAGTCTGTAGAGAGCTGCCTGAGGCTTCGCTGCCTCCAACAACTCCTCACCATCGAGGGGGCCATGGCCAAAGCTTTCGCAGTACTTCTGAGCAGCCCTTCAGCTTTGGCTGGCGGCAAAAGTGCAGGGAGGGCGTCCCTCTCCTTTCCGCTTTTTTCCTCCTTTGGCCTACGGTTCAGGCTCTTTATCTGGCTTCGCGACACTGGGGTGAAGTACCCTCCTTGAAGAGGATGCTGCAGACCTTTATGAAGTTTTGGCAGGTCCCGCAGCTGCAAACAAACTCCAGGATCATACAAGATTCCACCGTCTAAACGACGGTGGCCATCAGCTGTGAGCCAAGGTGCACTGCATTAATCGGTCGTTTTTACGTACGACACGTATATATATACTGTGGACAACACGTTTGAAGTTCTGTTCCTTGATCTGTCACACCTCTACAAATGAATTGTAGACAGGTCATGGCGCGAGTACGGCATCCCACATGTTGTGTCATGGCCGTTGTGGGCGCCTGGGCCAAGGCCATGTCTGGATCCAAGGTCTCTGAGAAGTCACCAGGGAAGGTTCCGTCTTTGCCAATGTAGGGATCTACGCCTCGATCGCTCACAGATGATGTGAAGAGGTGCACGCCAACGGACAAGCCTTAAACATTGGACAAATTGCTTAGCTTTTTGAGATGTGAGTCACAGTCGAAACCTTTGCTGAAGTTAAACTTTCAGTTAAAACAACCGGCTTTGACAGTAACTCTCTGAATCCACCTGTGTGTAGTTCATGATGCCAAGCTGCCAAGCAGCTGTACAAAGGGGTACTTCTCCAGAATGGACCTGGACCTCATGCACTAATAGCTTTTCTTCATGCTTTCGCACCTCCTGATTGCACTTGCAAACACTATATAGCGTGACTTACTTGGCAAATCCTAATGTTCAAGTAATGGGAAGGACATCAGGATGGTAGCTGCAAGCACTGAGGCTCTTGCAAGCTTCCTTTGAAAACGCCTATCTCCACCACAGCTAGTTGCCGAGCGTGTTGATCGTGCAACTTCTTCCTGAGGGAAAATCGAAGTTGGATGAGTAACCCAGCAAATCCGGCACATCAACAAGTCAATCGATGCTCATTAGAGTCATTCAAGCGGCAAAAGGCTGCCGAAAATGTCCTAGAAGTCGACAAGTGATCTGCGACGAAGAACATTAATCAATCAAAATCAACTGCAAACCTTGGAAACTCGAACTGTCGTGACTCCTGTCGTTGACTGCCCTCATTGACAAAGGCATAGATGGGGGCCCTGCGATCAGATTGATGACCACCCAACATCCACTGTTTTCGTCTTCCACCCAAGACTTCGTGGTGATCTACTAGTACAGTGGGCCTTTGGCATTTGCCCTTGTTAAGTCCTCCTCTTCGGAGGCAAGTTATCCATTACACGAAGTTTCACCTCCCAAATCTGTTCTCCAAACTAGTGATTCAATTCAATCCAGATTTATCCCCCAAAGGCCAGGGCTTCCGCTGAAGGTATTCGTGCAAGTGATGCCGAACTATCGACTATCCATCCAAAACTCCATAGGCCTCTGAGCCCCACCAACGAGGGCATGGACTGCTAGCGCATCGTGAGCTCCAAGATCATCCCAACTATCTGCAGGTCCCCAGGCGGTATGGACGACTTGGCCCTGGCGAGAACCCCCAACGCAATCACCTGATATCCTCAACATGGACAAACTGTAATGCCACACACCAATGGCAGATTTGGCCTCTCCTAAGGAGTCTTGCAACCAAACGAAATGCGTATCTCGCCAGACCTTGGGACTTGGACAGGTACAGAATTCGAGCTCGACTAGCTCAACCCGGCTCAGCTCTTATCTCACCAAGCTGCCATGAAGTTGGTATGCTCAAAGGCTTTCCTGCTGAAGGCCAACAATCGCGACACTACCTGTGGCAGGCTTCAAATGCGCCGAAGGCTACCCAGGTTTGTCACGGCTGTGCAACCTGGCCTGGCGGCTATGCTGTTCAGGCTGAAGCGGTTGCAGGAGGTCACTTCTCAGTTCTTTGAGCTTGTCACCTTCGACAAAAAATGTCACAAAAAATGAAGAAGTGTGTGTCTTCTTTGTTTGTTGTATTATATGTGTTCTTTAAGCCGGGGGGGTAGGCCGTATAGCAGCTTACAGTAAGTAGCTGCTAGTAACTAGACGCAGGAAAGCTGACGCTATTCATGCGATTGCTAGATCTTTAGCACAGCTAGGTGCACCCTTCGTGACCCTTCGTGTGATTTGCGCAGAACTGCCAGTGTGTTATAGAGTCGGTCTTTGAGTAAGTTCTGAGAACTCGAAGCCAGTGAGTCTAACAAACATTAGGACTACGGAATTCATAATACCATATCCCACACACGACTCACTCGTTGGGCACAGTCATTGAGGCTAGCAACCAATCAGCAGCCCTATTGGCGTTGACCGGTGAATCTCCAATTCACGAGAAAGGGATCTTCCAGAGAGGTCATGCAGCTCGTCAGCCATGGCCTCGACATGGTCAGTAGGTGCTCTTGATCCAGAAATCAAGAGAACTTCAAAGGCTCCGCTCCTACCAAAAACACTGAAGAAACAAAGTGCCTCCACACTGTCAACGGGTATCTCCCCAAAGATTCCACTGCATAGGGCTAATTGACGAAGTCCAGCAATCATCAGCTCCCAAGCGACATGATTCAGTGCCTCTCAGAATTCCAACCCCCAGTGCGATGCGCTATAATCTCAGACGAAAGAATTCATTGAATGCGTTTCTGCGGAAGTCACCAACGGGAAGGAACAAAGGGAGAGTAGGATGGTGCAGTTAAGATCACTCAGGTATAGCATAGTACTTGCACAGCTCAGGTGATTTGAAAGGATTCTGATGGGGCTATGAGACTTTCGTTGCTGGTGGTAGTGCTAAAGCACAAAATCGCAACAGTGTTTTGAGGTCCCTCAAATAAAGCTAGCCTCACAGCTCAGGGAGGTGAGGTTCATGTTGGCCGACTCCCAGCAGACCCGGCGAGTGTTGTTGCCATAGCCAACTTGGGAGCCCAAGCCTCTCATGATGCCTGGCACTGTGAATTTCGTATCGGCTTCTGAATATCAAAGTGTAAAATGCAAAAGCGAAAACAGTCCGCCGCTTCGCCTACGCAGGTGACTGTCTGCTGCTCTGGACCATTCTCTTCCTGCTTCGCTCCCAATCCGAAGCCCTCAAGAATCTGCGAGAGGCAAATCTCCAGAGCCTCACAGGTCCATCTTGAAGATGAACATGGTAACAACTCTTGCTATATAAAAACATTTGTTCAGACATTGTTCTTTTTGGGGGGTTGCTGAATGCCCTTCGATGACCCTTCCATGGACCAGATTTGGGTTTCTCTTGGTCAGTCCATTCCGCCAGGCGAGCAAGGTCAAGACCGCTGATCTGGAGTCGTGAGATGTCATGAGGTCTGTTGACGCTGTGGTATCCACTTCTGGTCGAACACAGACCTCTTCGGAGCCTCTTCGTGTGTTCGACGCACAGATCCCCTCAAAAGATCGGCAAATTGAAGCCTCCCGGACGCCTGCTGCGAAGACTCGTCCGTACGCGAACCAAGGAGATTGAAGTTGCATGGCACCGGCTCCTCGGACTCGTGAAACTCGTGAGACCCGTACGCTCACCGCCCGAAGAACGACTTTGGCAAGAAGGCGTGAAACTGTTCGTTGGGCATACCCCGTTCTCTGCAACAGTGGATGGAAAAAAAACTGTTCACTGCAAACAACATTGCCTCAGCTGCCACGATGAAAAGGCTTCCGAAGGCTACATGGCACCATCTCATCAGCTCAGAAAAAGTGACAATCTTCTAAAGCATGAGTATGCTAGTGCTTCAAGGAGTCCCTAGCTTTTGTTTGGCTTTCTTCAGGTTGTAGTCTCACATCCAAGCCAGAAAAAGCAGTTCTTCTTAGGGAAAGGCCTGCTTACTTTTGGCCTTCATTTGCTTTGATGAATGATGTAAATGTTTAAAACCAATCATGTGATTCTTCTTGCCAGCGTACAGCAGTTAGTTGGCTCAAGTGCAAGAGCTTTGGAGAGCACGTCCACAAGATTCCACAAGTACAATCTTGTCTGAACATCCAGATCCTCCAGATCATGGCTGCTTGCGGAGCTCTCCAATTCGCTGTTTAAGGGACCCCTCCATCACCCAAATCATACGAGAAGAGTGACATGCCTTGGGCACACCCAAGGGCATCATCTGCCAGCCGTCCAGGTCCTGCAGAAGCCGGGATCCTTTGTTTCTAGGTTCGTCAAGTTCCAAGTGCAGAATAGTCTGATTTTGGTCCTCTGCAGTGCTAAGTGCAGCGGCCTCTGTGGGCAAACGCCCAGGCCTCAGTGCTGTCGAGGTCAACTTAAGGCCTACCTTCCACTTCCTTTGAACACATTCTTGCAAGTAGCAAGAGCAAAAGTCATCGTCGCAGTAGGTACTCCACTATATAGCAACTTAATCTGCCTTCCTCGATTCTTTTCCACTGCTTTGGGCAGTGGATAGAAGTGAGGTTATATTATGAAGTCCAAGAACTACCAGGCCTAGTCTTCAAGTCCAGTCTATATATATATATATAGACCTATCATTTGACCATCCAATGGTCCAACAGGCTAATTGTCCTAACAGTGCAAACAAAGGTCTGTTGGCCTCGAGAGATCCTTCTGAACTGATGAACAGGATCCCTACGCACTCACGAAGCTGCTTGACCACCAGCCATGGCTGAATCTGGCAACTTTAGTAAACAAGCAGCAAACAAGCAAAGCAAGCTGGGTGAACCGTTATGAACTGGTGGATGGTTTTTGACATCTGCGGTTTTCTGCAACGAACTCTCTTCATATTCTCGAGACTCTTCTCTCATCAACAGCCTCAGCGCTACAAGGCTCAGGGCGGCAGCCAGAAGAATGGAACCTCTAGCCTTGACAGTCGATCCACAGGTTCAACCAGTAAGCAGAAACTGAACACTACAACACAACATGACCTCAAAACATATGCCGCGACCATTGGAATAACGTGTTCTTCGGTACCCACCAACCGCCGTGGGCCTGCGGCCTGGACCTGTTGGGCCTGGACTCGGCGGCGGTGCCTGGAGACGGCGGCACGGCGCTGCGCCGTCTCGGCGGTGCACAGCGATTGAAATTCATGCCGGATGGGCCCGTCATCCTGGCGGGAACCTCAGGTCAGAGGACTGGTTGTCCAAATCCCACAGCTCAACTTGAAAGAAGATGTATGAGCTCTGGGAAACTGGAGCAACAGGTATGACGCAAAATCTGCTCTGCAACTTCGCTGCCAGCGGCTATGTGCAACTCAGCTTTCCAGCCCGAGCCAAAATGGTAAGAAGACCAGTACAGAACAGGTGACTCCAACGTTGCATGATCGCAAACACTTGTCTCTACGTCGTGGAACACTTGAAGTAGAAGGCATCGTCGTGTGAATATATTTATACCTGAACACATGGCATGCCGCATCTTTCCCCCTTGGTCGGTTGAAAGTGTCCAAAGAGGTTCGATTCCGCCCTCGGCTGGGCCTCCTCTTCAGTGCATCGAGATCCTCCCACCTCTGGGAAGCGGAGACTTTCAGAAAGAGGATGACACCATCGAGGTCCTCTCTTCCAACATGAGGATGTACCGTCGATCCATCGAGACCGGCTGCGTGGATCCCACGAGACCGGGAACTCCGGCTGCTCAGGGGTGAAGAGAAGCGATGAATTCCCGGAGCTCCACTACCTCAGGGTGCTCCACGCCCAGCAGCTCTTCTCGGATGCTCAACTCTCCTGACATTCCAACTCGGAGATGCTGTTTGAGAACAAGCAACTCACAAATTGTTACTACAGTGTCTTGTAGAAAAAACACGAACCAAAGGCTACCAAAGGCTATTCTCAAAGGAGTTGCGGTTGTAGAGAAGAATAGCCTCATCTGTTTCGCCGCTTCGCCACTTCAAGTCTGCAATGCCATCAAGCGCATCTGCCACCTCACTGCGCGCGTTCACTCGCTGGAAAATGCTCAAGGCTCGCTGGTAGAAATCCAAAGATCCCGCAAGATCTCCCACGAAATCTCTGCGCCCAGCGAGATTGTAGAGGATCTTGGCCACATGAGAATGTTCAGGCCCAAAGAATCTCTCCCAGATTGACAGTGAGCGACAGGCAAAATCCAAGGCCTGAAAAGGAAAAGTGTCACGAACAGACAAAGATGGCTGACCGCCAAAAGGATGTTTTACAGCTCAAATTAGAGCTTGCTTCTGCAGTTTGCTTCTTGAAGTCCAAGTTGCTTCTGCCACTTGACCCATACGGTCTTGCAAATTTGCGATGCTATCCAAAGTTGTGGCCACATAGAAATGCTTCGGTCCCAAGACCTCACAAATGTGGTTGAGCACTTTGAAGCAGGATTCGATATCAAAAAGAATAGTACCCTACAAAGAATTAAAGGATATTACATATCTATATATATAATCTATATGTGTCCTTTTGTTCCTTTGTACTTTATACTTTATACTTGGTTGAAGAATAAAAAGGGTTGAGAAAAGGAGGTAGCCCTCCTCTAAAGGGGGCCCCTTAGCTTTCAGTGTCATCTCTCATTTTTCTTCATTAAGCACCTTTTCCCAGCCTTTTCGCGGATCTCCAAAGCACGCAAATAGAGCGAAAGAGCTTCTTGTTCTTCTCCAAGCATTTCCTGGCATCAAAAACAAAACAGGAAGTGGCAAAAAAAGAACTGTAGCAATACAGTACATGTTCGGATCACAATTGTCCTTCAGCCGCGCCATGTCATGAAGCGTGGCCGCTGCTGTGGAATGAGCTGCTTGACCATCCAAGAGAGCCTCGTCGGAGCTAGATATGGCCAGACCCGGTTGATTGGAGCTGCACGCTGGGCTGCAAACTAAGGCGTCTCTGTATAGACCCAGAGCATCCTTCACAAAACACTCTGGTGACTCAAGAACTGCGCACCCCGGCAAACCGGCCTGGAGCTTACCTTCAGGGAGTGGTGGGCTGTGTGTGTGTTAAAAATGTTAAAGTCGCTTTCATACATATTCCTGCCGCATGAATAAAAACCTTTCCCAGACACGGAAGCTCTCTCCCTCGCCACCTCGATCAGCTTTCATTTTGGCCACTTCACGCAAAGCCGAAGCATCCTTGCAGCATCGCTAAACAGCAGAACCCTGAGATTCAAGTCTCCAAGGTACCAAATGCATGTACATAATATTGTTTTCCTTGTGTAAATCACAAGCTCAAGGACAGACTGACAACCAGTACGTGAGTATGAGGTAAACGGAGGGTCCCTCCTGCAGAGGGTCAGGCTTCCGGTGTTGGAGGCCCCAGTCGCCTGCACAAGGTCCACAGATCAAACCTTGTAGTTCCTTTCAAAGCCCTCAAAACACAAGTTCTTCTGGGCCCTCTCACAAGTCATCTAAGCTACTGTGTTTTGGGGGGACTCGCTGTGGAATCACATTTAACACAATTAAGCAAGTTGCCTAAGGCGGACCGACTCCGAGCTCCAAAAAAGTGCTTGTAAACCACGTCCTTGTAATCCACAGTGCCACCTGACGCATGGCAACGAGCAAAGCTTTCGAAAATCATGGGATCGCTGTTGGTGCTCTGTGTTGGCCTTCCACACCTGAATTGAGCAACATCTCCTCACCACGGTGGAGGACGGAACTAAAGCCCCCAAGGAAGTCTCAAGAATTTCTGAAGGCAGCATATGCTGGTCGAAAGTAAGTGAGACCAGAGTTCAAAATGTCAATCATCCTACAGTAAAAGTTCGCACATTGCGTGGTGGGCCGAAGCTGCAATCGGCGCAACCTTGGGCTTTTAATCAAACAAGCTGGAACCCACAAACCTGAAAGCACACAAGTAAGCAAAAACAAACGGCCAAACAAAAGGCCCCATTTTCTATGGTCAGCCAGCTGCTCTTGTGTAACACTCTTGTGCAACACTCTTGTAGGACACTCTTGCGGGACACTCTTGTGGGAAGCTCTTGTAAGACATTCTTGTCATACACTCTTGAATGACAAGAGAGCTTTTGTGGGACACCCTTGCAGGACACTCTTGTAGCACTCTTGCATTACACATTTTCGTACGAGACTTCTTTTAAAAGTGCCACGTCAAGCCTTCAAGAGGCACATTTTAGCCGAACTTCAAAAGTCCAGCGTCAAGTCTCCGGACTGCGTACGAGACTTTTTCCAAAAGTCACGTTCATGTCCACATTCATGTCCACCAGTCTATTTGTCAAGGATTAGTGGTCAAAAATCTGGTCGAGCTCACTGTACTGGTGAGAGAATATGACTATGACAGTTTGAGCTCATCAGAGTCACATGTCATATTGTTGTGGCAGCAAACACAAGAACCACCAGATTCGCGAGGCTCATTCTTTTGGCCCCAGCAGAATCTGCAACAAGTCCAAACATAAAGCAGAACATGATTCGACAGCTCCCTACAAAAGTAGTCCCTTCCTCAAAACCAACTTATCGAAGATTGAAGAAGAGATCTGTGAGAACCTATCAAACTCGCTCGCTTTCCCCTGTCCTCCAGTTCCAGTTCAGTGAAGCTGTTCCCTGAAGCAGTTCGATAAAACCGGGTCTTCGCATGTCGCAACAGAATGATAAGCTCCAAATGGCCAGAGACGGTCATAGGCACAAATCGCGTTTCTTCGCCCTTTCAAAGTGGAGTTGGACCCCTTTTCTGCTTGTCTATCGAAGTTTGCTCATGACTTGATGGGCTCCTGATATCTTCATAATCTCCACAAGCTTTTGGGTCGACATCCTGCCAGTGCGGTCCTTGTCAAAGACCTCAGTAACAGGAAGAATCTTCCTTGACAGGCACCATGCATGAAGAATGTGGAGACTTGGCCTGGAAATCGTGCAGCAATTGCTGTGCTTGATCAGCAGCTAACCATTGAGCCAGCGCATCCTATCAGGGGGTACTTGCTCCGGAGGGTTTCAATGTGGACATACTGTGTCCCAATCTTGGAACACTGATCAAGGATCAAAGGATCAACACAAGCAGGGTCAATACAAAAAAGAAACGCTCAGCCTCCATGAGCCGTCCAAACTGCGAGCTGTCCAATGCGAGCTGTCCATCCTCATTGTCGTCCTGCATGCTCTGTACACTGAGCGCTCTGCGCTGAAGAGTTCCCACCTTGGCACTGGAGTAAATCAGAACTCCAACCTTTGTATTTGTATGTATCTATCTGACAAAGTTTCGAAAATACAAACTTCGAACAATAAAGGAGCTTGTACGAGCCATCAACTTCGGGTAATTGTGGTTGACATTGAGGCAAAGCAACCAAAAAAACGATCACAAGACAGGACAAACGCTATGGATGGGCTTACTCTTTGCATCGATTCTGTTCAAGGGAATACAGGACGAGCAGCATCTTGGTCTGTGGGGTTCATGCCGAGCAAACGCATGGCATCCGCCAAGCGTGAAATGGGAATTTGACCCTTGGCATCCGCCAATTCTTCGCAAATTGCAATGATGGATGCCTTGGATGGTTTGAGTGACATGTCACAGGTTCTCGGCTCAATTGGTACACTCAATTGTGCTGCCTCTTTGGTGTTTTGGCCAAGCTGCACTCATATCTTCCATGTCGCACCATAGGGTCCATCATCTCTCGGAGTGCCCGCTTTCTGTGCACCAATCAGGATACGGTACATGAACGCATGAAAACATGTACCGCAATCCAACGACATTGCTGGCCAGCTGTGGCTCACTGGAGATCACTCTACACAAAGTGCCGACATCATGACATCACATGATAACTTGCAGCTAAACACTCTTGAAGCAGTAGTAGGAAGCTTGATGGTTGTGTTTCTGCAGTAGGACTCTCTCTTTACAGCTACTGGGCAAGCTTTTTCAGAGCCATCCCTGTGTTTCCAACGTGCCAACGTAAGCAAAACTAAACCAGGACAATAATAATTGGAGTCAGAGATCAACGCTCAACAAACTCACCACAGCAACCAATCCAATTTCGCTATCTTTCGTAGTAGCTCCATTTTCTTTTGCTGTTCAAGTGCTGTTATCCAAGGTCAATATGCTTGGGCATTTGCACCTGTACACAGCGTGCCTGGCCCCTTGCAAGATCTTTTGTCGTCAAAGCAATTGAAATTCAAGAACAAAACAGTTGCTATCATCCTTCAGTGTTGTTGGGCCAACGAGTCTTTGACATGTTCACTACAAGTAAAATCTACCTTTGTTCAGATCTTGCAGGCAAATGGGCTCGGGCAGAAAGCCCTCTTGCTCCATCATCAGCACACTCGAAAGGCTCTAAAGAATGTCTTCAAAGCTTCAAGTGCTGGAATGCTGTTCGAACTGGACAGCAACAGTTGGTGAAACCTCTACAAGCAGCTGCAAAACAGCCAGTTTTCTACGTCTTTGGAGGACCAAGACAGTCTTCCAAGTGAAAACAGCCAAGACGCGTTCTAAATGCCGATGTGGTGGGTTGCTCACTGAAACGATTTCATGTCTCAACAACCCCCAGGTCGACACTTCATGCCGACTCATGTGGCATCTCCTGGCCACTCCCTGGGTTTGACTCGATGCATGCCAGGAATTCGTCTGACAAGTTTTCTTGGTGAAATTCATACGCAATTCTAGTATGTTGTTTGCTCTTCCAAGTCTTCTTTCACCCAGGTGTCGGTATCATTTCTGCGTTTCAAAGGTCAGAGGAAGTGTCCGGCTAAGGCCGGAGTGGGAGGGATTCCTTGCTCTCATCCCTGCCAGGATTACCTCCTGGAAAGTGCATAGGCCTTAGGTGATGGCAATCAGAGGTTGCTATCTGAACAGGCTGTATAAACAAAATTGTAAGATATTGTGAGTGTCTTCCATGAATATCTGTCTGAATAATCTGAACTTGAACAATTGCCAAGGCAACAGGATGAGGCCATAGGTCCGCTGGGGTCCCTGCCGAAGAGACGCACATCCCATGAGCACAGGAGCGCTACGAGGAGATGGGCGCTGCAGCAGCAGCAAAAGCTGGAATTGGGATTCGCATCTCCAAATTTCACAGTCACCAAGGACATCCTAGCTGTCCTAGCTCCAAGTTCTTGGGACTTGCGCTCAAAAAAAGGGCTCCTCTGTCCAGTCCAAGAAGCAAGCCACCCTTTTGGTAGAAAAGTTCATGTCATGTCAAACGGTATGCGTCATGCGTCATGCGTTTTAAGTGTTTGACTGGAACATAGCCTGGAAAACACTGCATGTGCTTTGTCCAGTGAGACAGCTCCAAACTCCAGATGTGGCACACGACAGGCATCAGGGAATAGTGAGAGTGGTTAGGTGGGAGCAACATGCCACAAGTGGAGCACAGCATAGCATTGGAAACCCTCAAAAGGTGCACAGGCGCTGCTACATGCAGAACCAGGCACGACGGTTTGCTACATGTCGCCACTGCTATAGAAAGGGTTGATTAGGTTTATTCATGTTTATTTAACAAAGCATATAAGTATTGACATAAAACATATCATTCATTTCACTAACATTATCGAGACTTGCTGCAGTTTTCTGGTAATGCAACTCAATTCCAGTCCACCATTCAGCTGGAATCAAGGTGCACCAACATATTGTGTGGGCTCTAGTGGCCCAGCTTCACATGCTCTAGTAGCGAGGACGCTATTGGGTGGAGGCCATCGCTATTAGGTTGGAGGCCATCGCTACTAGTAACAAGAAGATGCTAGTAGCGAGAAACTACTAGGTGGCCCAGGTTCACATGCTGAAGGGCTCCAACGACACAGTCAGTTTCTCACAAGCAATGGCTAAACGCTTCTGAATTTGACCACTCGCCCAGTGGCCCGAGCATGCAATTCTGCGATCTTGGCACGTCACCTGCACACAACAAAAGGGACTTGGCTTTATACCATTCAAAGCTGTGCAATTTCCCATCTTTGTGTCGTGTCACCTGCCTGGTCAAATGGGCGCCAAAGCACCAAGAAAAGAGGACAAGGTCCTCGACAAGGTCACTGACAAAGTCCAATGACAAACAAAATGACATGGCGCCTTTGACATCTTTCAACGACCACTCATGTCCTCACGCTTTCCAGCACCAAAACCACTGCCCTTTAGCATCCTCACCAGAAAAAACATAGTCGTGGCTTTCAACATCTACACCAGCAGATTATGATGACATGTCCACCACGCGTTCCGGTCCATGCCAAGCTTTGCATTGATTTCAGTCTGAAGGTCCAATATGGCTTGGTCCTTCGCATACCTGTCCAATTTCACATGAAGCTGTACAAATCGAACACTCACAGAAAGGATGGTTCTAACGTTCTCGGCCTGTTGCACTCATGAATCATCTCTGCAACTCCTCTTCGAGAACCTGAAAGGTGAGACAAAAGAAAAGGCAGCTTGTGTGTGTGTGTGTGTTCGGTTCAGAGTTGGACCGTTTCTGCGTTTGCGGCCTTGGAAGCCATACTTTGGTAGCACCTTCTTCTGCACCCTGAAAGCCAGCTCCTGCGTTCGGAAAAGTTTGCTGAATCTGAGAACTCGCACTTCGCAGGTGAACTGCTTTGCGGCCAAAGTCTCGGAATCTTTCCGGGCAAAAAACGCAAGGGTTCCCAGAAATGCATCTCTTTGCTCAAGCTAAATGAAGACTTTCAAGTCCTGTAGTTCTGCTGCTTTCTTGCACGGTGAGAACACAGCAAACTGACTGATTTGCGGTGACTGAGTGGCATGTTCAATCCGAAGTCGGAGATGTGTTTCTCCCAACACCTCAATCACACTCTCAAGGACGTGAATCCGCTTCCTGCCGATGGCACTAGCTGTCACCAGTGGCTTCCAACCATTTTCCAGACTCTGCTCCAGGGTGTAATTCCTCACCCGCTGTCCAAGCACGATGTTTTCCTGGATCTGAATTCGATCAAAGATTTGGCCAGCTTGTAAGGTCAGTGTGAAGACAATACCTGTGCCAGAAGTCACTGCCAAAGGTGAGCCATAGCAGTTCCTCACCCAATTTCCCAACTGACGATACACCAAAGCATGGCTTTCTTCCACCAACCCATCACGATCAATTGAGAATGCCAATTCCATAACCATACCCCTTCCCACAATATCATGATAAATTGGGATCATCTCTGACAAGTTCCGAACCTCTAAGTTGGGCTCCCAGAACCAAATGTGCTCTCGGAAAAGTTGTGGATCACAAAACTTGGGGGTCCAGGTACTTGCGTTTGGGTCGCCAAAGTAGCCAGGACCCATGTTCCACACATCTTCAGGCCCTACATCACGAGAGGGATGTCCAGACTCCGTGCCACACCAATTGATAGGGTTTTGGGGTGTTCCTGCAGCTTGAGGCTGCAGTTCACCCATCAGATTGCCCAAGCCACCTAGCCCACTGTCAACCCAGATCCGTGTAAGATTTCCATATTGTGTCCAAAGCTCTGTCACCTGCTGTCTGGCCACATGCAGGTAGTCGTCATTTGTCACATTTCTTTGCCTGGGAAGAACTTCCTGCTTGCAAGAATTATTCCCAAAAAAGTTGTGACAAAGGTAAAAGTTCTTCATAATTGAGTAGTAGAATCCGTAGCCGATACCAGCGTTTTTTGCAGAATCAACAAAACTTCGTAATACATCTTTTTGAACAGCAGCACCAGGCATACCAACGTTATAGCCATAGGGGCTGCCATCTGGAAAGGTGGAATTTGTCGGCCACAAAGCAAAGCCACATCCGTGCTTAGCCGTCAGCACTGCAATGTTTGCACCCAAAGCAGCCACACTCTCCATCCACTGCGTGGTGTTTAACTTCTCTGGATCAAATGTTGCTGGGTCACTGGTCTTGCCAGTTGCATACGGGGCCACTACATCCCAATTGCTCTTGTCGCAGCAAGGATCTCCATTATGAGCAAAGGTACCCATATTGAAGTGTATCAACGCAACAAAATCTGTGCTCTGGTAACGCACCTGAGCGGGTGTTGGGACTGGCAAATCTGCTGCAGTCACCTGGAAAACAAACAGAAAGGTCACCATGGCCCAGCAGTCTAAAGCCATTGTCGCACAACAAGGTGGCACTTGCAATTCGGTAGAGTAAGGAAGGAAATAGACCACAAGAGCTCATAAATCACTGGATGGCATCAAATGTACTCGGAGGAGAAGCATGTGTGCATTTGCTCAACAGCTTAGCTGGTGACAATCTGCAACCCCAAACTTCACCATGCGCCAACCGCATATATAGTTGAACCCTTTCTGCTTGGCCGTGGCTTGTGGCCTGTGAGTTTTTGCCAACTAATGATCTTGCAGATTGAAGTAGCGAAGCTAGCAGAATGTGGTGTTGCAAATTCCTTTCTTGGATGATTATGATTCTTTGAAAACCTTTCATTTCTCAAAGCCTATTCCTACAAAGGGTCAACAAACCTCCTGACAAAGAAAGGTCAGGTACCTTTCGTGTTGCTCGCTTTATATGTGTTTGGCCTTTCTCCATTTGCAGTTGGCCGAAGAAGATTCAGTTCCCTGATAAGCGCACATCAGGATTATGATGATGATGATGATGCTGATGCTTATTAACACACAATATAAAACAAAATGCAAGTATCGCATAAAGACATAGATTGCATTACCGACATCACGTGTGTAGCACTGACATTGGTTACGGCCAAAGGGAATAGTCCTCAATTCCATCAAGAGGATCTTGTCCTCGACCCTGCCGTGCAAAGCTTCAGTTGCAGATTCCCAACGCTGTACCACCCTCACTGAGCCTTCAAAAGAGACAGTTTCCATTGAAAGCCTGGAGAGTCGAAGCCTGGCGCACATCTTGCTTGGTCAAAATCGATTCGGCTTTTTCTGCCAAGCATGTTGGTTACCTGCAAGAAGTTCTCGGAGCAGTTGCAAAATCTCCTCCTGGACGAGGTGATGAAATCTAACACACTTAGAATATTATGACATTAAAGGCTGCCATCAAGAGCTCGGCTCTGCCTACCTTGCTGGTGTAGCTCTCATTGCCCGAACCTTCAACTCAATCTGCTTTTCCAAATGCAAGAGAAAAGTCTGGTGAGGCCTGCTCCGCTCTCGGAGTCTACAGTGCTGGCTGTGTCCTGTGTACTTTCAGGATGCAAGTTTCCAACGATGCCGTCGATGCAATGGTTACTAGTAGCTTCTAGCGACTAGTAGTAATGCCCTTGTTACTAGTAGCGATGCCCTTGTTACTAGTTGGTCTCAAATGTTGCCCCGTCTTTTCTCTCCTGTCTGTGGAAGTCAGTCTGGCGCAAGTCATCCTTCACAAGAGCTTGGCAAGCTTAGTGTTTAAGCGGGTGTTTAAGCAATGTCCAGAAGTGTCAACACATTGTATGATTGAACACAAAAATTGCGTGATATGATATTATGCGTACTTTTTAAGGGTTTGCTAACACTTAAGGCCTAGAAGTGAAATGAACCCTTCTGGCCTCGATGGTCTTGCTCAAACTTCGCATCTCGTCATCCCACTGCCACTCTTTTAAGGCCTCACAACAATAAGTTTTGGCATCAGGAAGCAATGAAAGCACCGAGATTCAAAGCACTTCTGAACACAATGCAAATCTGTAATACATAAACAACCTAGCCTCGGTCATGGTCTCCAAACCAATCTCACTTGCAGGAAATCCATACCTCTTAAACGCAAGTGCTATACATGCAACAAGCTCCCGGTCTGGGGCACCGAGGCAACAGCCCCAACTTCACCTCTTTGATGAGCCTCGGTCAGTGACCAAAGGAATCCACAAGGCATCTGCTCAACACAAGAGCCAACTCGATCAATGCTTTCTCAGCTCAGCACTGCTCACGCATCTCGTCATCGTCTGTCCTGGAATTGTCACCACATCGTGTAAACTGTCCAAAACATGTTCAGCATGTTCAGTTGCATGAGAGTGGAAGCATCCATCTTGCTGCATGTCCTCAATTTGCATAGCTGCGTTCGAATGTCAGGACTCCGGAACTGACTAAGCAAATCCTTGAGTCGGGCATTGCGAGGTTCAATAGATCACAAGCCCTCCGGAGAACCGCTGAGATCCCGAACGTTCTGCAAAGCTACAGCCTTGAGACCACGGCTTGACCCATTCAACAAGACCGACGGATATCTCAAGCACTGCCACGAAAGTCGTACAAAGGCGCGCCCTGCCCTGCCTTCTCTTTGGTTAGATGTAAATTGGCCTGGGCAGCAAAGCCCGGCAAAGCTCTGCTTTTTCAATCGTTTGGGTACCTGCCTCACTGTCCTCAGCCTGGCGGTCCTGGTCGCGCTACAAAAGGAATTCTACACCGGATGGGCTGCACAAACCGCCTTCATTTTATTGGCCCAGCGCACCTTCAACTCTATCCGCAGTTTTTGTCGGATCGCCTCAGATTGAAGTAGGGCAGCATTCACAGGCTCAACTCATGTAGACCCATACAACAAAAACTCTCTTCAACTTAAGAGTGTGCGCAACATATTAAGAGCCTTGGGGAAGTCGTAAAGAAAAAAGGAACAGAACTCTCACAAATCATTCATGCGGAGTGATCGTCTTGCCTCTGACTGTTCTACAAGGCGACTATCTTTGGCAAGCAGTGGTTGGATGGCCTCATCATCTCATCACCAAAATACGTAAAGCGAGTTTAGACTGAAAGCAAATCTACAATTGACAACATTCAAAGCCACTGCGCCTCAAGCATCTGCGCAACTCCATGTTCACTGCCATCAAAGCCATAGCGAGGCAGCACCTGAATGGGGCTCAAACCTCTCCGTCTTCAGCAGCTAGGAGGATGCAGGATCTCAAGCCAAACTGCTCTCTCTGCAAATCCTTGGACCAGTTGGTGTTTACAATCTCTGGGTGGGAAGCCAAAGTGAGGAACCCAAAAGGCCGAGACCACCATTGCATATGCACACTATCGCAGGTATTCAATGCCCATTGCAGAAATCAAAGTGGTCCTCCCAGCAAGCCTCACGCTGTACTGATAGAGCGAGTTCAACTCGCCCTGGCACATGCAGAAGATCCTGAGGTACAGTGCCAAAGAAAGTGGTTTTTACAAACCAGGAGTCCTGAGAAACAAGACAGAAAGCAAAAACAGTTTTGCCGATTCTGATCCATAGAGCGCACACTGTTTCATTGGACATATCAAATGCAGCACCTGAGGGATCTGTCCAACCTGTGCGCTGATCAGGACATCCAACTTTCGCTGGAAGCCTGCCAAGCAGTGCCCAAACATCCCATCAACAACTTTTGCAGACTATATGTGTTCATCGCCTCTCACTCAACTATCAAAAAATGACACTCTATTCCTAACAAAGCCAGGTGCGCTCTTGGAGCTAAAACCAGCAAGGAGATCTGCCATCATTGCCTCGATTCGTATGTCTTCAACACCGCAAAACTGTTTCAAGTCCTGGTGGTTGCAAGAACATACACAGGTTTTGTCAATCTTCATATTGGCACGCACAAACAGCCCAAGCTCCCAGCGCGCGCACGCGCCGGAGTAAGTTTTGGATCAGCCTCAGGTTTGAAACTTGAATGTAAAATTAAAAAGTGCATTGGGCCATTCCTGTGCTCACTTTACACACCTTACACAGTTCCGTATTTTACTGCAACTCCTCCCGCTGAATGCCATCTTGCAACCGCATGTGGCACGGCCATTGGAAGGAACATTTCCGACAAAGCCTGCCAACAACCCAGAATTGTCCTAAATATTTGCATATGATTCTCCCCCATATTGGGATTTTTTTTTGCAAGTTTGTCTCATCTTGCATGTTGACAGAGGTGGAGCAAGTCTCTTGATCCAAAACACATCGGGGGTTCACTCACTTTGGAAGCAAAGTCAAGCTGGTCAATGCCTTTTCGTGTGTGGCGTCAACATCATTGCCTTTTCATGCACATCATTAAAACAACATCCAGTTGTCCAATCCTTCAGCAACTTGACCACATGATGGGGCCAAAGTTGCTACTGCGGCCCCACTTCAATTCTTGATCGCACATGCCTCATCCATTGAGTTGTTTAAAAGGTGCCCCTCAAAACTTTGTTTTGCTTTATTACTGGGACAACATTTGGCAACCATAGTATGACTCAGTATGAACTATTCGCCGGTGGCGCAGTTTTTAAATGGAAAGCAGCAACAACAACGCCAAAATGGATTTGCAATTAAACAAACCACAACAAACACGCCTTTCCCATGTCCTCGCATTTTTGGTGCATAGCAAGAATGGCAGCTCCTTTTCCTAAGCCAAAGAGGGCTATGGTATGTACGTGTACCAAATGTATGTAATGGCTTGCACCCCCCTTGACGCTAGCCAACTTTTGGCGAGTTCCACAAGCCTCCTCTATACAGGCCCATCTTTTGGGCATGCCTTGCAAAGCCTCAGGACCTCAAATTGGCGGGTCCGCTGCGTGAGGCGTGGACATGTCAGGTCCACATGAAAAACCTCTTGGCCTTCCAATCTTCTACTTGTTCCACTTGTCGGAGATGAACTCCTTGGATCGCCTGATCCTTCGCTTCCTTGACCTTGTCAAGTCGCAGGCTCAAGCCCCCATTGATCTTCCCGACCAGCCAGAAAAATGCCATCAGCATCAATGCCTGAACCAGAAGCAGGCATCCCAGGGCCACATCCAAATCGGTGAAGATCCATTGGCCAATGCTGCCATTGGTGTCGATCTCATTGGGCTCTTCTCCTGCAGCATCATCACCAGGGCTGCAATCACCGCCTTCTTGTTGAACTGGTTGGCGATGCTCACAGCGTTCACCATCGGTTTCTCCTTGTAGTTCACCTCGTCCATGGTGCCAATCTTCAGCATTGCTCGCAGCTTGTGAAAGCGCTGGATGGTCAATGCCTTGGTGCCAAAGTCAGCCGTGTTGTCGTTGCTGGGCACGGCATGGAGCGAAAACAACTTCCTCTGCAGGGCCTTTTGGGCCCACAAGCTCTTCACCTCAAGGTGGCGAATCCTGCCAACCCCTTGCCGTTGGAAAACTCCACGAGCTGCACTAGAGTCCAAATAGACCTCCATGGTCACTGGGTGCCCTGCAAAGGTGAGGATCTCTTTCAGGAACAATCCCTCAGCGCAAGCTGCCGCACCAGCATTGAACTCCGCTTCACCGGAAGACAGGCACAACATCTGCAAGCTCCTTGCATAGCTGTAGAGCAATCATCCTCCCACGCTGAACATTGCGTTGGCCCAGTCCCAGTCTGTATCGGAGTGGACCTCCAAAGTGGTGATCCCCCCTTCGCTCAAGCCAAATGCCATACTCCTTGGTGCCTTGTAGGTATCGAGCAAGTCGATGTAGTTTTGCCACGCTGCCATCGTTCGGCTCCTTCATGTCCTTGGCGAGCGCCCGGATGGCAAACTGGATGTCCGTGTGGTCATAGCTCAGGTACAGGGCGATGCCAACTCCGGCCCTGAACAACTTTGCGCTTGCATCGCTGAGCTTCTCTCCTTCCTTCACATCACTATGGATGTAGGGCGTAGGTGCCGGGCTGCAACGCTCAAGCTTCAACATCTTCAGCAGGTCTGCGACGTACTTGGATCTGGGCGTAATGAAGATGCCGTCACTGAAGATCTCACGGGTGCGCTTCAGGCGCGTGAACTTCTCTCCCTCGACCAGGGGATGAATCTGACTTTTCATCTTGATTCTCAGGCGCAGCCCTTTCTCCAGCATCTGCAATGACCTCAATGGTCCGGCGGCGAAGAAGTCGTCCATGTGCGCTTCCATCAAGATGCCGTTGGTGGAGTCATGGAACAACCATGGTGCAGCTGGGTTTCGGCTGAATCCCAAATCTTTCAAATGTCCTGCTGCCCACTCCACAAAGCACTGGCCCGCGATTCTGCGGCCATACCATTCTTTATTCAACTTCCAAACGACCTTGTCAGGAAGCTCCACACCGGCCTCGAGCTGTTTGGGCACTTGCCAGAAGGCGTTCTCAGCATCTGCTGTCAGGAATGCATAGCCCATCTAAGAGCTTCCTACAAGAGTGTCCCACAAGAGTGTCCCCCAAGAGTGCCCTATACAAGAGTATCCCACAAGAGTGTCCTACAAGAGTGTCCCACAAGAGTGTCCCACAAGAGTGTCCCACAAGAATGTCCTACAAGAGTGTCCCACAAGAGTGTCCCACAAGAGTGTCCCACAAGAATGTCCTACAAGAGTGTCCCACAAGAGTGTCCCATAAGAGTGTCCCACAAGGAGTGTCCTACAAGAGTGTCGTGTAAGAGTGACCCACAAGAGTGTCCTACAAGAGTGTCTCACAAGAGAGTGTCCCATAAGAGTGACCCACAAGAGTGTCCTATAAGAGTGTCCTACAAGAGTGTCCTGTAAGAGTGGCCCACAAGAGTGCCCTACAAGAGTGTCTCCCAAGAGTTTCTTACAAGAATTTCCGACAAGAGTGTCCCATAAGACTGTCCCACAAGGAGTGTGCTACAAGAGTGTCCCGCAAGAGTGTCCTACAAGAGTGTCCCAAAGCAGTGCCCCGCAAGAGCTTCCTACAAGAGTGACCCACAAGAGTGTCCTACAAGAGTGTCCCACAAGAGTGTCCTACAAGAGTGTCCCACAAGAGTGTCCCACAAGAGTGTCCTGTAAGAGTGTTCCACAAGAGTGTCCTACAAGAGTGACCCACAAGAGTTTCCTACAAGAGTGTCCCACAAGAGTGTTGATGCCGATCACGTCCACCAACCTCGACACTGCGATCAGTCCTGGGATCTCCTCTCTTGAACTTCCGGACGCAGTACCGGCAGCGAACTGCTCCATCTGGCTTCCTCACTTCCACCCAGGCGGCATCGAGCACCTTCATGCCTGGCTCGAAGGGCACGGGTTCATAGGCGTCGTACTTGTACTTGTCCATCTTGCTGTACTCTACCTCTCTGCCTTGCGCACGTTCTTCTGCAGTCAAGGGTTTGCTCTCTTCATCATCTAAATCAGCCGCTGCCATCTCAATGTCCTCCTCGTAGACGATCACATCTTCGGTTGGCGAGTACAGTGCTCCCACATACACTCCGCCCACGCGCGCACGCTTCTCTGGATTTTCATCACCACCACCAGGCCATGCACCTCATGCAGAAACTTTGATCTCCATGGAGGACTTGTGAATGACCTCTTCGGTCTCCATCGCCTCTTTTGAGGGCTCAATGCTGGCAGGCTTCTCACTGTCTCAATCTTCCTCTCCGGCCAATGGTGGTTCCCTGATGCCAGGGGACACCAATCATGGCCTCCATCAGTTCACGGCAGGATCGGCAAAGCGCCTCACAGTCCATCTTCCAAGGTAGATGCCCTTGACCCACGCCGTTTCGCCTTTTGTCATCAGGTTTCTCCCACGCGCCCTCCTGGCCTTAGAACCGTTTCCCCAAATGGGATGAGAGGTGAGGTGTACTGGCAGTAGAAGGCATCCTGGTATAGGCTGTGCGCTGGTGGGCTTTCGCTGCATAGCGATGCCGTATACTTCGCTTCCACGGCATAGCGCAAGGTGAGCACATCACCTCTCAGCAGCTTCTGATATGCTCCCATCGTTCCCAGGCTCTGTGAGCTATAACGTGGGACCTCCTCAAAGAGGATCTTGAGTGCAGCAGCTCCTGGAGCTTCTCCCTTTCGAAGAGCCTCAGCAATCTGGCCCTTCACCTTCGCTGGCTCATTGTCAGACCTCAGCTTCACAGTGTCATAGCCGAGCTGGGCAATGAACGAGGTGATGACTTTCACCACATATGGATCCCAAGGTTCTTCGCTGGGACGCTGAATGCCAAGCCCATGCCTGTGCCGGTGTCCACAATGGACAGAACTGTGTCGCTGCACTCCTCAAATCTCTCGGCCAATGAGGTGTCAGTCTTCAGGAAGCTGTAGTCGAGCTCGAAGTGGTTGTCCGACAGCTTCTGCTCAAGGGTGCGTCTCTTGTGAGCAACCTCAACTCCATGTCCTCGAGTGCAGAACTCACACCAGGGCTGTGGTGGAATGTGCGTTAACGCATGCTGCTTCATCTCTTTTTCTCTGGGCACTTCTGGCTTTGGCAGTTCCTGGACTTCAGCTACTCTCCCTTCTCTCAAGGCCTGTTGCCTCTCGCTGTGCCTCTCCATGTAGTCTCGAGCTGTGCGCTTGTCTCCATAGATTGGCTCGTCAAGTTCTTTGAGCCTGGCACGAAGATCTGCTACCTTGCTCCACCCATGTCGATCAGCACGAGCGTGGGCTTCATCTCGAGCAAACTCCTCAGGTAGCGGGATCATCTCAATCCCTTCTTCATCTTCATCCACTCCAGCAAACTCCCAGTCATACTGGTCACCCTGACTCACCACAGGTGCCACTGTGGCATCGACCTTCATGTCATAGGGCACGGCCTCGTCATCCACAACCTTGATGTGGTATAGGAGTTCCTGTGGATGTGGAGTGGAATCCTGAAGGAGATGTCTGGATGGATGAGGTGGGGTTTGAACTTGTTCCTCATGTCGGCCACAAAGCCGCTCTTGCTCAACTTCCCCACAGACAGCACATCTTTGCTTGCCTGCTCACTCACTTTGAACTCCGTGATGGCGCTCGCCCACAATCTTGTAGCTCACACGCTTCTTGCCAAGCTTGCCCAAGCTCTTGAGATCCCTAGCAGCTCAGCTCTGCACTCTTCGGTGTGCTGATCTCCTCCAAATGATGGCTGGCAAAGGTGCTCATCACTGCCAGAGTCCCATAGAAGGTACTTCACGTGGTGCCATTCACTCACCTGCTTGTTGGCCTTGTGGATCATGATCACCCACGTCTCATCACTGTACTCATCCTCAATGTCGTAGGTGTCAGCCCAGGCCGGAGGGGTTAGAGCCGGATTCGGAAACTAATCGGTCGGATTCTGAAACTAGGGTTCTGAAACTGGGGTTCTGAAACTAGTGTTCTGAAACTTAGATTCTGAAACCAGGATTCTGAAACTGGGGTTCTGAAACTAGGATTCTGAAACTGGGGTTCTGAAACTAGGATTCTGAAACTGGGGTTCTAAAACTTGTATTCTGAAACTGGAAAGTCAGATTCTGCAACTGGTATTCTGAAACTGGAAAGTCAGATTCTGCAACTTGCCTTCTGAAACTTGCAACTGGTGATCTCCACATCATGCGATAGCGTGTGTGCCTGTGACATCACCTTCGAAGCACATCCAAACCAACGTCATTAGCCCCCCACCCAACCCCCCACCCCCCAACCCCCCCTTGTCCCCATCGTGTGATCTCGACATCACTCCAACCCCCTCATCATTCACAAAGTTGCGGAATCCTAGTGAGGAGTCCACAAGGTTGCGGAATCCTAGTTGCGGAACGCCAGTTGCGGAATCCCAGGGTCCCAGTTGCAGAATCCTAGTTGCGGAATCCTAGTTGCGGAATCTTGACAGTTGCGGAATCCTAGTTTCGGAATCCTAGTTGCGGAATCCTAGTTGCGGAATCCTAGTTGCGGAATGCTAGTTGCGGAATCCTAGTTTCGGAATCCTAGTTCCGGAATCCCAGTTGCAGAATCCGACCAAACAGTTGCGGAATCCTAGTTGCGGAATCCTGCGCAGTTGCGGAACTCGACTTTATCCTCTCATCACTGTACTCATCCTCAATGTCGTAGGTGTCAGCCCACGCCTTCCGCTCGTCGTTGTCTGCATCAATCCAGTAGTACACAGCGTTGGCGCTGCTGCCTGGTGCTCCCGTAGGTGATGGTGCCGATGACGTCGATGTAGTGGCTTGCACGGCATTCGTGTTCCCTTTTCCTTTTCCCTTCTCATTGTCTCTCTTGGCTCGATCTCTGGCAAGGGATCTGCAATCAGCCTTCTTGTGACCCCACTTTCCACAGTAGGAGCATTCACCATTGAACTTCTTGGTCTGGGTCTGCTTGCCCTTACCCTGCTTGTCATATTTGCCACCTTTGTTCACTCCCTTGTCGCCCTTGCTGGACTTTCCTTTCTGCCCTTCTCGCCATGGCTGATGGCTCCAACATCCATAGGTGCAGGTCCTCCAGGCACCTCCATCTTGGCCTTCTCGTAGTTGGTGCCGATGTTGGATCCTGCAGCTCGCATGGCATCTTTCACAGGGTTTGGGGTGTGCTTCATCAGGGCAGCCACCCTCATGGATTCAGACACCGTCTCCTTGGACTGCGTCTCATAGCGGCGGACCAGGACCTCCCAGGCCTCAATGGTCTCGAGCAGCTCGCTCTCCTTCAGGGCGAAGCCTGGAACCCATTCGATCCTTCAACATTCATCAGGATGGAGAGAGCGCGGCCATCAACACTCTGCGTCAGGAGGTTGAACAGCACGGTGGAGAGCTCCTGGGCGGTGAGCCAGTTCGTTCGAGCTCACTGCATTCTCGGCGGCTTCAAGCATGCCGCGATAGGCGTGCATGGTCCAACAGATGGACATAGCTCCTGGCCACAAAGACCCACGCCGGCCAGTCCTCCTCTTTCCCGCTGAAGGTCTTGAGCTTGCCGATCGCCTTGGCGTCTATCAGTCGAGGCCCAGCTACTGCGTGTGGTAGAAGGGGATGTGCAGGTTCGGCGGCAGGCGAGGCAAACCCTGAGGCTGCAGCAGCTTCCCCCAGCAGCTGCGGCAGGGTGAAAGGCGCAGATGCCATGACGATGCGTGCCACCACCAACAGGTGGATGTTATGCCGAGCTCACGCCACCACTTTAGGTCGACTTACAGAGTGTCCCCACACCACCGCCCAAAAGGGACTTACCGCCGGTTTCACAGGGGATCAGGAGCCCATAACATGCACAAAGACAGCGCCCAAACCTGGTACATGGTTTACAGCGTCTTGCGAGCTGTCTGTTTCATCTCAGTCCGAACACCTTCAACATCAAATCGGGGGAATGTCCAGTCAGCTCATCAGTGATACTCTGCGCCACCTTCACGTCAATCTGGGTCGGACCGACATCCACTCGTCCACATCCATAAGGTCACACTCCGATGCTCCGGAAAGCACTTTGAATTGACCGCATCAAGATCCATGGGCTCATCTTTTCGAGAAGAAGTTTGGGATGCCCGATTTGTCAGTGCTGTGTTTTGGGATAACTGGCATGGAGCTCTCTTCAGGGCTCACTTGGCCTTTGTGCGCAAAACAATTCAACTAGACGACGGGGGGCCCGAGAGCGAGAAAAAGAAAAGATGTAGATGTTAAGTTTGTAGATGTAGAACATGAATGTTGGTTTCTGATGATTTAGGATGTAGAAGTGGTGAAGAAGATACAAGAAGAGGTGAGAAGAAAGGAGAAGAGAAAGTAGATATGAAGTGAGGTCTGTGAGAAGATGTGATGACAAGAACAAGTGGCATAGAGGAGGTGAGCAGATGTAGCAGAGGTATTGAATTTTGGGTACAAAGGTGTTGAACAAGACACAACAAGATGAGAAGATATGAGAAGAGAGAAGATCTTGCAACTTCCCACCAAGGCCGCGCAAATCCGCATGGCACCGCGACATCACGGACGTAATTCGCGACACGGTCTGCCCACGCACTATAGAAGCAATCCTGTCACACGATACCGCCAGTCATCCCGCTCACCGGGCCAGCGACAGGCCGCATTTACGCCAGCATGTTTAGCGCTCCCCAGTGGCACGGCACCGCGCAAACGCACTTTCCACCAAGGCCGCGCAAATCCGCGTGGAACTGCGACATCACGGACGTAATTCGCGACACGGTCTGCCCACACACTATAGAAGCAATCCTGTCACACGATACCGGCAATCATCCCGCTCACCAGCGGCACGCCGCGTTTCGCGCTCCCCAGTGGCACGGCGCCGCGCAAACGTACTTCCCACCAAGGCCGCGCAAATCCGCATGGCACTGCGACATCACGGACGTA
>CAXAMN010012002.1:965830-980665 GCA_963970005.1 Durusdinium trenchii
CACCAAGGCCGCGCAAATCCGCATGGCACTGCGACATCACGGACGTAATTCGCCACACGGTCTGCCCACACACTAAAAGCTATCCTATCACACGATACCGCCAATCATCCCGCTCACCACACTTCTGAGTCCAGCTCCAAAAAGCTCTTCTTCATGCGCACTACAAACTGGCCAGGTATGAGTCCAGCTCGAAAAGGTTCCTTCCCGCACTACATTTGCACTACAAACTGGCCACTTCTGAGTCCAGCTCCGAGAAGCTCTTTCCCGTACTACTTTTGCACTACAAACTGGCCACTTCTGAGTCCAGCTCCGAAAAGCTCTTTTCCCGACTACATTTGTCCTACAAACTGGCCACTTCTGATATCTCACCTGCATTTCGCGCCCTCGATACGCACGATCTCCGCAGAGGGTTGCGCCGGACCGGGCCAGAACGCACTCTCGCCTGCATTTCTCGCCCTCGACACGCGCGATCTCCGCAGAGGGTTCCGCCGGACCGGGCCAAAACGCACTCTCACCTGCATTTCGCACCCTCAACACGCACGATCTCCGCAGAGGGTTGCGCCGGACCGGGCCAAATCGCACTCTCGCCTGCATTTCGCGCCCTCGACACGCACGATCTCCGCAGAGGGTTGCCCACGACCGGACCAAAGGGCCAAAACGCAATCTCACCTGCATTTCGCGCCCTCGACACCTGCCCGCGCCAAATCCAATTTTGCGCCCTCGACACGCACGATCTCCGCAGAGGGTTGCGTTTCGTGGTGCTCCGGCGGCACCGCCCCCGGCCTTAAGAGAGAAAATAAAGAAGAGCGAGAGGTGAAGATGTCAGATGTAGATGCGAGGATGTGAAGATGAGTGGAGATGTAGATGTACAGATGTGAACATGAGCAGAGATGTAGATGCGCAGATGTGAACATGAGCAGCGATGTAGATGAGACGTAGTTGTGCGGATGTGAACATGAGCAGAGCCAGTGGATGTGCAGAGGTGAAGATGTAAAGATGTAGATGAGACGTAGTTCTGCAGATGTTTTTGTACGAAGAACCCTTCGCAGGCGCTCTCGGGCAAAAACATTCACTCTACAAAAGCTACAAAGACTTCTCTTCGCAAAGCTTCTAGACATTGTACATTCCGTCAGCTATGCTCTCCAAAGCACTTCCAAACCCTTCGAAACACAAAGTTCTGTCAGGAACGCTCAAACACTTGAAACGCAAAACCACGCACTCCAAAAGCAAAACCTCACAGCTACTGCATCAGCCTCCATCGCTGCACCATGTTTCACATAAACTGATGATTTTGTTTTTGCGCCTGATTGGAAACCCTTGGACGCCAACGAAGAAATCTCACAGCATGTCCGAGAAGGGGATGTGTGGTGGTGGGGTTGGTTGGTACGTTCATCTCTCCGCTTTCTTCGATGACTTGATGATGGGCGATGATGAGGACCTGGGCCTGATGATAGATGATGGTTGATGGGATTCTGTGCAACGATAAGCCATCAAAAGGATTGGGGAGCAGGATGAGGCAGTTGAGAAGTGGTGGTCGTGAGAATCAGAAAGATGATGAGATGAAGATGTTGAACACGAGCAAAAAAGAAAACAGTGAAGAATTACAGTACAAATACAACAGCAAACTGAGGGGCAGCTGGGATTGATTAATGGAGGAGGTTGTCCCACTATCGTGGGGGTAGGGCCTGTGTGAGGGGTACGCTTTGTGAGCCTGAAATTGTTTTGAATACGCTAGAAAGTTTTTGGTGTTTTGGGGGGGATGGTTGGTTACATAAGACCTGAGGAGAAGCTATCAAAAGGATTGGTGAGCAGGATGAGGCAGTTGAGAGGTGGTGGTAAGAATCAGGAAGATGGGGAGATGAATCAAGATATTGAATGCTAGCAATAAAGAAACACTAAAAGAATATAAAGACAACAATAAACCTTATTTTTTCTGGAGCAGCTGGGATTGATTGATAGGAGAAGGTTTCTGCCTTTGGAAAACAAGATCGAGCCCACGAACCCGAATGCAAACACGTTCGAAAAGCTAGATATGTCCAAATGAAACTCTTGTAGGACACTCTTGCGGGACACTCGTGGGTCACTCTTGGGACACTCTCACAGGACACTCTTGTGGGGGACACTTGCGGGCTACTCTTGTGGGACACTCTCATAAGGACGTGTCCCACTGCAAGAGGCAAAGCGCGTCGTTTTTGTCGGTTCCTCCACCAGCTTCAAAAACATGACTTGTCGCAACGCATGTGACACCCGCCTACTGCTTCTGTTTGGCGCCACCTCTGGAAGGCGAAGGCAAAGCATCGTGGGCAGGATGGCCTTTTCGGGAGAAAAAGCATGAAGCTGCGGTCAGATTCATCTGCCAAGTCCCCTGTCCCTCCCTGCTCCCCAGTTCCCCGCCAGTTGTGACTTCGACTTCTGGTGGGTCCGTCATGGCAAGCGGTCCTCCATGATGCATTGCTCGAGCTCAAGCATTGTCCCGCCATTGAACACTGCCCTTTTCACACCATGCCACCGAACAAGAGCATGTTTGCAGACGACATGTCATTTTTGGATCTGCTCAAAGTGCTCGGGTCACATGTCACCAAACGCTCAAGATGGAATGGAGTCCACCGCGAGCAGTGGGAAGAGGATGCAGCTCTCAGACTCATTCTCGAAGGTCCAACTGCTGCCCAAGCTCTGCCTGAGACTGGGGCAGGGAACTGGGACAGGGAACTGGGGACAGGGAACTTGGTGGGGACAAGGACCTGGGGCAGGGAACTGGGGAAGGCTGCACCAGGGAATCACTAAAATCGGGACTTTCCAGACTACCGTCGTGTTTGGCAAGTTTGAAATCTCCACAAGCCGAAAAAACAATTTCCGACACAATCTTTCCAGGGTTTAGCGCCTGCAACAAAATCATTGTCTTTACAGGCTCGCTGAAGGTCGAAGGTCTTGGGGCTTAAGGGGGGCGTCGCCGAAGGCTTAAAGTCTTCGGTCGAACTGGGGGGCTTAAGGGGGTGCTGGAGGGATGGTGCTGGAAGGATGGCTCAAGGGGGGCTTGAGGGTGGGCTTAAAAGGGGCGGCTTAAGGGCTGGCGCTGGCTTAAGCGGGGCTTCGCTGAAGATCGAAAGTCTTGGGGCTTAAGGGTGCCTTCGCCGAAGGCTTGAGGTCTTCGGTCGAAGCCTAGAGAGCCGAGAGCGCTAAGCTAAGCCTTCTATATAGAAGGCTCCTTGTTGCCACGCTAACAAGACAAGATGCTTATCCTTGCCAAAAGGCTTATCTTGCCCTTGCACAGGCTAGCTGACATGCTGGAACAGTTATATATACTGCAGCTGGCGGTTGTAGAGTGTGGATGTGAGGTGGTATGGAACATGTTCCATATTTCCAGCAATGGTGGTTGTAGAACTTCAATGTGGGGTCGCTACCGCCCCTCTTGGAAGTCTCTACTTTCAGAGGCTTCCAAGCAGGGGGCGTAGATCTCAAAAGAAAAAAATATATATCAACAAACATGTTTCAGATGTCCTTAAGAGTGTTCATGGGGCGGCGCGTGTTGAGCACGTTTTTCTTGAAGGTTGAAGTGTATATAAAGTATCTAGTTCAAGCATTTTTTTGTGTTGTGGTTAAGTTTCTTCGTTTATGCATGCTGACTGGTAGCTTACATAGACTGGCGAGCTACTGACTGATAAACTTTGGGGAAAGGTTTCCACACAAGTCTCTCCACAACGTAAGACACAGGATATTGTCACAGATTGCACACCTGCAGCCGCGTTGGCTCCCAACAGCCGCAGTCACTTCTCCAGGAGCCTGTGCACGTCAGTGCATTCCACCCGTGTGGAAGGCACCTCGAGTAGTGGTTATTTCAGAGTGTGGCCTTTTGTTGCCGTTTCACTGAGGTGATTCCTAAGTTATATTGCCTGGGCAGCCAACCCGTGTTGGTGGCCTCTGTCGTGACGTCTAAAGCACCTCTGTCCGCTGTCCTCATGTCCTATTATGTGGACGACCCATGGGCGGTAAGTGACAATGATGCAGATGTTGACATGGCAGGGGGTGGCTTGGATATCATGGATGTGTCGGAAGATGAGCATGTCCGTACTGCTCCCTACCTACACTCCAGCCCAGGGTCGATTACTCAGCAAAAGAAGCAGGCCTTTCTGTATGGTTGTCCCCATACCGACCACCAAGCCAAGGCCCAGGCATATCAAGCTCTTCGCACACCAACCGAAGTGCAGTCTTTCCTTGGCCTCGACACTGGCATGGGTCCCTGTCAAGTCGCTGATGTCAGATCACAACCTGCCGACAGAGATGCAGGATACCAAACGATTGAGCGACAAGGTCAAGGCCCCGACACGACAGCTCTGGTGGCAACCCTGCTTGTGCATAAGGAGCTCATTGAGTCATGTGGTATGGTGTATATAATAGTGGACAACCGTGCCCCGGAGGAGGTAGATCATTGGCCTGCATTTGCCCAGTGGTGGGAAGCCCGACGGACCCTAATCGGACCACAGCAAGAACGGACTGACATTTTGTGGGCGCAGGCGACTCAGGCTAATGGCTTGCGTGCAGTCCCGTACTATTGGGCTGGGTTTTTTGTATTAGAAGCAGCCAGGTTTCTTTATCCGAAGGTGCATTTTGGGCTTTTCGATAATGACTGTGTTCCGGTTACTCTGTTTGAGATGAAGGACCTAGTAGCCTTAGCAGAGAGCCAGTTTCGTTGGCCTGACTTGGTAGGACATGGTGCTGACCCTGACCTTGACACCAGTAAGGTTGGGATGTTACTTTTCACAGAGGCGCATCTCGAATACAATGCAGGCTTAGTCATCTCCATTGGTAGCACAAACCGCCCTAGTCCGATTGAAGCAACCGCTACTGCAGAGAACCTAGCTGAAGAGCTCGAGGATTACCGCCAACAGCTCCTGGCTATGGCGGCTCCTCCTGAATGTCCAACTGATGCCTCACAAGGAGGGTCCCTTTTCACACCGCTCATTGGTGTTCCCATGGAAAACTCACTCGACCTATTTGTTTGGGCATTGTACGGCACCTATATGTGCTATCAATTCTGGCCGACGCCAAGTGGTGGGCAAGGGGGCTGCAGTGATCAGCAGGAACCAGCAGCCGTCAAGTGGCCAAAACGGGCTCATCCAAGAGCCCTCACCAAAGCAGGACAAGAACGCACACCTTGGCTCACTAGCTGGGCCCGAGCCACTTTCGAACAAGGCTGTTTGTCAGTGTTGCCTCACCTGGAAGGACCGTGCAAAGCACTTTCCCTTCCAGGAGAAAATCTTTTTCAGGCGAGTCGAATAGCGCCAAACCGAATGCGGCCGATTATCTTCCATGCCTTTGGCAAAGCAAAACTAGATGCACCTGCCCAGCTGGCTCGACTTGCATGCCAAGGATGGGAAACCCTTCCCATTGCGCTGTTAGGTATGCCGCATTATCCCGCGGCGTGGTCCCTGGAGGCGTGGAGGCCGATCGGCGGGTGTTGCTTTATGGGGGGAACTAATGCACTCACCGGGAATAGCGCCTTTCGTTTTTGTCTATTGATGCAATGGCATGCCATCACTGTTCCAGCGACGGCACTCTTCCAAGATGCCAGAAACGAAGAGGACACTGTGACATCGAATCAGTGTCGGAGCCAGACCAGGATTTCCTTGAACGCTCGCTATTGGCCGCCGCCGCTGACCAGAACTCCTGTGAGTCCGGGTCGGGTCCTTCAGAGGGATTGATGGCTGAGGCACAGGCGGGCCTGAAAAATAGCCGTCGTCCCAGCAATCCGCAGCTGACCACTCCGCCCTCTTTGTGCCATGGCATGCAATTGCAAAGCAACCAGACATTCCGGAACTCCCGGTTTCACACGGTCAGTCGACAAGCCTGGAGGTATTGCCACTCGCTTCGCATTGTCAAGTTGCTGGGCACAGTCGTCATTGGATATGCAGCCTTCCAGGGCTGCTACTCCCGGATGACGGTTGAAATGCCAGGGTGCGTGGAACTAGGGGTTCTTGGAGTGCTATGCTCTGGAACAGGTTGGCGCCGTTGCAGATGGAGCCTGCCCCCTGCGCCATTGCAGATGGAGCTGCCACCTGGCCACGGGGCGGTCATTGGACAATATGCCTTTGAAGAATGCGCCAAGTTAGCCCAACTGTCACTGCCCCGTGAGAGCCATGGATGGGGCTGCGCCGACCACCCCCCCAAGCAGGTGTCCCACAGGGGGGCTTCTGCTCGAGTGGCATTCAGCAAGTGGTGCTAGACAGTGACGCAAGCTTCATTGGACACCGTGCTAACGAGAACTGCAAACTGCTCACCCTGGTGGATATCTCTGGCACTGCAATACACACCCTCCACATGCATACTTTCTCACAATGTCATAGCTTGGACACAGTCAAACTGCCATCCTGCTTGCGTGAGATTTGAGCAGAGGTTTCGAGGCTGCAAGGCCCTGGTGGACCTCACGCCCCCGGAGAGTGTTCGATACACAAGGTACAGGGCCTTTGGAAAATGCGTCAAGCTCTCTCACCTTGTTTATTCTAGAAACAGGTTGGAAGCATCGAAAAACTCCGGGTAGCAACCTTACACGGTAGACTACCTACCTCCCCTGGATCTTTAGCTCGCAACAGGCTCTCACACTCGTCCGGTACGGTACGAAACCTCTCCCTCAAACCTCCGAATACTTCACAAAACTTCAAACGCTGCACTAGCTGCTCTCAGACACTCGCACCCTTTTCTCACACTAGCCAAACGAATTGGCCTTGAGCCAAAACATATCCCGTAGCATCAAACTATACAAAGAATACACGAAAAACATCTTAAAAGTCTCTTAAAGCATCTCCACACACAAAGAACTCTTTCAAAACTTCCGACTACGCTACAAGTCGCTTTCAAACAATTGAGAAACAAAATGTTGTACTACCGCCAGGTTCCAAATCTTTCACAAACAAACTTAAACGAAATTTATGCATCGCAAACTGCAAGCATCGAGCGAGGTGGACATCCCGACATGGAATTTCTTCACCCCCTCTTGGACACAAAGCTCGAAACGAACTGGCTGGCTTTAAGCCTTCTTATTCTTCTTCAATGAGGACAGACATTTGGCACAAATATCTTTCGACATAGGTACGTGCATGCCCGAGCAAGTTGGATTCAAATGAACCTTGCTCCCACTCACTGAAAACTACACTTTTGAGCATTGCTCAATGCCTTTTGGAACTGGATAGCTCTTCGGCATATCGACTTTAAAAGTCACTTGGCTCTCAGGCTCAGCATGCTTCCGACACCGCAGGCAGCAGCAGGTCAGCAGGCATCCCAAAAGAAAACCGGCTGCAAAGACCAAAGCGGTCGCTGCTTCCAGGCTCAGCATCGCAAGCGCCGTTTCCGCATCCGGCATCATACCTCGGATGGTATAAGCTTCATTCCAAGAAAAGCTGTATCTCACAGTCTGCAAAAACCAAGATTCTTTCGAAATGTGCAATCGAAAGTGCTCGCAAAAACGTGCCATTTGGCTCAGACAACGTGCAAGACTTACTTGGTTATTATGATTCTAATTCGGCTTTAAATCCTTTAAGGATTAGCTCGCAAAATCTCCTGGGGTAGTGTTGCGTTTCCTTCCAATTGACTTCCTTGGATGGCAAATGATCATGACGACCGTCACAAACGCAAACCTTCAGGCTTTCCAACAACCGAGTAGTATCTGTCTCAATCCTCCAGGTCTTTCTGACCAACTGACCCTTCTGGTTCAACTTGACTGAACAAGCATCCACAAATGTTGAAAACGTCTTTCGTTTCCTCAGAAAATCTTTAGTCTGATTCCATCCCCAATAAGCACATCTCTTCGGCCATTCAATCGCTACGAAATCGGCTACTTCCGACATCCGTAAGAAACCTTTCCATAGCTTCTTCTGTATCTGGTACAACTCTCGAAGATGACCCATATAGTCCTGACCAAACTTCTTGATACAAATGTACTGAAACGGACATCCTCCTGTACACGGAATCGACGACCACAAGACAACAAGCTTTCCTCTCTTCCGATGGCTTATCATCTGCTCCCGAATTGACTCGATCGTGTCCGATCGGGTTCCGTCGTCCGCCTCAGTGACAGTCAAGACTTCAACACCTTCCGTACGGCTTCCGACTTCTTTCATCTCGGACTCCGGTGATGTGCAAAACTCAACAATCAGGATTTCGGTACATGTGACCTTATCCATAACCCACAACCATCTCCCGATCCAGTCATATGGCACTTCAAATGAAATGAGAAATGCTCTGACAACTCCGATCGTCTCCATATGTTGTAAAGTCACAGCTCTCGACAATGCCTTGGTCATCAAGTCGGCACAATTCTCGGTACCTCGGACAAAGCTGATGGAAATCACTCCCTTGTAGACTGCATCTTGCAAAAAAACAGATCCGAATGTCTATATGTCTTAATCTTCTCAACAACCCTGACATCTCTGTGACATTTCGGGCTGCCATCGAATCCGTAAGCAAACCTGGAATGGGCAATTCCTCAGCTTGACATCCATAGACATGTGCCACGGCATGTTGAATACCTATAGTTTCTTTCGCTCCTTCGAACAAAGCATATAGCTCTGCCTCGGCTGAACTACAGGCTACACTCTGCTGCAACCTACTGAATGCTTTGACACAACAGTCACTAACGAAGATGGCTGCTCCTGAAGTACTCTTCCTATTGGTGGACTTTTCGGCTGCCCAACTGGCATCGACATAGGTCGTAATCCTTGGTGGTCCTGAGTACTCATAGCTCCTGAACTTCAACTTTCGATCGGCTACTGATCGGATGTAACGGATACTCGCACGCATCGCGGTCTCGTGTACAGCTAGCGGCTGAGATTGACCTCGGGCAAGCATCGAACACAACCAACAAAGATCAGGTCTCGACTGAGCTACCCAACCTAGCTTACCTAATGCGGTTCGAAAGGTTGCTGCTGCCTCGGGTGACAACGGTTTCCGATCCTCTTCTCGATCACGATCATAAAGCTGAAACAAATTGGGGGTCGCTTGACTTTCCTTTCCTCCTGGATACAAGTTCATCGTACCTTCATAGTACTCTTTCTCCATGTACAAGGCAATCGTTCCATCTTCTTCCTTTTAGATCACCTTTCCCAGAAAACGAATTCTGTCTTCCTCAAGCTTTCCGGTGACTTTCAGTCTAAGCTTCTTTGATAATTCATCAACGAGCTTCTGAATATTTCTATCGTCTCCGACAACCAACAAATCATCAACGTACATCAAAACGATCAAGTGATTCTCCTCCTCCGTCTCTGCAACTCCTTTTCTGTATCTTCCGGCGAAGATTGTCTTTTCCGTCACACATGCTGTCAAACCTTCTTGATCTAACAAATCGGCTAAGTGACGATACCATGACATTCCTGCAGAACGAAGTCCATTCATCGCTTTCTCAAGAATGACGAACAAAGGCTCTCCGTCTTCATCTTCCATTCCAGTCGGCAACGAAACAACTGCTGGGTGAATCACGGGGGCATGCAAGAATGCTGTACTTACATCTAAAACCCATGCTGTCTTTCCTACTCCTCCTCTCTTTGATTTCTTTCGAAAACTTGATTTCTGAGCAAGATAAGACAACACAACCTTCAACGCCTCTGATGACGCTGTAGGGCTCGAAACGCCCAACTCGGCTGCTGACGGACCTGTGGCAAAATCACGGACAACAAGTCTCGATCGAACGATGTCTCCTTTGATAGCATCATGCTTATTTACAACTACCCATCGAGTTGAGATGATTCGGATACCATGCATCTTCATTTTTATTCACGACCTGACCTGTCCTGTGCTTCTCTAGGGCAATGACCTCTGTGTGCATTCCCTCGAACGTGGCATCCACATCTAATGGACCTTCACCTATATCTGAAGTCGCTCTTGATGGCTTTCGGAGTACAATCCATCTACCTCCAAACCACACTTTGCACGAATCGGCCTTCGCGTCGAACTTGGACTCCTCGGTTTCCTTTGGAACCTTCCTGCTATACTCAAGTACCCCCTCTTGAACTGATGACAAGAACCTTTCAACCTCATCATCCGAACATCTTGACAAGGGGTCTTTCACCTTTTCCCACAACTCTTTACCTAGATCTGATAAGCTCGCAATGGCATTACCTTGATGATCATACAAGTAGAGCTGCTTGATTGGCAATTCGGTAAACCCTTTCCAATGACGCCTCAATGGCGCGGTCTGGGTTCCGAACTCGCTGACATGGACCTTGAACTGGTCCCTTGGAATCTCATCGACTGGCCTTTCGTCAACAGCATCGACGTAGTACGTCCTCTGAATACCTACCAGCTGATCCTCAGGCATCGGCAATGGCAGTGATGATGCTGCAAAAACACATTTTCGACTTCTGTGGTGAACTCTTCTCAACACAAGCTTGTCAAGGTCAACTTCCCAATGGTCATGATTTCGGTTCTTTCCTCTTCTTGGGATTTTCTGGAACAAATCAATGTCCATGGGACTCTCCCCGGGTGATTCGGGTGCTCTGTACCCTTCCGGTACTTCTGTTGGCTCATAGCCTTCACTCATCCGATCATCCTCGATAGGTTCCGGATTCTTTCCGATCTCATATGGATTCGTTGGATCCTCTTGCGTTGGCGTCGGTTCGGTATCCGCTTCCTGTCCCTTTGGCGCATGGACCGGAACATCATCAAACTCTGGAAATCTCTCTCCAGTCTCTTTCTCTTCATGCTCGCGATGAAATCTATCCCACTCATCATCGATAGACTTTCTTTTCCTCTTCTCTCGTTCTGACTCTGATTCTGGAACTCTTTCTCCCGACTCTTGCTGAGATTCAGGCTTTCCTTCGGTATCCAAGCCTTCTTCCAATCCTTCAGGCACGACGGGCACAGACGACTCGTCTTCGATCGGTACTATCCGTTTGTACTCTTCTGCAAGATACTTTTTGTAACGGTTCCGACACTTCACTGAATGACCTGTTTCACTCCCGTTCGAACAAGCTGGGCATCTCGAAGTCTTATTCACTTCACTCCAATAGCAAGGTGGTTCCCCTTCATGGATGGGCAAATCAACCAATTTCTGGGGTTTCGAAAGATCATTCGGTAGTCTTTCAATCCTGTCTGGCTTCACTCCACTCTTGGAATTTGGAATTTCACACAACATCCCAAGTCCAGCGACAAAACGAATCGGTGAGGCAATCTTCAAGTCTCGAACAGGCACAACCACAGTCTCGTCCTGTGAACCTTCGAAGGCAACGAAGTGACCTAACGAAGATAACTTTGGGGTCAAGTAAATGCCTGGAACAAAGTGACGGGCGTTTGCTTCTCTGACCTTTTCCAAGTACCCATGGCAAAAACCAAACATCCAAATGGCATCACACGATTGGTGTTTGGGACTTCTCCTGAACTAGTTGCACTGATGCGCATGCGTTGATACGGTGTCAGCGAACTGTTGGCTTGCAGCTGAAATGCATTGTGGACATGACAAGCGTTTGCTGCAGCGTATCGAAGGCTTTCACTACCTAGCATCAACCCGTGCTGGTACAACACTGTACGAATACATCCTAGTTGAGTCTTGAGGGTCCTAACTGCTCTCTCGGCTCCAGTTGCGTGTCTCCCTGGACGACTGGTCTCATGCCTTGAGACTACCTTCAATCGAATGAGTTCAGAAATGAGCGCAGTCAAGTCACGGCCTTCATCACTGAGAACCATCGCACCTGTGGACGAACAATGGTTGATGGCAGCTGTCAAAACACGAATCGTCGAAGCTTGATCTATATAGATTGCAGCTGTTGCGATCATTCCGTGCGTTCGATTCCACATCACAACATACCTATACATGTTTGGAGACTTTGGATGGGTGCATAGGTTGGCAATATCCATCTGGATCTCGTTGGTGACTTGATCTGTGCGTTTTGGCGCTCGTTTCAATCCCTTGCTCATGAGACAGACTGCACAGCTCGGATCATAGGGTGTGTGACTCTGTAAAATGTGCTTAGCTAGTCTGTTACCTCGTAGCTTGATGGGATATTCGAACTCGAACTCAGGCTCTGACTCAACGGTGCAAACGATTTCCTTTTTGCGCACGACGTCGAAGGCTGGATTCGAAAAATGCGCTCTGGCTCTCATCGGCGGCTCGACTCCCCTTTTGGGAGGAACCTGGACGCTTTGGATATCATGTCTTCCTCCGCGTCCGACGCTTCGGACATCGCGTCCTACTTCGCGTCTTCCCTTTTGTCCGAAAACTTGGACAGATGCTCCTGCAGTTGCTTGCGGTACGCAATCTCTTCCTCGGACAATGGCGCTTGAAGCGCTTCTGGCGGCGTCGAAGGATTCTCTTCCAGTGCCGCTGTCGGTGCTGGCGTCAAAACTACTCCCCCTGCTGCCGGTGGCACTGCGGGTTGCTCGAGAGAAATTCGCCTTGCCTTTCTCAAATTCTCTCGATCTTCTTCTTCTGCCCTCCATTGCAGGAGATCTTGTTTCCCTTTCTCGAACTCTTCCTGCCGGCGACGCTGGACCTCCTTTCCATGTTCCAAGGCTTGCGCCATCCTCTCTGAACGGTACAGCGCCTTCGCCTTTCGGCGTTCTTCCTCTTCTTTCGCTTGGCGGGCGAGTTCCTTCTCCCATTCGATCGCTCCTGCCTGTCGCTCGGATGCTAGCTCTGAGCGAAACAGCTGTTCGCGCTCCTCGTCGGTCAGATGTGCCAGGTACTTCGGTACTCTCTTTGCACCTGATCCTGATGCCGTGGACGCTTTCTCTTGCTTGAGGGTCCCGGTACCCCTCTCGGCTGCCTTGAGAAGGTCTCTGGCTTTTTGAGCTAACACCTCGTCCGCCGCCGCTTTTTGCTCTTCGGTGAGCGGTCGACTTTTCGCTTTGGGTCTCGTCGTTGGTGTCGGTGGCGTTTTTGGGCCCGGAATCGGTGGAGTTTTCGGCTCCGGAATTTCCGTCTGGGCGATCACTGCCAACATCTTCTCCGGATCGACGCTTACCGGACTTGCCGGTTCCTTCGGCTTGGTGCCTGCCGGACTCGCCGTCTCCTCCGGTCTGTCGCCCACCGGATCCTGCCACCCCGGGGGTGGACCCGCTGATGGTTGGGGTCCCACTGGTCTGGACTTTGCCTTTATTGGCATGATAGACGGAGTTTTCCTTTTTCTGACCGATTCGTCCAACCTCCTCAGGTTCTCCTCGGTCAGCTCGAGGACTGGCGGATCGGCTGTCTCCGACATCCATTCGGAAGTACTGGCATCGGTCACGCTCAGAGCGGCGTTGCCAGCTGGCCTCAACAGTGACCTGACCTGGGACGCGAACTTCACCTTCTCCTTCTCTTGAGGTCGTCGCTTCATGAAGTAAGCGGTCCCAGGCTTGATCTCCTGTCTTTTCGCTACCACTTCTCCCTCCGGCGTGGGGCCGATCCGAACGATGGTTTCGGATGTGATCCGCTCTTGGCCCGTTAAGCCGGATGACATGCAGCTCTTTGGACCTTCGCTTGGTGTCGGGGCACTCTCCGGAAGAGCTCCGGGGATCTCTTCCATGTCCCCAACATCCGAGGCTTCCGAACCTGTCAAGCTCACCATCGTGACTCCCCTTTGGGGCTGGATCTCGACGAACTCCTTTTTCACACGCGACTCGGACGCTTTCGGTTGCGGACGCGCCTTTGGTGCGATCCACGCACGATGCTTCACAGTCCGCTCCTTCCGAGGAGCTTTGGTGTGCTGTTTCAGCGCTTTCCTGATTGATCCTTTCGGCTCTGGGTCTTCCTTCGCCACAGTCCATGACCGTCGCACTGATGGTCCTTTTCGAACTGCTTGCTGAAGGCCTGCAGCCCGATCCGACCGGCGCTGCTGTCTCAGCGCTCGCTGCCTGGCTCGATTTCTGATTCGCTTCTCCTCGTCCTTCTGATCTTGTTGATGAAGCCAATTTGACCAGGCTTTCATCCGAAACTTCACTTCCTGCTCGGACGTTGCCTCCTGAGCTTTCTCCGTCTCGACAAAAGGCTTCTCTGGGATCTCGGGCTCTGGAAGATCCTTCGGAACTTCGGATTCCCGTTTTTCCATCTCCAATCCCTTTTCCTTTTCTACTGGTTCTGTTGGCTGCACGGTAGCTCCTGTACTCTTCTCGGGTTCCTGTTCTGGAGGTTTCACGATCACTTCGGTATCCTTCTCTGGTTCCATCGTGACAAGGACAACTCTCCGCGTCTCTTCTCTCGGTTCCGATGGATCCTTTTCCACATCCGGTTGTCCGGCTTGAGCGATCACAGTGCCGGGCGCTGGTTCCGCTGTTTCTTCCCTGACCGTGTCCGGGCTCTGTTCTTTCTTCTTCTCTCCGCTCAACTCCGTGGTGTCGACCCAAGCATCCGAAGGCATGCTCAACTCGACGAAACCTGGGCTGGACGGGGTCCGCACAGTCAATGCGCTCGTGCGCCGAACTTGAACCTTCACGCTCTGCAACATGCAAGACCGAATCTTGAACTGCTTCATGCATGGTCGAATAACGAACAACACGGCGCGAACTGGAGTCAACATCGGACGTGTAATGCAACGAATGCAGTGACGATGACATGTCAATGTCAATGGCTCCTGGGTGGACAATTGAGATCCAAGGAACATTGCACCAAAGAAAAATGTCAAGATGAGTTCTACTACTCTTAGTTCTGTTTGGAACCTGGTCGTGACCTCCAAAATGTGAGAGGGACAAACATGGTGGCTTCGCCGGTTTATCTACCTCTCTGGAGGTTCGGGAACAGTTCTTGCCAGGTGAACATGAAAACGTCCAACCTTTACTGGCAAGAAGTGCAACACTCAGCAAACTAACCTGTCCATATCCGATCAGACCTGTTATACGTTGGACTTTCATTTGTCACGAAGATTTAGATAAGTCTAT
>CAXAMN010012002.1:980675-1003485 GCA_963970005.1 Durusdinium trenchii
GGGATCAAATGAAGTACCCTCGTAGAACACCAGTGAACAAGTACACTAAACGTTATACGTTGGACTTTCATTTGTCACGAAGATTTAGATAAGTCTATCTAAACATATAAAGAAACACATAATAATTCGAGCACTCTTTATACTATATATCTCTTTTTCGCTTGCTGGAAATTATGATTTCTGTTCTCAGGATTTCCCTGAAGGTCAACTCAACCCCAATGAAAACTTTCAGGGAAAATTCTGTTCTCGCCATATGTACCCCCAAAAAACAAGTGAGGACAAAATTTCCAGCAAGCAAGAGATCACGTCGGAAGTTGCCATAACAGATTGGTATCTATCGGATGAAGTGAAACCGAAAGCGGTGCGGCCCACAAGTCATCAAGAGATATTGCGAATCTATCGTCAAGACGAAAAGAACACGGAGGATCTGAGGTCAAGTCCCAACGGCTTAAAGCATCTGCCTCTTCATTGTCTGCTCCGGGGATGTGGGAGACATCCATTTCCGTGCAAGTGCAAGCAGCGAGGAGACATAATTTCTCCACGAATAAGCACTGAGGGAACGAAGTAGTGAACAATTTATTGCTGCCGGCTTCTGCGCCGGTGTTGTCACTCAAAGTTTGGACACGGAGGGGAAGACGGAACCCTGGAAAAGACCTTGAAACTAGGAAAAGCAGTGCCATCTGGGCTAGCGTCTCAAAACATGTGATGTTGCGTTGTAGGTCGTGAGCGATCGGGATTTTTAGGGAATCAAAGTCTGTTTTGGTAAATCGTTCGGAGAACCAGTAGGTACAACCGTTCTGTGTTCGCACAAAGCCCCTGATTTGACATTCGGAGCCGGATGCACATGCATCTGCTGCTGCCTCTCCTTGCCAAAGAGGTTTGGGAACTAGGGGACGGACTGGTGACAGAACCGATAACCAATCGGAGAATAAGGTGATTATACGATGCGAATCGGTAGAGATATGCCGACGGGAGGAATTGGGATCCCTAATGCGCATCCATATTCTGCGATCAGACAGATGAAGCTTCCGGACATCATCCAGAGTTGTTACTGGTTGGTGTTTAACCGAAATCAATGTACTGCCCAATGGGATGGCAGTACCGGCAGGTCGTACCGTAAAGCGCAAATCTGTGGACAGACATGGGGGTACCTGCAACCAGTCAGAGGGGTCTATGCTGTAATGGGAAGCAGGTATTGAGTACAAGTCCTTATACAAATAATGCAACCAAATTCGCATGTAAGGGAAAAGCTGTGTCAACCACATAGCCAGACCAATGAATTTCTCCAATAGTTTGCGGGAGGGTTTATGGGTCGAGGCAAGCTCTCTTAGATACTTACGAATTTTTTCAAGCTTATCTGCCGGGATTTCGACGAAACCAGCGGCGAGATGGAAGCGCCAGCCAATCCACGAAATGGTGCCTGAAAGTTCACATTTGCGCCAACTGATTGGGATTTTCAATATTTGACACAAAATACACAACAGGGCTGCTGACGTGGGCATGATGTCATGGTCTTGAAAGAACAGAAAGTCATCTACATACAAAAAGGCTGCGTGGGGCAGCCAAAGCATGTGATGCATGCAGCGGAGGATCCAGCCTCCCAAGCGGGACCACCAAGCGGCTGAGAAGATGGCCCCGAAAGGGCAAACCCGGTAAAAGTACAATTTGCCGTCCAAAGAGAAACCTACCAATCCCCATTCCGACTCGCGAAGAACAATCCGTTTATGGGCGGATTTAATGTCCAGGCTGAGTCCCATCATAGATGCAGAGGACTGTCGAAGGGGAAAACACCGAAGGACATCTTTGGCGGTGGGTAAAGTGGACTTTTCCGGAATCACACAGCGGCTGTTCAGACCACAAATCGAGCTGTCAACGACAAGACGTGGTGGTCGAGTATCGGAGGTAGCCACACCGAGCTTTCCGACCGAGACCCCCGTAGGGTATTCAGCTTGCGCCTGGGATATGTCTCCAGGGAACTCAAAGACCCATCCTTTGTCGATTTCTTCTTGCACCAACTCGCGAGTCAAGTCGAGATCAGCTTCCGCTGACTGCCAGTTTTGCATATGAACTGAAAGTGGGGTGCTATCAGGAGGTGAATTATCCTTAAGGGGGAACACGTGGGATTTAGGGATGTCACCCAAAAAACCTGTGCTCACGCCTTCCTGAAGACTTGGAAACAAAGTGACATCGGCGTCATGCATGATGGAGCTCAGTTCGGCCATTAGGGCCAAGTGCATCGGCTGATGAGCACGAATTGTCCAATCCACTTTCCGGTTCAAAGACTCAAGCCAGTCAACTAAATCTTTACGAAATGGTGCGAGTTGATCGTCCGAGAATGGCGGGTCTGCACACGTTTGACTAAAATGAGCCAAGACTTGCTTGTGCAATTGCAACTGCATAATCCTTCGGAGCCAGGTTTGGCGCAGAGGTTTGAAACAGTCCTGTTCAAGGCGGGGTCCATCACTCCAATCTGGATGGGAGAGCATGCCGCCCCCGTCTTCAAAACTCTTGGGGAATTGACCAACAAATTTCCAAGGAATGGTCGCAGAAGCACTGTCAAGGTTCAAATCAGATGGACCTTGGGAGATTAGGGGAGCAATGACGGAAGCAAAAGCTTCAGCCAGTGGGGGAGGATAACATGCGGTGATTCGACTCAAGAACTGGCCGGAGGAATCTCGTGTACCTTGCACTCTGGCATGGGTGCCCACTGGGTGGGTACAACTGCAGGCTAAAGAACAAAGACTTTTAAAGCTGGACGCGAAAATCCAGCTCTTAGCGATGTCCATACCGTACTGGCATGCTGCAATACAAACACATGAGGCAGAGATCAATTTAAGAAAACTCCGTACAATGGGTTCCAACCAAGACATGGCATTTGTGGGTTGCTCCAAATGAACATGACCGCCTGACAAGAACACCAAACGCAAACATGAAACAACTCGAGAGAGCATAATGAAGCTCTCTTGAAGTTTTGTCAGGTCGTCCGGTGAAAGTCCTGGGAGTCCATCCAAGTTCTCAGGAGTTCGAAGGGCTCGAGGTCCTCCGTCCTGGCGAAGCTTCAAGCGGGAGTATTGACCGCAACTTGGACTGCCGGCGGCATAGGCCACTTGGCCGCTAGAACAAATCCGCAAAAGTTGTTCGAATGCTTGGTCGTCCAATATGTCCATGGTTGAATCTAGCAAAATATCGAACGAAAAGACGTTCAATCCTTTGGCATGACATGCTGTGGACAAAGGGCGTGATGCCCCAGCACAAATGTCGAGAAAGAATCGGCCTGGAATAAATGAAACTGAATTCAAAATGTCGTGAGACGTGGACACTCCCTTTGGGAGGGCTGAAGAAACTGTTGCTGGGTCATGTGATGAGGCTGGAGCCTCAACAACCTGTGATGCTTCCGTATACGCCACATCCTGCTCTGGCTGTGGTTCGCCAGCAGGCGCTGAGGGCGATGCGGATGGAGGTGAAAACGTGTCAATTAATGCAATGGTCTGCAAACAATCTGCACTGTCTGAGGGCGCAACGCTGAGTCAGTGAGGCGTCTTCTGATGATCAAACGCCGAGTGCTTTGCGCCACACGCTGTACCGTCGGATTTCGGATACGCACAGGCATGTGTGAACTTGCAATCGGGGGAAGAACATTTCCCGGACTGAAAACGCATGCACAACTGATGCCATTTGCCCTCCTTCTGAATATCAGTAACCCATTGGACCCGGCCTTTGGCTCGATCTTTTCCTTTACCTTTTCCTTTGCCCTTACTCTTTCCTTTCCAAGGTGCTGAAAATGAGGCATCCGGAGGTCGTTGAAAAGGTCCTGAAGGAATCTTCTGAGCGCGAGGTCGAAGCTGAAGGTAACCTGACAGGTCATTGCGAATATGTGTCAACTCATGCAAAGCGTCATCCATAGACCAGTCTCGGTCAGACATGAGCTCAGCAATCGTCGTCCAGATCTGACGATCAGCGGCTTGGGATTCCGTCACACTCGCGGTTCGAAGTCCGGATTCGGGGTCCGTCTTTTGTGTCAAAAAAGACATGAACTTATGGGTGTATGCTTTGAGGTTCTGCAGATGAGCTCCTTGGCAAATGTTGTGTACTTCAAGCATATTACGAATGGCATTGACCCCCATACCCATGTTGGAAATTTCCAAAGCCGGCGGGTCATCAAGGAGCAGAGCTGACAGTGATGCATGTTCCAATCTGGGGAGCTTGGATGCTCGCTGACTGGAAACTTCTTCGGCACGGCTAATCGACATACGATAACGCCAGGGGACCCACACCCATTGTTTCTTCACCAATTGGTGATGAACTAAGCTCAACAATCGAGTCGATGGCATGGTTTCTGAGTTTAGGAGTTCGGATGGATAATGCTGAAGAAACTTCGATTTCAAATCTTTGATGACCTGAGGGTCCAGCTTTGGAGCGAAAGCATCCGTCCACGAATTGTCTGCGGAACCTGATGGCGCAGCTGTGGAACCTGAAGTCATCGGTGTGGGCGAGGGAGAACCAAACGCGGCTTGTTTAAACGCTGCTCGTAATGCGGCTTGCTGGATTAAGGGGATCTCACGTTGATCCACCAGGCTTGGGAGCACTTGGTCAAATGCCTCAAGAGATGAGGCACAACTTGCATAGGTGGTCAACGTCCACCCGTCAGTCATCAACGCGTTGGCGATTGAGGAGCTCACTCCACACTGAGCCAACAGATCCTCGAGCGGGGATGCCATGGCCCTCACAGGGGGCTCTGATTCCATGTGGAATCCACGCGAACTAGAATGAAAGCTGTGGGAAATGTGATCTAACTTGAGGGATGGAGCACTGCCAACAAAAAAAAATTGTTTTGAGAAGATGTATGTGAGTGTGTTGATGGGATAGGAACCAAATAAGGGTGAAACATCCTGAAGCCGACACATAACAAATGTCATGTACATGCAGGCATCGGAGATGTGACCAACCCAAGCAAGGATTGCAATCAATGTGGTGGCCCCCCTCCGTGATTGAATGGATGGCTTTATTGCAGGGGGCATCAATCACCTGAGGTCATCTTATTTTTTATCTTATTTGTACTATGCCCTTTAGTAGCTAATGGCGTGGTACATGACGGCAACAGTCCCAAGAATTCGATGGCCCAGGCTCAGTGGCCATCGAATTGTTTAGTCCTCCACAAACGTAGGGTAGACTACCACATACTAGCAAGAGCTACAAAAGGGCGTGCTTCCTCGCAAATAGAGTTAGCACTACATAGTACTAAAAGATAATGCGCTCACTTCGTGACAGCACTCTTAAGAAAAGGGGATATCCGCAAGTCGGTCAGCTTCCTGACAAAATGCCCCCGGTTTGGAGGTCGACGCAACGAATATAAAAAACGATTCTTGGTAGCTACTGTGCCCTTAGGTGGGAACCCGAAGAAGAAGGTAGGAGGCCAATGCTAGTAGGAGTCCGAAATAGATAGCGCCGGGACGTCATGGTTAGAGCCTGGTAGAGAGGTATCCGACCGTAGGAGGCCTTCAGGTCTAGCATCATGACCTCAACCTCAATAGCCCGAACCCTAGCACGCCCTGGCATCTGTTTTCATAGACGGTTGAAGACTCTGGTTAGTCCATATCGAGTGAAGCCCAAATCTTGCGGCAACCTGGACGCTGACAAAAAATGGCTTGCGAATCCCACTCGGACAGAAGGGCCGTTTCCTGCCCTTTCATGTTTCGGCCACAGGCCGCTTTCAAGCGATGTCCGGAGTACTCCGGGCGCCAGTCGAAATCATCCTGGGAAAGAATTAGGGCATGGATCACACTCCTATAGCGACCCATGAGGCACTCGTCCGGTGTGGAGGCCGGGGTCTTGACGACTTTCGCTTTTTTGGGTACGGAATCAAGGACCTGCTCGTCTGATGTCGATGAACTCGAGTCCGATGAACTCGCTGATGAGCTCTCCACCGTTTCCAGTTCCACTGGATCCAAAGCTTGTTCTGGCTGATCAAATTTGAACCGCGTGAATTCAAAAGCCGGCAAATCTTTGCGATACAGGTCCAGTTGAACTGGGGGCTCGGTCAAAGGGGTCTGGCCGCCGCGATGTTGCGCGATCTTCGGGCGGAATCCCTGGTGAACCTCTTGGATCACTTGACGCTGAAAGGACAAGGCGCCCCATACGGAATCTCGCCCATAAAGGCGGAGTGATTGACGGGGGTCACTGTGGTGTCCCTGTTGAAGTCTTTGGTCATCCGAGACTTTGCCATGAAGTTGAGGCCCCCACGACAAAAAGGTGGCCTTGAGACTATGCATGGTATAGTTCAACTCCAGCTTATGCATCGGACTAGGGCTGCTGCACCAAGGGGCGTGGAGCCAAATCCGGAGGAATTGCAAAGCTTTGGGGTAAGACATGGGGATGAAATCGGGTGCGTGAAAGGAGCAGTCCGGCAGGAGGAAATCGGGGCTCGAGGGCTGGAAGTATGACAAAATGCCATCAAGAACCGTGAGGAATTTCCACAACCATGTATGATCTCCTTTTGAAAGAAAACCGCTTGAGACTAGTCCGAAGGGATGACCATGCGTTTGGGTTTTTGAACGCCAACAAAGTCCCCTGACCTCAGTACGGGACCAGACCAGGCTGGTCAGATCAATACGTTGAAGGTCGGCATATCGAAGGCCTGAGAATGCCATGAACAAAAAAGATCCAAGGACAAGAGTTTCAATCTGTGTGCATGCGGCTTGCAATATGCGACGCTCCCATTGGATCAAAACCCACAGTGGGAGGGGCGCTGCTTCCTTCTTATCGCGTGGTTTTTTCACCTTCAAAAATGAATCAACCAGTGGAGAATACGCACACTGAAGGCAATCCACGAGGGCCTGGCGACGAAGCCAGCGGATAGCCTTGATTGTGGATGCCCTGCTCACTCCACTGGCGTCAGAGCGGCGAGAAAGTGAAATGACCAACAATAAATCAGCTAATGTGACATCGTTCAAAGATTCAAGTTCGCATCCTAGATCTCTGCACAATTGAAGGAAATGGCAAATGGTCGTGAGATACTGCATAGCCGTACTAGGTGCGAGACTATCGAGAATCCTGTCTGCATGCTGATACCCAAAGTTCGACTTGGAACAGGCCTCAGAAAGTTGAGACAAACTTCCCAAAATCGCAAGAACCGAATGCCATTTCTGAAGCAAAAATTTGCTATTGGAAGGCTGCCGAATCCGCGTTTGAGTTTGAGACTTAGTGTGAGAGAACCTTGTTGGCCCTGTCGGAGCTGGACGTGATTTGAACGAATCCGGATTTGGAGCGACGGTCACTGCAGAGGTCGGCGGATGATCACCCGAACTACGGGGGACCGGCGGTGCCTTACTTAAAGGGGATAGGGCTAGGTCCGCCTTGGGTGTGCTTAAACTCGTGGGGCGGTACTCAAACGGACACGGCTCGGCTGATTTGAGTGCACTCTTCTTCAAATCCCCTACCGAAACCGGAGCTGCTCTTGAGGTAGGCGGTTCAAAAGCTGAGGCCGGCACCGACGAACTCAAATCATGCACTGATGCAAATGCGTGGTTCGGTGATGTTCGAGTTGGCATCGAATGTGATGAAACTTGAAATAGCGAAGGATACCTGGGGCCTTTAGGAGCAACCGAAGGAGCGGCTTTCGGAGTGGCAAAAACGAATTCCCAGTCTGAAGAATCGTCTGTCATGTTCAACGGACACGATTATGCTCGGGGCAGCGGTGATGCTTATGGCCTGGTTCCTTCCTGAAGCAGGGTCGATCACAAAACACACACTGACATGGACAAGCGAAAATGCGAGGACCCCCTGACGAGGCGGATGAGCTAGGACGATCTGGAACCGCAACGTGAAATCGGTGAGCCAACTCGAACAAAATCACGAAAAGCAGGTGGAAAAGTTCGGCCACACTCCACGAGGAAACGCTGAAGTCCATAGCTCAAATCGCGCCGGGAAGAAGGTGGATACCTACAATTGAAAAAGCATGGAAGAAAACAGTGCAAGCTGAAAGAGGCGTCTCCGTTCGCAGGAGGGAACCTCAAAAAAAGAACAAAAGTGATCTAGATACCTGAATGGTAAGCGTGAACTAGGAATAAGCTATGACGCTAGGAGAAGCTTCGCCGTTCGCAGGCGGGGACTTCTCAACAAAAACAAATGAAAGTCCAACTTGAGCCAAAATTGTGGGATCAAATGAAGTACCCTCGTAGAACACCAGTGAACAAGTACACTAAACGTGACTCTGAGCTTCTGCGGCCTCTGCAGTTGGCTGCCAGCGCAAATGCTGCGCGACACTGGTGACAGGCTTGAGCTAGCAGGTGCTGCGGGCGACGGCGCGGCGGCTCTCGACGAAGCAGCAACAGGCGAAGCAGCATCAGGCGACGACGCGGCGGCTCCATCGCAATCTAAAAAGCTAACATGCCTACTTTTGAGAGCATACGTGCTGAACTCTGCTTCGACACACCGATTTAAGATCATTTCCTGTCCATTGGCTGTGGTGCACCGTTCGTTGACGGCCCACTCCCTGCAAATCTGCAGGTATCCCTCATCCACCAGACTTTGACTGATCAGGTGGATGCTTGCCCCACTGTCCACCAAAAAGTGTGGATCAGTGGCATCGGTGTCCGCGACACTGGACGTCGTCAGTCGGTTGCCATAGCTGTGAAGCTGGTTCAGTAGGATATCGGGTGGTACTGTCATGTCTAGCACACAACCCATTCCGAGAATGTCTTCTTCATCCTCCTCTCCTACACTGGCACATGCTCCTTTCGGTTTCCCGCCTTTCGGTCCTTTTCCGCCCTTGGGTTCCCCTTTGCCTCCTTTAGGCTTGCCACCTTTTGGGTTTCCCTTCTTCTTTGGGTCGTAAGGCGAATGTGAACGATCCTTTCCACCTTTTGGTTTTCCACCTTTCTCACTGCCTTTGCCCTTTCCTTTGTCCTTATCGGTACGCTTTGGTGACTTTGACCAACAATCTTTCTCAACATGTCCTGGCTTCCCACATCGACGACATCGAATCTCCTTGCCTTTGCCTTCACCCTTTGGTGCGCGATCTTTCCCTCCTTTGGGGCTTCCCTTGGGTGGTCGGTCATACCCAACAGGATTTCCTTTGTGACTGTCTCTGGAAAAGTCGAGTGCTTTCGATTGCTGTTCATAGAACTCCAGTGACTCCATCAACTCTCGTAAAGTCGAAGACTTCCCGTGGAACGCAAGGTGTCGGTGAATTTCTTGCGGTAAGCACCTCATCATGACCATGATCTGGTCCACCTCCATCATCTGGAGATCTGCGAATGCTGCACACTGATCTTGCAAACGTGCAAACTCTTGTGTAAGGAACAAACATGTGTCCAACGGGTTCTTGATACTCCCTGCTGATGGACATCCAAGTTGCTTCAATCCATTCACATCAAGTCTCATCACTGCTTCCCGCAGTGACAGTGCTTCCGCTCGAGTCGTAACTCCAAGCAAGTTGTTGATTCTCCTGAACAACTCGTATCCGCAAGTGAGTCCTCCCTGCTCTCGTTCCTGCAGGACTGCGAGGTCCAATCCCCTCTTGTATCCTGACATTGCTTGTTTCATCCAGTGATACAGTTTACTACTCCTCACTGCGGCTTCCGGGGCAAGTTTCCCTTGCTCAATGGTAGTTGTTTGTTTCACTGCTTCTTGCAATTCCGCTGCGTAGCACTCATCCAAAAGACACAACCACGATCCAAATCGCTCTCTGAAGGATAACCAGGTGTTCATCTCATGTCTTCTTCCTGAATCTTTGATCTCAAGTTGTGGACAGTTCGGTATGTAACTCTCCATCTTTCCTCCACTGCTTCCAGAATATTTTGAGTCAGATTTCTTGGGTGCTGAGGTGAATAGTGACCCTGCTCTCGGTGTACTGGACGTAGCAGCTTCCTCTGCAGCTTTCCTCTCCTCTTCTGCCTTTCTCTCACGCTCATCCGCTTCGCGTTGAGCTTGGTCTTTCAAGACATCAGTCTGCATCTGAACCAGACCTGAAACTAGCTTGGTCAGTTCTGAAATTTGCGCTCCTTGTCCAGCGATCAAGTTCTGCTGTTGAACTATATTCTGATGCTGGTTTCTCAATACTTCGATCAACGCTTCCTGTGTCAATCCCTGTCCTCCGGTAGGACTCGCAGGCATCTGAGGTGAGTTGAAATTATCTTGAAACGTTCTCCCTGTTGGGGTAGGGCTGTTCGGTACCGGTATCTCTGCAGCAGCACTCTCTGCTGGATCTGGTGGTGGAGATCTCTCTCGACCTGTGTACTCTTCCATACTCACTGGTCGCCTCCTCGTTGGCGATGCTGTCCGTCGCTCGGTAGGACTGGACATTCTTCCTGGGAGCTCCACGCTCCGCTACCACGAAAAACTCCGGGTAGCAACCTTACACGGTAGACTACCTACCTCCCCTGGATCTTTAGCTCACAACAGGCTCTCACACTCGTCCGGTACGGTACGAAACCTCTCCCTCAAACCTCCGAATACTTCGGAAAACTTCAAACGCTGCACTAGCTGCTCTCAGACACTCGCACCCTTTTCTCACACTAGCCAAACGAATTGGCCTTGAGCCAAAACATATCCCGTAGCATCAAACTATACAAAGAATACACGAAAAACATCTTAAAAGTCTCTTAAAGCATCTCCACACACAAAGAACTCTTTCAAAACTTCCGACTACGTTACAAGTCGCTTTCAAACAATTGAGAAACAAAATGTTGTACTACCGCCAGGTTCCAAATCTTTCACAAACAAACTTAAACGAAATTCATGCATCGCAAACTGCAAGCATCGAGCGAGGTGGACATCCCGACATGGAATTTCTTCAAGCATGGCGATATCCATGTGCTGCCTTCAATGCCTTTGAGGAATGTGTCAAGTTGGAAATCCCGAGGTGGCTCCACTGCATCCCACCTCGGGAGAGTGATTGGAAAGTACCCCTGTTGAGGCTCAAGCGCCACACACCTTGCCGCTATGGAGGGTGACTGTCCGCAGACGAGCTCACTTGCAAGCAATGAACGCTCGTTAGTGTTGCAACTGATGCTAACCACCCTTTCAGAAGAAGAAGTGCAAGTCATCGTCGATCTGCAAGAATTTGATCGGCCAGACGAGTTTGAAACTGCTGTCCTTGAGCAGCTGCCGACCATTGGGGGGAAAAGCGCGTTTGGGACCGAGCTTGTCTTTGTGAACAAAGACACCGGAGAAATCCTGGCAAACCCATCCTATTCCCTTGCTTCTCCTATGTTGGGATCACAGTTGAATCACCCCCCCTACCCTTTATCGTCTCAGACGTGGAAAGCTTGGACGTTGCTCACGCGGTCTGGGTGATGTCTAACAGGCTCGTGAAGTTGTCATTGGAGGGGGAGCCTGCTGGGAGGTCGTTATCAACGAATTAGCTTGAGCTAGCTTAGGCTTGCGGCTAGTACGTTTACCTGGTTCTTCTTTGTTGAAATTGGGGGCAGCCTGTCCTCCTACTTGCAGCATTCTTGGACACTAGAGCCTGAATTTTGCACGGGTAGAGGCGCCGTGTGTGCCGAGAGGCACAAGTCACCTTGATTGAATTAAATAGGGATACTAAGGAGATACGAGCCAAGCACCAGAACAAAGCACAAAGCAACAAACCAAAAAACCAACAAACACCAAACACCAGACACCGAAAAGCCGGGTTCGTATCTCAGAAGGGCAATCCAAGCCGAAGCAAAAGTTGAGTGAGAGCGAGGTGAGACGGGGCCATGAATTCGTTCTTCTACTTGCGCTCAGTACTTGATGGTCAGGAAGTAGCGAAATTCCTTTCAGCGGGCAGTGAGTACTTGTGTGGCGAAGTTGCTACAAGCCTATATGCGCAAGAAGTATTCACGCATGTGCAGGAATTGTGGAACGTTTGCGAGCAATTGCTTTGTAGCTCGGCAAAGTGTGACTTATTTCCAAGAATACGACTTTGCCAATAGCTGTTTCAGGTTGCACCAAGTTGGCATTTTCAAAATAGCACACACAGGCATCAGCATGTAGTTGCATTGCTTCTTCCAAGTTTCCGATGCTTGGTTTGCGACACATAGGATTGAGACAGGGGATGCTAATCTCTGTCTCCAAATCACTGTGGTCAAAATCCCAAGGAATATTTGCGGAGAGCACAAATTAGTTGAGCATCGTCAACCATGCACCGAGGGCTTGCCGATGGAAAAGGGGGACACAGGGCAATCGAGCGCCAAGCTAACGAAAGCCTCGACCTGCAGAGGGTCCCTTGGCCCCCTCCCCTAAAAGGAGGAAGGCGATGACAAGAGTGCCCCATGACTGCGGCTCCAAAATGACAAACAGGAGCAACAATGACAAAGCAAAGCGACAATGCGTCGCACTCAGAAAGTGTTTGCAGGTGGTACACTGTTGGGCTGAAGCGTTGGCGGACCACTGGGTTGAAGCAGTTGCAGTCTCTAAGAGAGTGTCCCCTGATTGAGCTGGCTCAAATCAATCCGTCGACGGCGAAATCCTCAGCAGGCTACCCCTGCAATGGTGACTCCTTGGTTTTCGGGCTTTTTTTTCCACGAGTACGGATGCCGTGTGGGCATGGTGCCCAGGTCATCATTGAAGGAAGGGAAAAACAGTCAGATGGTGGAGAAAGGAACAAAGACAACCCAACAACAAAAACCAACCGCCAACCACAGCCCAAAGGCCAAGTCTCCACCATCCTGTAGTCTTTCCTCTGTGCTAAGGTGAAACAAGTGAAACGATGACTACTGACTATCGATGGGCCTGAATTCTCGGACGAGGAGCTTGGCAGCGAGGGTTCGTGCTCTAGCAAAGTCTCCAAGAAGTCTTCAAATGGACTTCACATCACAATTAACAGTGACCAGCGGCCACTGCACGGTGTGGCAAAAACATGGTCACGATGCAGGTCCCGAGCATTGATATGCTCTAATGCAGGTTATATCCATATCAAAGTGGATCAGTGGTTGCTATGCAGATCATGCCGTGGAAAATACCTTTCTTGTAGCACAACCCATTCAACTGGTTGCACTTACAAGTCAAGAGGCATAGTAGTTAGTAGTGTTCAGACAGCGGCGGCCATAGCAAACGACGAGAGCCTGCAGGTAAGGGTGCGAAAGGCACACCCCCCCTAAGGGAGGTCATCTCGGCACCCTTCGGCACACAGAGGTGCCAAAACGGGGTGTCCCCTATCTTCGTGAAATGCTGCGTCAGTGCAAAAATTGTTCTGTTGCGCGCAAGGCCCGTGTGAAACAGGTGAAACAGGACCTATCCTAGCATGGTATCTGTACCTCTTTGTACAAAATTGGAAATGTCGGACATCAACAGAGGGAACTAAGGTTCCCCCTGGGCATCCTCCATTGCCACTCTCTACCACCCGCCTGTTGGGAACGAGGAGCTAAGGCTCTCATTCCTATTGGCTCACTGTATTGCGAATGGCGAAAAGAGGTTGGCGATCCTACTTAGTGTTTGCACTTTTTACTTGCCGTAGCTTACTGGCGGTGTGCTTATCCGCGATTCCCGCTGCGAAAGCATCGCTGGTCTTTGGTGCAGGTTCTGGAAAGTCATCTCTCCATAGATCACTGGCACCGGCCGGCAAAACTTGGTGCTGTTTGGACTAGCGAGTTACCCACATTTGTCAAGGGCATATGTCCTTCGCCATGTTTTGCTTTTTCTTTGTTTGTATATTGCTCGAAAGTGTGTACTACCTGCAAAAGCGCATGGCACCATGTAAAGCAGGAGTGGAAACCTCCTGTAGAGAGGTACACTTGAGGAAGGCTTCTTGTGCCGTGATCCTCAGTTTGGGACGGATCAACAATTTGAGCTGTTGACGGCTCGCACGGGCGGTGGAACCTATCCTGTTGAAGTCTGTCGGCAAGGCAAGTGCGACAATGCCCGCCTCCAGAAAGCAGCAGTCCGGCAAGCATCGGTTTGGGTGCGCTGCATCCGGCTCTGGCCGAGCCGATTGCTAGGGCATTGAGCTGTGCCCTCCCTTGTCACGGAGCGACACTATTCGGGTGCTTTAGTGCCAAAATGCTTGCAACCGAAGCTAACTCTACTCATGGTATTTGGCCTGCTGTGGCTTCTGGCCTACTCTGGACTCGAGCTAAGGCGCGCGCCCAGACTCTTGATGAGTGACAGTGAGACCGCGATAGCTGTGGTCAGAGAGGCTTGTCTTCATCCAAGACCAGGGGTGTATCCCATGTCCGGGATCATATGCAGCCAGGGTGGCCACCTCATATCGGGACAAATGGCAAAAGCATTCTCTTCAGCATAGACTCCTCGCCATTTGTGCCTTCCTGGCATCTTGGCGAGCCTCTTAAAGGCAGTGCAATCCAAGAAAGCCCTACTTCCAATGTATTTTAGTGAGGGCGGGATGGCAAGCTCAACAAGGGCTGCACAGTTCATGAAGGCTTTAACTCGAATTGTATGGAGAGTAGGCGGAAGGAGAACTTCTCTGAGGCTAGTGCAGTGCACAAAGGTGAATTCCGGAATTTCTTCAACGTTGGTGTTGCAAAGGTCTACACTCTTAAGCAGTCGGCAACTGTCACACGCATGCGCTCCAATAGCTGTAAAATACTTCGTGAGAGCAAGTGTGGTGATTCCCGTAGAGCTAAGACAGCCTGGTGCCAGCTCACTGGTCCCGGCCTGCAGTGTTGACCCTCGGGGGGATGGAAGCTCACTCGAGGTAAACTCAGCAAGGTTGATGCACCCTTGAAAGAGATAATGCCCGAGCTTGGCTTCGTTGCTGAACCTATTTGCAACCCCTTCCGATGCATACACCCATTGTAAGGAGCAGCATTCCGCAAAGGCTTTGTATCCAAATTCTCGGCAACCAGGAGCCGAGACACTGTTTAGTAGTTTGCAGTCGCGAAAGGCGTTATCGGAAATGCCTACAACAGTGGCCGGCAATTTGACAATGCGGAGCTGCCGACAATTTTGCCACGCCTCTGCTCCAATGAGCCTGATACCTGACTCAACACTGACATGTCGCAGACGCGGAACCCCTGCAAAAGCCCCTTCCGGGACGATTTCCTCTGGGTTCATGGGGACATGAACAGCAAGCGGAACATGATGGATAGGGCATCCTTCAAGTTGTTCCTGCGACGGCAGGATTACACTACTATCCTTGAAGACAATGGTGTATGCCATGCCTTGCTGTAGCCTGTCCCAGATTGGGTCCTCTAGGTATGTCTGCGTGGCAGTTTGCAGAAAGTCGATGGAGCACCCAAACACTTTAAGGTCAGTAACTGAGGCCAGATAGTCCATAACCTGGTCCTCTAGGTCCTCAAATCGATCAAACTTTGCCACGCTCAGAGAGACCTTGATAGTCACCCCCGAGAGCGTTGTCAGTACCAAGGAGCAGTCCATGACCGGCTCCATTTCAGGGGGAGTGCTAAGCCTGGATGAGTCGTCGAGCTCCATGTGTGGCAGACTACTTTCATTTACTGTTTGAGCCAACAGCTTCTGACTCTGCTCATTGACTGTTCCTAGGGCCGGGGATGTTTCCTAAAGACAGATGCTAAGGCACCCACCTTGAACCTCACATGGACTGGCCCGATGTTAGGAGAACTCGTTGTATAGCTCTTCGTCAAAGGCGTCCGAAGCGGGTCCTTCCGCGGGGAGCAGCTCCACCCACCGGGGTTTTTCAAATTTGTCACACATAAAGAAAGCATTGTGCTCTGCCTGCACCCACTGTTCAATATCCCCCCAATCCAGGGGAGTAAATCGTTTCAGTTGCTCACACCCGCAGAAAGCACGGTTGCCTATGTCACTGAGCTCTGTCGGGATGACCACTTCTTGGAGCACAACACAATTAAGGAAAACTTCTTTGCCAATTTGCGTGAGTCGTGGTGGAAGCCATATGCAATTTAAGGCTACACAGTGGGCAAAGGTGGAATAGAGTAGGGCTGTGATTTCTGTGCACATGAGGTTGACCTCCACAAGTCCTTTGCAGTTTTCACAGGCCCGCGGCCCGATATTGTGAAAGTCACCTGGCAAACAGAGCTGTTCAATGCCTGCTCCACAAAATGCACCTTCAGGCAGCGCTCGAGGTTTATTGGTGCGGTCCATGACAAAGGTGATGGATGTCAGTGTGAGGCAACTCTCAAATGCATATTTGCCTAGCTGTGCCCCTGGTGCAAGGACGTTACTGTCCTCCGTTTCGTGACTGACACCAACTCGACCTAGGGAGCAGCACTCCGCAAACACTCTTCGGCTGTACTGGACACACCCCGGGGCGGCCACCTCTCTCAGCACGTAGCACCCCTGGAAGGTCCCTTCTTCAAGACTTATGACAGAGGGTGGGAGCCTGACAATTTGCAGTTGCTGACAACTCTGCCAGGCCGCAATTCCTACATGTTGAATGCCCATTGCCACTTCTACATGCCGGAGCACGGGCGCAGCATAGAAGGCTCTGTCAGCAATTTCTCCACGCGGGTTGGCCGGGACGCGTATAGCCTTGGGGTAGCTTTCCCTACCGTCATCCTGGAACTGCCAGATGGAGTGTCCATCTACCATGCAGGGACGTACTACAATTTGTAGTTTCGGCCGTTGCAGGAGCACCGTGCGGAATGCTTCTGGCAGGGGTTGCTGCGTGTGAAGGTCGAGCAAGTCCAACTCACAGCCAAAGACATCCAATTCAGAGACTGTTGGCAGAAAGCAGAGAATGTCATCTTCCAGCTCTGCCACGTCCTCATACTGGGCGAGATTTGTTTGCATAGCATATTCCGTGCCTGCTATCGTAACCAAATCAAGACTGACCTCATATCGGTCTTGGTCAGGCGGCATTGTCGCTGTAGGCGGCAGTCCGAGCGTTTTTGCTCGAGTTGCTTGGGCCAAACAATTGAGGTAACGAACATGCTGTCATTTCGAAAACAAGTGAGAACACTTAGTAGACAACAAGAAGTAGGGTGGCTAAGGCTACCCATCTCGTGAAGGAGTTCAAGTTACTAGGAGGCGGTGACTGTGTGCGGAGACTTCTACTGAAGACCGCCCTACTGCCACCACCCATAGGGCGGAAGCGGTGGGGGAGGCCTGATGTGACAGGAAGACCCTGCTGCAGACGAGGAGCTTCCCTCTCCTGGAGGAGGGACGGTACGGCGAGCTTTATTACGTGGGTCGGAGTGACTGTAGCCCATTTGGTCCCTAAGCGCCTGCTTGTGGCCTGCGAGCTGACTTCTAAACTTGGGATTCCCAGTGAGCCATGCACAGAGCTGGTCCCATCGGCCTTCCGAGTAGAGGAGCTGGCCATATTGGTTATACGGGCGATCTTCCATTTTAGGACTGAAGGGATATCCATGGCAGTAGTAGTTACTGAGGAGAGTACTAGGAACTCTGGTCAGCATATAGCGGAAAAACAGCAGATTCCACCCTGTGCGGGACATGGCAACCCTTAGCCCGGAGGTCAGCCACTGAGCTACTACTGTACTTTCTGCTTGGATGTTCCCTTGCTCAAAATTGCCGAGCGCCGTTGCTAGCCTAGTATAACCTATGCTGAAGCGTCCGTATCCCTTCACAACGGCGTAGTTGGGTTCTGCTGCCATGTCCTCTTCCTCAGTTGCTTCCTCAGTGCCAGCTTGTGGTGGTTCAGCAATCCACACTGGTACCGGGAGCGCAAACCTGGGCGAACGCTCAGCTGACCCGGTAGCATCAGAGGCAAAGTCTTCTTCTGCAGGCAAGTCTGCAGAGGGGTGTCTGGCAGTTGCCAGGTCTCACCACAAGGGGACTTCGATGCGCAGCCTCAGCTGTAGAAGGGAAGGGAACGAGATAGCTTGTCCCAAAGACGGGTCAAGGGCACCACAAGAGTAAGCTCTTTCAGCCCAGGACGTATCCGGCATTCGGGGGTATCGGTCGTGAGCAATGTCTTTAGTGTGCACTCCCACAACGAGCAGAGGGTTGTCTTCAGCTCCTTCTTCTTTGGGTCAGTAGCCGTAGCCCCCTTTCACTTGCGCGGGCGTGAAGCCCTGCCGCTCCATGGCTACGACCAAGTCAGGCAGGATCTGTACTGGGAGATAGACAAAGAGGTCATTGGTGGGTAGCGTTTGCTCACCATACTCCATTCCCCTAACAAAGGACATGATGACAGTTTGCATAAAGGTGAGGGCATCGACATCTTTTTCCTTTGTTTTCTGTGGCTTCACAGCCACTGCTTGAGCTGTTCCTGTACCCTGGTGTCTGTGTTGATTATCAAAGGAACAGCACCTTGCGATAAAGGCAAGTTGGCCATACTGCCAGAAACGGGGGCTTGCGTAAAGGGCGAGCTGTTTGTGAGTGATGAAAGGGCACGCTGGGTGTCCACTCTTCACGAAAGTGAAGAGGTTGGACAGGGGAGCAGCAAAGGCTTCACTTATATGGAGGAGGTCTCCTATGTAGGCTTGGTTGATTTCATCTGGAATGTCCACGAAGGAGGAGCCATGGAGTGCTTTTTCTGTCACCCGCCTCCAGAGGAATGTACGGACGAGGCGGTTAGTTTGCTTATTGGAGATTGCAAGCCTCGCCATCGGCCATTACTCGGATGGTAGGCGACTCTGAGGAGGAGCTGTGGACAGAGACTGCTTCATTTGCTTCTTCGTCGGCCATCATGTCGCCGCAGGAGAGGACAGGGGCTGTCCCTCTTGCACGTCATATTCCTTCTTTTCTGTGCGGTCAGAGACAGAGAGGACATCAGGTGTTGCACTTGGCTGAAGCCAATAACAGCCATGCACTCGAAGGCCTGGTTGCGGTGGCAGGACGAGTTCAGATCGGGGGGCATCCAGGACTGGCTGCACTCTCATGCGTCAATGAAAGTACACTCGGTGCAAGGCTTCGAAAGTGTAATCTTGTCCACTGCGCTGTTCACCCGTGCATGGCGTTGGTTGATTGCGCAGGGAGCTTCCTACGCTGCACCTTTGCCCTGGGCCAAAGCTTTTGTGGAGGAGTCGCCAACGTCCTGGCTGCTGCCCATCAGTTATGACCAACCTCCGGCTCAAGCGAAGCATCAACTGCACAACTATAGACGAGGTCATGCAAGACCGTTCCACCAGGCAGGGGGGGCCCTTCTCTCAGGTGGAGCTGCTCCCCGCGGAAGGACCCGATTCGGACGCTTTTGACGAGGAGCTATACCACGAGTTCCTAATACCATGCCAGTCCATGAGAGGCTCAAGGTGGGTGCCTTAGCATCTGTCTTCAGGAAACATCCCTGACCTTAGGAACAGCCCATGAGCAAGCTCAGACATTTTTGGCTCAAACACTCATCTCAAACAGTCTGCCGCACATGGAGCTCGACGATTCATCCATGATTAGCACTCCCCCTGAAATAGAGCCAGTCATGGAATGCTCCCTGATGCTGACCACGCTTTCGGGAGTGACTTTTAAGGTCTCTCTCAGTGTTGCAAAGTTTGACCGATTTGAGGATCTAGAGGACCAGGTCATGGACTATCTGGCCTCTGTTACTGATCTCAAAGTGTTTGGGTGCTCCATCGACTTTTTACAAACTGCCACACAGACATACCTAGAGGACCCAATCTGGGACAAGCTACAGCAAGGCATGGCATACACCATTGTCTTCAGGAACTGCAGTGTTATCTTGCCATCTCAAGAACAACTTGAGGGTTGCCCTATCCATCAGATTCCGCTAGCCGTTCATGTCCCTATGAACCCAGAAGCAATCGTCCCAGAAGGGGCCTTTGCAGGGGTTCCACGTCTGAGGCACGTCAGTGTAGAGTCAGGCATCAGGCTCATTGGAGCAGAGGCTTGGCAAAATTGCCGACAGCTCCGCATTGTCAAACTGCCGGCCACTGTGATAGGCATTTCCGATAATGTCTTCCGTGACTGCAAACTACTAAACAGTGTCTTGGCTCCGGGTTGTCGAGACTTTGGATACAAAGCCTTTGCGGAATGCTGTTCCTTGCAATGGGTGTATGCATCGGAAGGGGTTGCAAATAGGTTCAACAGCGAAGCCAAGCTTGGGCAATACCTCTTCCAAGGGTGTATTAACCTTGCTGAGTTTACCTTGAGTGAGCTTCCATCCCCCCGAGGGTCAGCACTGCAAGCTAGGACCAGTGAGCTAGCACCGGGCTGTCTTAGCTCTACGGGAATCACCGCACTCGCTCTCGCAAAGCATTTTGTAGCTATTGGAGCGCATGCGTGCGACAGTTGCCGACTGCTTAAGTGTGTAGACCTTTGCAACACCAAGGTTGAGGAAATTCCTGAATTCACCTTTGTGCACTGTACTAGCCTCAGAGAAGTCCTCCTTCCGACTACTCTCCATACAATCCGAGTCAAAGCCTTTATGAACTGTGCAGCCCGAGTTGAGATACAACGGAAGTGGGGCTTTCTTGGATTGCACTGCTTTTAAGAGGCTTGCCAAAATGCCGGGAAGGCACAAATGGCGAGGAGTTTATGCTGAAGAAAATGCTTTCGCCATTTGTCCTGCCATGTTCGCCATTTGTCCTGCTATAAGATGGCCACTCTGGCTGCATATGATCCCGGACATGGGATATACCCCTGGGTTTGGATGACAACAAGCCTTTCTGGCCACAGCCATCGCGATCTCACAGTCGCTCATTAAGAGTCTGGGCGCACGCCTTGGCGCGAGTCCAGGGTGGGCCAGAAGCCACACCAGGCCAAATTCCATAGGGGAGCTGAGAATCATCGCAACAAGCCTTCCTTTCGAGCACCCTTCCACAGCAGGTTCCATCCTTGAGCACCAGGGCGCTATGCGCTCTTGCAAGCACGCACTTTAGAGCAAGGTGCAAGCAAGAAAGAAATAACACATGGCGGACATGTGTACTTGACAAAGAGGGACGACCCGGCCTCCAGCCCAGCGCTGGCTGCTCACTGCTTTTGACCTGGAGCCAGACCACCAGAGACATTTTGTTCGGTCAGTTGGCAGAGAAGAGGCAGAAACTTCCACAGCCTGTGCTGCAAGAAAGATTTTTTCCACGGCTGCAGCATCGCTACCGCACTCCATTTTGACATGGATGCAACCGGCGTTGGAGCATTGCGATGCTTCTGACCTGCAAGGGCCACTTCTTTGAGATCACTAAGGCCAAGCCTCGACCTTGCCGGAGGAGTGTGTGAAAGACACCTGGCATCTGATGTGGCATGTGCCAGGTGGTGGGGGCTCGTAGCCCAATGGGAGCTTTGAGTAAGAGCGTGCGATGAGCTCTCTGTCCATCGGCCACTCCACCAGGGCTCTGTTTGGGATCACCAAGCAGCAGTCGAAAGAAGGCGCTTGCAGGCAGGTCGTAGGCTGTGCAACCCATGCAACTGGTTGCACTAACAAGTCCAGAGGCATGGAACCAGGCGGTAATCAAACAGTGGGGGCCATAGCAAACGACGAAAGCCTGCAGGTGAGGGTGCGAAAGGGCACCTCCCCGAAGGGAGATCAACTCCGCACCTCGGCACACAAAGGTGCCAAACTGGGGTGTCTCCAAAATCCGTGAAGTGCTGCGTCATTGCAAAAAGTGATCTGCTGCGCGCAAGGCCCATGTGAAACAGGTGAAACTTTGGACTATCCTAGCATGGTATCTGTACCTCTTTGTACAAAATTGGAAATGTCGAACATCGACAAAGGGAACTAACGTTTCCCCTGGGCATCCTCCATTGCCACTCTCTACCACCCGCCTGTTAGGAACGAGAAGCTAAGACTCTCATTCCTAGTGGCTCACAGCGCTGCGAATGGCGAAAAGAGGTCGTTGTCCTGCTTAGTGCTTGCGCATCTCCTTGCCGTAGCTTGCGGTGTGCTCATCCACCATTCCAGCTGCAAACACATTGCTGGTCTTGCAGGTCTTGAGAGTTTTCTTCCCTTTGATCGCTGGCATTTGCCGACAGCTCTCGGCGCTGCTTGGACCAGACATCGAGCAATGTGGCCATGATCTTGTGGGGCGGCTGTGTCCAGGGCAGCAAAACCAGCCGCTTGAGGACAGTGCTGCAAAAGTGCTACCTGTGGTCAGCAACTGGAAGAGGGCATGCAACTTGGCCAGGGATGCCCAACACAGTGGGTTTGTGTTCTGCCGCTAGGCTGGCCATTTGCAGCAGGTTTTTTCCACGAGTGCGGACGCCGTGTGGGCATGGTGCCCAGGTCATCGTTGAAGGAAGGGAAGAAAGGCAGATGGTGGAGAACGGAACGAAGACCCCAAAGAACCAACCCAAAACCAAACACCCAGGCCGACTCCACCATCTTGTAGTCTTCCCTAAACACAAGGTGAAACGTGTGAAACTGAGACTAGTGACAACTAGTGGGCCTGAATTCGCAAAAGAAGAGGACTGCAGCACAAACTGTGTTCATGGAAAGCCACCTAGAAGGTTTCAAACGGACTTTCCTTACCAAGAGTTGGTGACCAGCGGCCACACCACAGTGTGGCAAAACAAGGTCACTTTGCAGGTCAGGTGTCTCGCAATGCTCCAGCAGTGGTTGTAATCAGGCCAACCGAATGTGCGAAGATCTAAGCAGCAATCCTTGGAAAAGACCAAACTTGGAGCACAACCCGTTCAACCGGTGGCGCATACAAGGCCAGTCACATGCTGCCAGACAGAAATCAATTACGGCGGCAATTCCTAGCGAGAGAAACCTGCAGCTAAGGGTGAATCGGGCACCACCTCCCCGTGGGGAGGCAGACCCAACACCCTTCGGCACACCACGGTGCCAAAAAGGGGATGTCACATGTGTCTGTGCGGCGCAGTTTAATGGCAAAAGGTGAGAGGTGCGTGCAAGGCCCGTGTGAAACCTGTGAAACATTGAGCTCTCCTAGCATGATATCTGTACCTCTTTGTACAAAATTGGCAATGTCGGACATCAACAGCGGGAACTAAGGTTCCCCCTGGGCATCCTTCATTGCCACTATCTACCACCCGCCGTGTAGGAACGCAGAACTAAGGT
>CAXAMN010012002.1:1008485-1034941 GCA_963970005.1 Durusdinium trenchii
TGCGTTTCTACCGTTCCCACCGGCACTGGGAGAGCAAGTCGTGGCGACCGTTCTGCTGACCCGGTGTCATCTGAGGCAGAGTCTTCTTCTGCTGGCTGATCAGCTGTGGGATTTCTGGCTGTTGCCAGATCTCTCCACCCGGAGACTTCAATGCGCATTCGCAGTTGCAACAGGGAGGGAAAAGCGAAGGCTTGTCCCAAAGACGGGTCAAGGGCTCCACTAGAGTACGCTCTTTCGGCCCAGGAAGTATTCGGCATGCGGGGGTATCGATCATAAACACTGTTTTTGGTGTGCACTCCCACTACGATCAATGGGTTGTCTTCAGCCCCCTCTTCTTTTGGCCGATATCCAGAGCCCCCCTTCACCTCTGCTGGCTTGAAGCCCTGTTGCCCCTGACGAAGGACATGATGACAGTGCGCATGAAGGTGAGGGCATCGACATCTTTTTCTTTTGTGGTCTGCGATTTTCCTTCCCTAGCTTGGGCTGCTCCTGTACCCTGATCTCTGTGTTGATTGTCAAAGGAACAGCACCTCGCAATGAAAGCTAGGAGGCCATATTGCCAGAAACGAGGGTTTGCATAGAGAGCAAGCTGCTTCTGTGGAATGAAAGGGCATGCTGGGTGCCCATTTTCTACGAAAGCAAAGAGATTAGACAGAGGGGCAGCGAAAGCTTCACTGATCGGAGAAGATCGCCGATGTAGGCCTGGTTGATCTCATCTGGAATGTCTATAAACGAGGAGCCATGGAGAGCTTGCTCAGTCACTCTCCTCCAGAGGAACGTGCGGACAAGGCGGTTGATTTGCTTGCTGGAGACAGCAAGCCTCGCCATCGGCCATTCTCTAGGCAGGTCACTGTAGATCTGTATGGAGGGAGCGGCACCTTTTGCCCGTGAGCTTCTCTGGTGGCTCCCGCTGCCTTTTGATAGTCGTACAAAATCTGCATGGCTCTCTGCTCGGATTCCAGCTGGAGATCAGTGGCGGCTGTGCCTCCGCGCTCTGCTTGCTCTTGATCACTGACAATATCAATTTCTGTCATGGCTTCTGGGCGCTCTTGCGCTGAGCCAGGGCAGTCAGGGCGTCTCTGGGTTTCTGCGCGCTGGGGTCTCCTGCCTTGGAGCGCTTCGACTGGCTGGATCATTTAGCGTGGCCGGCGGTTGCGCATGTTCTGGAACGTTGTCGAGCGGTTGCTTGGATGTTGAGGCAGGTGATTTGCGTGACTTTTTTGGTTGTGCTCTCCCAGTATGAGGCTTAGGCCCTGGTCTTCGCTTGATTGGGGACTCAGAGAAGTGCGACCCGGGGCTATCACTGGGATGGTTCACGTTCTGTGGGCCTGCCGCCCGCCTGTCCTCTTGTTCGGGACGTGCAACAGGAGAAACAGGACGATTGCTAAGGCAATCACCCGCTTCTGTGGACGAGCTGCTGGCACTATCAGTATCTTCCATGTGGGCATCATCGTCCTCTGGTTGCTCTGTGCTCGGGAAAGTGGGCGACTCAGATGGGGAGCAGGAGAGGATGGCATCTGCCCTTCTTGAGCTTCATGTTCCTCATTGTCTGGGTCACGATCAGAGACAGAAAGGACCTCAGGCGGCAGACTTTGCTGAGGCCAGTAGCAGCCATGCACTAAAGGCCTGGTCGCGATGGCAGGGTGAGATCAGAGCCTATGGCATCCAAGCTCTCCATGCATCATAGAAGTGCACACGGTGCAGAGCTTCGAAAGCATAATCCTGTGCACTACGCTGCTCGCGCATACTCGGCGTCGGTTGATAGCGTAGGGAGCTTCCTACGCTGCATCGTCGCCCTGGGCCCGAGCTGTTGTGGAGGAGTCGCCAGTGTCCTGGCTGCTGCCCATCTGTTGTGACTGGCCACTCTGGCTCAATCGAGGCATCTGCTGCATATCCATAGACGAGGTCATGCAAGACAATGCCACCAGGCAGGTAGGGCCCCTCGACGAGGCTGTTAATTTCCGCTTTGGTTAGATGCGTAATTGTGGCTAAGACGAGGCGTAAGCGCCTAACCTTACCGTGATGGTGTTCTACGAGACAGACCGGCAGGGGGCCACACCACATAGGGTGAGGCAGGAGCGCCTGTTGGAAAAGGGTCGTGGCCTGCGCAACTTGTGTGACTGTAAGGTCCAGGGAGCCTACGATGTTGGGCTCTTTGTTACTGTCATAGGTATGTATCGTCTGGACACCATGCAGAAGGGCTGCTAGGACTTGCAGGGCCCCAGGCATCCCTTGCATATTTAATGGGCATGCCAGGATGGTAAGGTCGGTGGCCCGGCTGTAGGCCACATTCGCTCGAGTGAAGCACTCCTGGTCATAGTCCAGGTTGCGTCCTTCGCCACTGAGAAAGGTTGAATCCCCATGAATGACGATGCAATGCTTGGCCGTGGCTCCTGCCACCTTGACTGCTGTCTCTGCATTCGCCTTCTTACCGGCAATGTAGAAATAATTGCGCAGATTCGTGGCCCCTTCTCGGGTGGTTGTGAGGGCCAAGATGTCATCAGCTTCAGGACCTACTCTGGTAAGTTGGTCTTCAATGTGCTGATACACCTGAACTGTGGGGTCATTTTTGGGATTTTGTTTTGCTTGCACATTGGGCGACGCATGGCACCAGTGGATGAACCGTAAGCCTGAGGCAATCTTGTGATCCTCTCGAATGGAGGTGGTGCCTATTTGCCAGGTGTCTCCCATTCGGCTGCATAACATGGGATACTGAATACCTATCAACGGCTCATGCACTTCCTGGGCAACCCTTGCACTCGTCGGCAACATTAAACTCCAGCAGTGTGGGTTTGCGACTCCCGATCTTTCAGCCGCAGTTTGCGCCTGGCGGAAGTCGAGTGGGCTGTCTGGGCTGGTGGCTGCATATCCTAGACCTACCAACAGTCGGGAGGTCCAGGTCCACTCTGGAGAGGTCTTTGTAGGTGGACTGTAGCTGACAGGCGAAGGGAGATGTGGCTTTGACCTTCTCCGGGCGAAACCAGCTGCTCCCCAGTGGCCTGTGACCCACTACTTTGGCCGTTTCTTCCAAGGCCAAAGCCTCGACTGTGCCGGAGGAGCATGTGGCAGACCCCTGGTATTTCATGCGGCATGTACCAGGTAGTGGGGGCTCGTAGCCCAAGGGGTGCTTTGAGTAGGAGTGTGCGATGAGCTCTCTGTCCATCGGCCACTCCACCTGGGCTCTGCTTGGGGTCACCCAGCAGCAGGCGAAAGAAGGGCTGTCGGGGGACTGCTGGCGCAAATGCAGATTTGAGGTCCATATCCTGCTGTGCCTCTTCACTGATAAGTAGGTCTACATTTTCCATATGGGTGTTGAGCGTTGAATGAGTCTGCCCTTTCTGATCCCAGACGAGTCCAGTTGTGACGATTACTACATGGCAGCCAGGGATGTATGACGCCGCGTCGCTTGCTCTCAAGTCATAGTCAGTGCAGGCTATGTTGGTTTCTGCCTCTTCTCTGCTGACAGGCCGTACGAAGTATCTCTGGTGATCTGAGCCAAGGTCAAAGGCTGTGAGTAACTTGGTGATTGCCCGGCCTGCCGGATTCTCCTTGTGTACTACAGCGATCTTAAGGTGCGTGGTAAGAGCCAGCCAGGCGAGTAGAAAGGTCAGGGATCGGGTCTTGCCTGCACCAAAGACTCCCGCTACTGCAAGGGTAGATCTGCCAGATCTGAGGGCAAGCGCGAGGCTGGCAGCCATCGACACTATGTGCCCGTTGTCATGTCGGGCAGCAGTGCCTAGTGCCACAGCGAAGCTGGCAGCTTGGGGACAGTGTTGCATCGTGCTGCCAGAGGTCAGTAGCTGGAAGAGAGCATGCAGACTCTGCAGTAGGACTACTGTGCATACGGAATGGGTACTTGGCCGGGAATTCCCAGCACAGTGGGCTTATGCTCTGCCGCTAAGCTGGCCATTTGCAAGAGATGATCTGCAGTGACGGTGTCACCTGCTTCCGCGATGGCCAGAACTCGGATCCGCGTTGCTCTAGATTCCAACACGCAGAGGCTGGGCGGGAAAGCCCATGGAGCAGAGCACGCCAGGCCAGTCTCAGCTGACGTGGGCAACGGCGCAAACTCTTCCAAAAACGGCACTAGGGCGACGTCCCAGTGCCTAGGGCTGCTCAAGCGACGTAGCTTTTCACTGGGCGCCTCATCTCCTTTGCGTTTCCGCGAAGGAGTCGCAAAGGCAAGCAAGAGTGCTAAGACTGAATAGCACTGGCCGTGCTCCTCCAGAACTAGTCGATAAGCCTTCCCCGCCTGTGAACCCATATGAACTGTGCTTGAGGGGCTGCTAGCAAGTTGCTCATAATTACAGCTTTGGAAGTGTGCAGGGCAGAAGATGGCCGACTGTGACCACGCCGGAAAGGCTATGCGATATTCATGCATACCTTGTAGCCCCGTAGCTGTCGGAGTGACATCCACAACTAAGCCAAACTTGCGGACAGTGGGACTGCTCCACAGCTCTTTCTTTGTAGCAGCCTCATCGACAAATGTGAGTTGCGGGAGGAACAGGGCTAGGATGACAAAAACCTCTCGGAATGGGATTGGTGCTAGCAGGTCTCGGGCCATTTCTGTCAGCCATTGAGCACACGCACTTTGATTACCTCTGCCAACCCGAAAGTTTTTCAGCAGTAGCGCATGTGCTTCTTCCATGGAGTCAATTTGCTGTCCGGCCACACAGCTTTGTAGCAGCACAAGCAATTCCTGGTCAGGGCGGTGGAGATTGGACACCAACAAGCTGATAGCGCCTTCCCAATCATCGCTCGTCATGGCCGTTTCGAATCGAATCCAGGAGGCAAGGCGCATCGGCGCGGCAATTCGATCGCGGCGAGGAACAACATCCGGGTGCGTGAGCTTTAGTGAGGCAAGACTAACTTTGCCCGTAGGGAGTTGGCACTGGAGCCAGTGCCAATAGCAGTGCTTGTGCTTGCCCATCCATCTTGCAGAGTCTGTCACATACGTGATGTGTAAGGATCGTTGCAACATGTCGAGCTCGTTCTCTGTCGGCTTCCAGTCACACAGACAATCCTCAGCAGCATGGACAAGATAGTAATTGTGCCTTTCAGGTTCTGCAGTGGCTACGAGTGCTGCTAAGACACTCTTCGGCATCGCAATGGCGCCGAGGCGCGCTGTGGTCTGACTGGCTGGCCAGAGGCAACGAATTGCTAAGGCAATCACTGCTCCAGTGTAGCTTCCTGCACTGAAACCATTCACTGTGAAGTGAATGGGGTCTTCTTGCACATCCGGTCGCAGACACCCCAGCCCTGGCAAGTAGGCAAGGAGTCGTAGTGGCTGCAGCGAGAGCAGTTTCCACCACAGGCCACTGAGGAAGGCTTGGTGCGGCAACCGTCGGTGAGCAGGGAGAAGCCTCGCTGCTTTCAGCACAAGTTGCGTGCGTTGATAAATTATGGCTGCCTTGCCATACCCAAGGTCTTCCCATTTTTGGCACGGGTTCTGTATGAGCGCAAAGAGGGTGGCAACTTCATGCACCCCGGTCGACCAGCCATAAGCAACACCCCACTCCTGATCTTTGAGGACATCTGCTGGGGAAAGTGACGGCCCATAGACTTGACTTTCTCCCACGGGAGGGCACATGCAATGGAAGTGCGGGGGGACTTCACCTTCAAGGGCACCTCCCCCCAGCCCTCCACAGTTGATTTGGAATACCGACGGCAGTGGCGGGAAGTTGCGTCCCATCCAATATCCGTTGAGTTGGGCGACCATCCATAGGACTGTGACCCAGACGAATTCATCCTGCTGGTGGTGAGAGATGGCTTCGAAAACTTGCGGTGCGATACCTTCCAAGGGCATGAATGAGCCTCGAAGGTGACACAACAAATCGTGATTGGCTTGAAGAAATCGCTCTTTTTCTCCAGGGACAAGGCACTTGGGCTGTGCTAGCGCAGCTCGCAATTGCTCATACGGACTTGCTTCTATGTCCTTGTGGACTGCAACTACCCCTCTTAGCTTAGCGACTTGACTCCAAGGAACAAAGAGGGAGGGAGATAGCTGTTGCGGACAGGGAGTGCATGATCTAGAGTCAGGTGCCTGACTGCCCTGCTTCGAGTCACCTTCAATTGCTTTAGTGAGTCGGTCTGCTCTTTTGGCAGAGTTGTCGGACGAGGGTGTGGAGACTGACTCCACCTCTGCATCTCCGTCCTCTGCAGGAAGACAGCTAAGGCTGTCCACCTGCCTTTGTTCCGGAAAAAGCTCTGTCGCTTGTTTACGAATTGCTCGCCACTTTACCAGCAGGCAGAAGCGCAATGCACTGTTTCCAGTTACCCCAGAGGAGTAGCCTGTAAACTTGCAACCACCGACAGGTTTCCAAGTCTCAACGGTCCATGCAGGGGGTAAGTTGGGCATATACCGAGTATAGCCATCGGCAGCGTTTCCCAACCCTGCTGCTCCAGTTCGCGTAGCGCTGTCTGTGCTCCAATTTTGGCCTTGCCAAAGGCATGAAATATGGCAGGTCGCATTCGGTTGCGCGGCAATGCACTGGCTTGGAAAAGGTGTTCTCCTGGCAGCGACGCAACTGTGCATGGCCCTGTTAGCATCGGGAGCACTGATAGCATGCCCTGTTCGAAAGTGGCTCGTGCCCAGCTGGTAACCCAGGGGGTTCGCTCTCTTCCTTCTGGGGTGAGCACCCTGGGATGGGATTGCCGTGGCCACTTGATTGGACTTCCTGGACTAGACTCCTCCGGGCTAGGGATAGGCATGGGCCAAAAGTGCTTACACATGTAAAGACCGTATAAGGACCAAACCATGCAGAGGTCAAGGGCGGACTGCATCGCTATCCCAACAAAGGGGGTAAACAAGGTGCCGCTCATGACAGTGTCGCTCGGATTGACAGGTGATCTGGCTCTTGAAACGAGAGCAAGTCGACCCGCCTGAAGGCTCTTTGCCAGGGTCTGGGCAGACGTGTCATGTTCCAACGGACTGTGCTTGTTGCGATTGCCGATCGATACGACCAAACCTGCATTATACTCTAAGTGCGCTTCTGTAAAAAGCAGCATGCCTATCCCAGCACTAGGGCTAGATTCGGAGCGTGAGTGCCCTATGAGATCAGCCCATCGGTGCTGCTGATGTGCTAGCTGCAGTAGGTCTTGCACCTCGAAGAGCGTAACTGGCACACAGTCATTATCAATGAGTGCAAAGTGCTGTGCAGGGTACAGGAAGCGCGCTGCCTCTAGGACAAAGACCCCTGCCCAATAGTATGGAACTTTATGAAGGCCAGTAGTAGCATCAGCACAGATCCACAGTATGTCAGTCCTCTCGTCTTGGGGACCCACCAGACTTCTGCGTGAGGCCCACCAGGCAGCGAAAGCCGGCCAATGTGGGACAGCAGCAGGTGTTCGATTGTCCACAATTAGGTAAATCATGTGATTGTTCATGATCAGGTCTCGGTGTGAAATGAGTGTCTGAATAATGGCAGTAGTATCAGGCAGCTCTCCCTCTGTTTCGAGAGCAGCATACCCTTCGTCCTTTTTGGATGGCTGCGCACGAACGTCAGTCAGACCAAGTGTAGGCCGAGCAGAGTCAAGACCGAAAGGACTGCTAAGAGTGTCTTTCATAGTCAGTGCTGCATAAGCTTCATTCTGGGACTGCGCCACACTATCTCCCGTGCCCCTGGCAAAGCAGGCTTGGCCATCCATGGTCAACCAGTCTGCATGGTCACGTGTGAAGACAAAGGGAGCATGGACTCCATTCTCTGTGGTGTCCGTTAGGTCCAGTGAATTACTGTCTTCCATCCACGGGTCATGTGACATTCTAGTTTCTCTGTATGACAATGCAGGTATAGCCCCCGCCAACTAAGGTTGGCAGGTGCCCCGGCGGCGAAAGCACACGAAAAGGCAAGACGAATGAAGTCAGCTAAGGCTGACCTCACTCCTGCATGCAGGGCACTACGACCTGCTGTGAGCCAAACGTTGCAGCAAAGTGCTTTCATGAAATATCAACTGTATTAAGCATAGTGCCGGGGACACCTGTTCAACCTATACTGCCATGGAGGGAGAGTCACGATTGTGTCAGGGGCATATCAGGGGCCCTGCCACTACTGATCGTGGTCATCCGCATGTGGGTGTAATAGAGAAAATAACCATGCTACGTAAACCAGGCCACACAGCTGGGTATGTAGGTCAGTCAGGGGGGTGAGTAGCGCACCCTGCACATCATGAGGCAAAGAGTCCACTGTTTGTTCAATTTCCTGTACCAATGCATGCAGACTTTGCACTCTTGCATGCAGGGCTGATTCGATCTGGTGATGCGTACGGTCTGTGTGACGCTGTGGGGGCGGTTGCGCAGCTGGTTGCGTGTCTACTCGAAGGACATGCTGTTGTTGTCTGTCGGTAGTGGACCAAAAGCCTACTCGCCGAGGAAGGGAGGCTGAAAAGGGGCGTGTCTGCAGAAAGATGTCAAAGGGGTCTGCGTTCTCAGAAATGGGCCTGGCGCTCACTGCTTCAGCCAGCACATTGAGGAGGTGGCTTTCGTGGTGCTGTATGTGCAAGATCATCCTGCGGAGTCGAGTTCGCTTTGTGCCATACGTTGTGGCTCCCCTGGTGTTGATTGCAATACAGCCCTGATGATAAAGCGGGATGATGGCCCCTTCAACAGTTGCCCGGAGCTTTAGCAGAGCTGGCGGAAATTCAAACCCTTCTGTCCATTCTGGGAAGGGGGTATGTACGTTTTCTTTGACTGCATCAACCGGGAAGAAATGAAGTAAGTAGCACCGCTCTCTCCTCCCCCGATAGACGAAGGTTACAATGAGGTCTAAGACCCCATATCGAATGTCCTGATGGTCTAGTTCAAAACGAACAAAATCAGTGACATCAACGTAGGTACCATCATCTGCCAGGAACAAAGGTTCTGGATGCGCCTGCATGGCTAGTTCGACTTGCAGTTTGTCTTTACACCGATGTGCGCAGGCTAGGTCAAGAGTCGAGTCGGCTGATGTGATTCAAGAGAAGAGCTGTCAAGCTATTCTGTCAATCTATTTCTCTCACTCTGAGCCAAAAGTCTGCAGGGACAAATGGAGACAATTATGGGGGCTCATGGAAGAGTGGGGAAGGGGAGCAATCAGTCTCGTCTCAGGTTCACTGGACAGGGCACTTCTTTGGGTGCGCAAATGCACGCGGCGGTGGTAGATGCTCTTGCGTGCCGTCTTCCGCAACACGGTAATGAACATTTCCTTGTGTAACGCACTGCTGTGCCGGGAGTCTACTGCTTGTGGCCTGTCGGGGAGGCCAATCACTGGCCGGCGCTAGGGTTGGCGGCTTCGCCATTCCCCCCGGGTGAGTAGGCGGGGGATCTGCAGAAGCAGTAGCGCCCCCTCGCTCCTCTGTGTCAGGGAGTTGCGCGGCTTGCGAGAGTACCGCAAGCAGCTTTTCGTGGGTGGGATCAGCAGGTGTAACCTGCATGGGAGGATGAGCAGGCTTCTTGGGTTGTATGCGACCAGCTGTTTTCCGCTTGGGCGAAGCCTCCTCCTTTACGGGGGGACTACTGCGCTCCTTTGCTAGCAGACCTGCTTTGACTGGGGCTATAGTAGCCGGATCAAGCACGTGCCCTCCCTGTGGAAATAGGGGGTGCTGTTCTGCAAGTGTAAGGAGAAGAGCGTCGAAAAACTCCGCCAGTGGTAGCCTTATGCGCAAGACAACCTCAACTTGAGGGCGACCATCTGGGCCCTGAGTGAGGGAGCACTGATGAGGGCCAACAATGAAAGGGAGGGCCATGGGCAACAACAGCTACTGTTTGTTTTGACCAGGCTGGGCAGAGGCGCGCGGTCACTGTTCTACTTCGAGCCTGAACAGCAGCAGGCTCTTTTAGCTTCATGCGGTGAGCTTGAGAAACACAACTACCGGAGAAAGAACTGTGGCCCGTAGCTTGCTACGTAGGTAAAGGGGCCCGTGATGCGAGCTAGTGTGCTAGCTAGTCGGTCAGCCACAACTTAGTTACCTAGGTTGGTCTGATTAACTCTGGAAGCCCTTCATGTGGTAGCACTCTGCGTCTCTCTCAGGGCGGTAAGTATCATGTCCATTTCCCTAGCTAGTGCCCAGCACGCATTGGCCCCTGGCTGTACATTGCAATGCTGTCGACGTGCATGTATGTTTTGAAGGGTGCGTTGGATGTCGCACGCTAGCACTCGCACTGTACTGGCACGGGTGATGAGTTCTCTACTAAGTCGCGCGTATGGCACATCTTGACCAGCGCTCACATCCTGTTCCGTAAGAGCCTGCAACGCATAAACACCTAGCTGGGCAGGGGGGCGCACTGTGTCGGCCTGTGGCAAATTTGCACCTCCACATGTTCGCGTTGTCTGCTCTTGGACGGGGGTGGGGCGACTTTGCGGCAACAACCAGGGCGGAATTGGTGGTGTCGGACGAGGTGGGGCGTCAGGTACAGCTGGCAAGGCATAGAGCTGTGAGAAGGGGAAAGAGGCTACAACCTCCCCCGGTTCTGGTGGTCTGGCCTGCCCTCGCGCTACCACCCATCCATTGGGAGATATACATTCTGATTGTTGAAGAATGCGATAAACAATTGCCCTTTGTAGGGCACTCCTGCCATGCAGGAGGACACCATCATTTGTGATGTGTGGTGAATCTTCGAAGGGAAAAAGGACCTGCCCACTAGGAAGTACAAAGGTGGATCTGCGCATTTCAGGTGGAACAGCAACTAATTGCATTTCCAATATTCGAGGGCATGTACCATCCTCGATTGGAGTCCTTGGGAAGCCAGCAACAGCCAGTCGTAGCGGGAGCTGCCTTTGGGCTAGCTTGATGTTGATCTGGACAAAGTGTACTTCCACGTCAGGGTGTTTATAGATCTGGCGAGCAAAGGGAGTGAGGTCCAATCCCCCCGGCCCTACGTCCATTCGGAAGACACTTCCTACAGACTATGTGCTCCTTTACTCGAGGATCAGGACTAAGGTCCTAACCCTCTCACTCGGGCTGCAGTGTTCTGCTGTGTAGGACAGGGATTGTAGGAGCAATCCCCTTGCCATTCGTTGGTGAAGGCTGTCTGATATATCGCAGCGGTTTGAGCCCAGATAGCGGAATCAGAGCAAAACCTTTGTACCAGTCTCACAAAACTGACAAGCGCATAACAAAATAAAAGACAATGAGCAATACAAGCAGCCAGTAGGAAGGAGATCTAGTGGCTGCATTTCCTCCCATGACAATTTTGACTAGGAAGAAACACGCGCTGCCAAATATAGCGACGAGAAATTATTCAAACAGGGGGCTGCTTGCTTTGTTGGCTCACAGCACGAATTATCATGTGCGTCGCCGCTTAGCATGTTGCGCTTTAATTCTTTTTGCGAGTCGCTGTTCGAGTGCTTCTTGTTGTGTTGGGTGCGCGCCAGTAAAGGTGCGTTTCCTGTGTATGCGCACGACTTCAGGGAGAGGTCCCTGCGAGGAGGCATGGGAGTGCGAACCGATGACAGGGGCCGCAGAAGCATATTCAGACAGCAACTGGGCAAACTTGGGTTGCAGAGAGTCACATCGCATCAGTGGCGGCTCGGTAGGGTCAAAGCCAAAGGTCTGGCAGAGATGGTTATTGAGGGCCTCGAGCATGCCATTCTCCGGTCGAGGGGCAACCCAAAAGCCATCATGCAACCAGATGGCCGAGACGAAACCTACCCGCGGCTGCAAGAAGGAGTAAGCAGCCCATGCAACCTGCTGCTCCAGGACCTCGAAATAGTGAAAGGGTGCACCTCGACCTGTCCTTTCTGGCCCAGAGGGGCACCATGAGGGAGGATGATGCATGGCATAGCGGCTAGCAGCGAAAACTTCCCGTGCAAAGCTCACCAGGTGATGTGACGGTTCCATTGGAATGCGTTTGTTAAGGTATTCGATAGCTTCCTGTGGAGTGGCACTGTTAATGATGACTAGTGGCCATGTCTTGACCAGGAGGCTAATGTCAGTTTCGGCGACCTGTGCCCTAAGAGCTCTTGTGAGATAGCTTCTCATTTGCGTAATTGGCAGTAGTGATAAATGAACCTCAGCTGCCCTGCATTGCCGCCTCATGAGCTCATAGTGTGCTCCACTAATGTCTATCTCCCAATGTGAGTTGCCAAAGAGAAGCAGCCGAACCTGACGCGGCAGGCGTTGCGCGGCATTGCCGACTGAATAAAATCGACCGCCCATGGAGTTAACCGTGGGCTTGTACCCTACGCTGAGGCGATGAGAGGACGATACTGCCAAGGCAATGTAGTCCATTGCAACCCATTTGTAGTGTGGGTGCCTTCGGAGTAGTGCATGCATTTCCTGGGGAGTGGGAGAAGGGCACTCTGTGAGAACGAAGGCAGGGGCTTGCATTGGATCTCCCTGTTGAATAATGAAGCCCAGGGCTTGCACCAAGTGAAACGGTGGGAGCGCTACATGATGCAAGGGAACAAGCGGGTTGTTATCCGCCTTCCTAGCTGCAGCACTAGCCTGCCCTGCAAAGTAGTCTGCTAGCCGGTTGCACTCCCTTGGCAGATAAACCAAGCGAAACAAACAAGGCGCCCGGGCAAGCAAGTGCTGGCATTGTTTTAAGATGGCGACAACCGCAGGTTTTTTAATTCTACCTTTGTATTGCAGGTAGTTGATTACTGGCAAGATGTCACCTTGCACTACAACACTGTCAATGGGGATGCCTTTGGACATGCAGGAGACATAATACTCAAATGCAAGGTTTATGGCAGCCCTACAGGCATGTGCTTCTGCTACTACATTATCTGAACAAGAAAGTAAGGGGATGGAAAGCCACTGGACAAGGGAGGTGGAAGACGGTGTTACATGCAGTAGGCTGACTCCTGCTCCTCCAGTTTGCGCGTGCTTGTGCGCAGAGCCATCAAATTGTACCAAGCAACCTTGCCATTCTTGCGGTTCACCTAGCAGGAGGATAGTATTTGCAGACAGATCGTCCATGGCTTGCAAACGCAAGTGCGTGGCCCCGCAGTGGCATGAAAAGGGGACGAGGCATGCGGTTGCTGTGGGAAAGGGAAGCTTTCGGTGTTGTGAAAGGAGCAAACGGAGGCGGTGATCCTGCTTAGCAAAAGTAGCAATCGTATCCCCTTTGGCAAAGGGCTGAGTTGTTGCAAGTCCCTTAGGCGGGAGCAAGGCCGCTTCAAGTAAAACCGCAGGGAAACGCTGCGTTCGAATCTTAGTGGAGTCAGTACACGCAGTACTGCTCGGTTGTGGTGGAGCACGGAAGTGGTTAAGCAGCGTACTAGGTAGCGAAGAATAGATACGCTGCCAGAGGTCAAGCACGTGATGTGAAATACTGCAGTGACGCACACACGCAATGTTCGGTCGGAGTCCGCCATACTCAGTAACCAGCCGCCTCAGGTGGAAGAGCGTGTAGCAAAGTGCTACTCCTATGCTACGGGACGGCGCTATCCGCCAATTGATCTCTGGTGCAGGAGCAGCCCACAGAGCAAGCCAGGTGAGGTGTACAACCGGACAGAAGGATAACCAATGATCGATAGAGTTGTAACCACCCTGACAAAGCACACAAGGAACATAGGAGTTATTCGCGCGACAGCCGACTGAGGATAGTAGTCGAGAAAATGCTGGGGGCAGTTGCTTGGGCTCAGGCACGAGAATTTGATGAAAATGGAGAAAACTCTTGCTTTCTTCAGGGAGGGTGGTCAAGGTAATATCCACTGGAGTAGCAGGCAGAAGGCAGGTCGGACAGAGTGCTCCATATCCTGGTCCGCATGGAAAGCATCGTGTATGGTTGTGACACCAAACGCAAGGTTGACTGCGACTGAGCTTGCCTCTGAGGGGCAGCCAAAAGTCAGCATCTTCTCCTAGAGCCCATCGTAAAACAGCATAGCGCGGCACTGCCCCTACCTGAGTGGTAGGTAGATCCGCTAGCCAGTCCAAAAACAGGATGGAGGGCCCCATGGCCCAACCATTCTTGCATATCCGTGCAGCCAGGTGCCTATGTGAGGCTGCAAGCAATCTGCCAATGGCGAGTTGTTTGAAGAGCTGCTTGAATCCACTCGCCCTCTGCGCCGGAGTATTGTTTTGTTTTAAGAGAGCTAAGAGGCGCTGTATGTCTTCAGCCGGAAGCTGCTGCTGCCAATACTTCCAACATTGTTGGATTTGTATAGCGTACGAACCTTCTTGATCTTCTGCAAGGGACCTATGACCTTGCCGTAAGTAGCATCCAAAGAGGGAGACTGCCTGCATGATGGTTGGGTCAAGCAGTGGGCCTATGCGTAACCACCTGCAGAGTCCAACCAATAGGTGTTGCGGGAACCAATGTCGCTGTAGCAAAAATTCTGCCATTGCGTGGTACAGCGGCTTGAGAAGCTTTGGTGAAAAGAAACGCTGTGTCTGCGAGTAGTAAAAGAGGCTCAGCGAGAAGGTGTTAAAGTAAATAATCTTCATATGGATGCTAAGGTTGGCCCGATTGGCAGCAGCAAGCCTCGTTCGGAATTTCACCAGCTGCTTTGACAGCAGAGTGGTAAGAGATAATTGCAACGGTAATTTGACCATGGTCTCATTGGTGAGTTGACATGTCCATCCTGTATGGATTGTTAGGCCAAGGTTAACTGTTGACGGCACTATGCACTGACCGCCTAGGCCTGCTTGGTCCAGGCAAAACAGTTGCTCAGCAGCATAACTGACATTTGTGAGCAGTTGCGTTTTGGATCGGCGCCGGCGTGGACTAGCAGCCAATTGGCAAAGCATGGGGTGCCCTTCAGTTACCAGTCTGGGTATGGCCGCTGAGGCCATATGTATGCAGTGGTCACCGTGTCTAAGGACAAAGCGACGTGCATATCCGGGGACATGTTGCAGCGCAGCACTGCAAGTGGCTTGTCCTGATTCATGAATAGGAGTTACGTGACCCCAGACATCTTCAACTCTGTGCAGTATGTTTTCGTCAAGGGCTCTGCTGGAAAATCCGACTTGCCAACAGTGATGTGTGTCCATGACAATACCAGCAGACTTCCATTTTTTTATGTTCTGAAAAACCTCTCGGACCCAGTTCGGGTCTGTTTGACGACCAACTATTGTAGTGTCATCAACATATCCTGCAACAACTAAAACTTGCGGAATTTGATTGAGAACGACAAAAATAGGATCCATGGCAAGGCAGAAGAAATATACTGATGTGGATCGCCCCATATCAACTCCAGAATGCACATTTCTCGCAGGTAGAAGCCGCCCTTGTACTTTGTGTCTGATTCTTCTACCAAACAACAGATAGCGTGCAAATTGGAGGACCCAAGGGGAGCACTGTCGAATGCGTAAGATGTGAAGGATCCAGTGTGCATTAATGCGCTCAAATGCTTTGGATAGATCAGCAAAGAGGGCAGAAGCCGGGGACGAGCCCTCCAGAGCTCCTTGCACTTCTAGCACTGCCCTTTGCGGCTCTCGAAAGGAGTTGAGCAAAGTTTGGGCAGGGTGGAAACTATGCCTGGTGACTCGAAACAGGATAGCAGCAACTGTGCCATCTTGCAGTCTGTCAAGCGTGTCAGGCATGCCTAAAGGCCGAAAAAAATCAGCCGTGGGCCCCTGTTTGGCTTTTGGGATCCATACCCCTACCTGGGTGGGTGGTGTTAGCGTACCAGCTAAAATGTGATGAAAGTCATCCTGAAGGATCGCAGCAGTTTGCTGCGGGAACATCCGCCAAAGAGCATAAGGTAGCCCATCAGGGCCCGGAGCAGAATCCTTAGTAAGGAGGAGATGTTCAACATAGTCTTGCTCCGTGGGCTCCGGAATGACAGGCCACGGCACGACACACCGTCGGTAAGCCGAAAGCGTGTCTTGCCAATCTCGATCATACTTAACAGGGTGCGTAAACCAAAAGTCTCGAGTAGCAAGCATGGCTTCATCATACTCAAGGGCAGTACGACATTCTTGGCCATTATGTTGCAACAGTGGACCATGATAGAAGGTGCCCTTGGGGCACACAGTTTTGAGTCTATCCCAAAAGATTTTTTGCCTTCGAATTCGCTGAACTGGGTCTGTATTGTCAGTGCCAAAGGGCATCTGTGTGTTTGTCGCAGTTGCGACTTCAGCTGCTTGTAAAGCGGAAGCTATGACAGGAGCTGGAACCAGGAGGCATCCCTGCTGAGTTTGCCAGGACTGTAGTAGGTTAGTATCCGCACTCTGCTCATACAATAGGCGTAGTTCTTCCTGTCGTATGTGCAGGTGCGTTTGTTCTTTACCAAGAAGTTTGTATAGTCGCTTTAACGGAGCCAATTTTTTGAAGTGACAAGAGTGAGTCCTCCACCAACTCCAAACTATGGCACGACTGTGGTGTGATAACACGACACTAGCAGGCTTAGTCTCCTGCGCTAGCGAGATTTTTCGTTTGAGAGCAAGTAGGGAAGCTTGTCTTGTAACTGCTTGTAGACTTTCCGATGCGATCGTTGGATCAAGAAAAACTTGAGTCGGTATTGTGTGATGCTTTTCAGACTGTGGATGTGGTCGAAGTCGCGGTTTCATCTTTAGCCTGAGCAACAGAGCTTTGTGATGGCAAGTATCAATCCGGTACCTGCCATAAATGCAAGCAAAAAGTTGCGTTGCGTCAAGGAAGAGACTAGGTACTAAAAATCTATCAAGCGAGGATTCCTGGTCTTGGTACTTGTAAGTAGGAAGTGCAGGGTCAACATCAGTGAGTCCAGCCTGCACTAGGAAGTCATCCCACGTGTGAAAATGGTTTTGATCACACCGATTGCAGTGCAGTGCCCGCTTCCGCAATGGCCAACACCCGGAACTTAGTTGCTTTGGATTCCAGCACACAGGCCAGGTGGGAAGACCCATGGTGCTGGGCACACTAGTCCCGTTTCGGTTGGCGGTAGCGGCGCAAAATCTTCCGGGAAAGGTACTAAGGCAACGTTCCAGTGCCGAGGGCTGCTCAATCGTCGGAGCTTCTCACTTGGCGATTCCTCTTCTTTTCGTTTCCGCGAGGGAGTCACAAAGGCAAGCAGGAGTGCTGAGACTGAATAGCACGTGCCGTGCTCCTCCAGAACCAGTTGGTAGGCCTTCCCATCCTGCGAGCCCACATGGACCGAACTTGAGGGGCTGCTCGCTAGTTGGTCAAAATTACAGCTCTGGAAGTGCGCTTGGCAAAAGACAGCCGTTTGTGACCACGAAGGAAAGGCAATGCGATATTCATGCATGCCCTGCAACCCTGTAGCTGTTGGTGTGATATCCACGAAGAGGCCAAACTTTCGAACAGTGGGACTACTCCATAGTTCCTGTCTTGTGGTGGCTTCTTCGACAAAGGTAAGCTGCGGAAGAAATTGGGCCAGAATGACAAACACTTCCCGGAACGGGATCGGCGCCAAGAGGTCTCGAGCCATCTCCGTCAGCCATTGGGCACACGCACTTGGATTGCCTTTGCCGACCCGAAAGTTTTTCAGCAGTAGGGCCTGCGCTTCTTCCATGGAGGCAATTTGCTGTCCTGCCACGCAGCTTTGCAGCAGCATAAGCAATTCTTGGTCGGGTCGGTGGAGGTTGGACACCAACAAGCTGATAGCTACGGTTAGCTCAGAAGAGAGCGAAGCAACCAGCCGGCTAGTGCTCACCACGCTGTCTGGCAAAGATTTCAGTTACGCTGGTGTCCAAGATGTCCACCGAGGTGAGCAATTTGCAACTGTCACAGGCATGGGCACCTGGCACGGAGAAGTTACGAGGCACTTGAAGTACCCCGTCGGTAGTTCTCTATCTGGCTCTATCATTGGCTCCCCCTCGTTGTGTGGTCCACGAAAAGGCAGTGCCCAAGGTTGGTGGCGCTTCTGATATGGCCTCCGCCATTGGCATGAACTCATTGTAGAGAGCAACAGTCTGCAAAGGCTTTACATCCAAAATCAAGACAACCTGGCACCGTTACGCTGTTAAGCAAATGGCATCCGCGAAAGGTGCTCTCTTCGATGCGCACAAATTCTTTTTCCACGAGTGCGGACATGTGGGCGGAGTTGATGAGGGCAAAAGAACACAAGCAACCCCAAAACCAAACAAAAACCAGAAGCTCTCTTCGATGCGCGCAACTGTGCTAGGCATCTTGACAATGCGGAGGTGACGACAGTTCTGCCAGACTCGCGCTCCGACTGCACGTATGCCTGCCTCAACGCTAATATGTCGTATTTTTGGCACTGCTATGAATGCACTGGATGGGATGATCCCCGATTGGTTGGCTGGAACTTTGACCGCCTTCGGGATGTCTCGATACGGGCATCCATCGAAAGTCTCTTTGGTGTGGAAAGCTTCAAGGCAATCCCGAAACACAATGGTGTAATGCTTAGTCTGTTGAATGGCTTCCCAAATGCGGTCTTCCAGGAACTCTTGCGTGACTGGATGCACGAAGTCCACTTCGCAACCAAATACATCTACATCCGTGACTGAGGCAAGGTGATCCACAATATGCTCTTCAAAGTCTTCAAATCTGACATGTTGAGCAATGCTATTGGACACCTGGACTTTCGAGAGTTCACTTTTGCACACTGCATCAGGCTTCAAGAAGTCCGACAGTGAACGTGCCACAGCGACCTTACCGTCGCATGTCGCAGGCTGCGAGAAGTCGCATGCAGAAGTTGGAGAACGGCGACGAGCCCTCGGCTAGAACAAGTGTCTGGCCATCCCACCCTCGCTGCACTATATTGCTAGTGGGGCTTTCCTCGACTGCACGGTACAAAGGAGAGTCACGAAAATGTCAGGCCAAAGAACCACTTGGAGAGGGACGTATGCTGAGAAGAATGCATTCGCGCTTTGCCCTGCGATGCGATGGTCACAGTAGTTGCACATGATCCCGGATCTAGGCTTCGTGACGGACTTTTATCGAGAGTGAAGCGTGTCTGACCTGGATTGGGTCCACATGACCCACAATACCCAAGCCGCTCACCGATTCAGATTGGTGCTAGCGTGGCGCCTTGATTGGCCCGTATGCATTCGAAAGCTGCGCTAAACTCGAGCAGCTTTGTCCAACCCACACCAGTGCCCCTATTATGCCCCCCCCGCAAGCAGGGATTCTGCAAGGATGCTTTGTGTCACCGCTGGTTGTGGATGCCACCTACATAGGGCATAGAGCCAATGAAAATTGCAAGCAATTGATTGAGGTCGACACATCCAACACGTCATTGAACACACTCAACATGCACACTTTCTCGCACTGTATAGCCAATGGAAGTTAGCCTGCAGACCACCCCTGGTGCGAGCCACCTGGAGGCGCCCGTATACCGCTCACAATGCTTTTGAGTCATGCTTAGACTAACACTCCCTTGGTGGCTCAACTATGTCCCTCCCAATGGGGATGACTGGTATGCTCAACTATGCCACCCTGCATAGAGTGATCTAGTCTGATCTGGGGCGGTCACCTCTGTCACTGTCCCTAGAGAGAGATAAAGAAGTGGACGCATTTGTGAATAGGCCATTACCTGCCTGAGTCTAGTGTCACCTTCTGGCTCAAGCCGCTCGAGACACCCACATCCCTGAAGTGGAGCGGAGATGGTTGGGAAACTCTCCTCACAAGACAGTACACCTCATCCTGGTCACCTTGGCTGGGGGCCAATCGAACTGCAGGAATTTGACCGCCTAAGTGAGTTTGAGAATGCGGTACTTGAGAGCCTCTCACTCATAGGCAAGCATAGCACCTTTGGGTGTGAACTGGAGTTTGTCTGCATGGACACCCAGACAATCCTTGCCGACCCCATTTGGGACACCTCTACAAGAATGCAACTGCTGGTCTTGTTGTTCGACAGTGCTTTAAACGGGCGGAACAAAGGGCAACCGTGGTGAAGAGCCAAAGCTATTAGTTCCTGCTAAAGAAAATGAGCGAGTGTTGCCCAATGCCTTTTTTCATGTCTCTGACATTCGACATGTACAGGTGGAAACAGGCGTTCACACAGTTGGCGAGGCCGCCTGGCAAAGTTGTCAGCGACTCCAAATCGTTAAACTACCCAGGATGGTGTCTTCCAAAGATGCTACGAGCTCAGGACGGTTCTTGTCCCAGGGTGCAAACAATTTGGGCGCAGTGTGTTTGCAGAATGCTGCTCCTTGTCCCAGGAATTGCTGAAGATACGTCTTGCACTTCGGCAAATTAGTTTCAAGAAGACACCTCGAACTGCACGCGCTTTGCACCGGGGGATGCTTCCTTGGGTCAGGCATTGAGCAATTGGATTTACCAGCCGATTTCAAACTTCTTAGGGCCGACTGCGTGTGAAAACTGCAAGCGGTTGCAACGAGTTGATCTCTTTGGTACTGATATAACTGCTATCTGGGGGTCGACGCGCGCTGTTCGCATTTGGAGCAACTCTGCTTCCCGCAGAGGCTACGGCGCATTGGACAAGAAGCCTTCTGGCTGTGTTCCTCGCTGCATGAAGTGCACACCCCGCCTGCCTTACTCTATATTGCTCACCAAGCATTCTCAGGATGCACGCAACTCAGTCGGCTCGTCAAAATGGAAGCCAAAGCCGCATGGAGAGGACCATATGTAGAAAGTGACACCTTCGAATCGTGTGATAAGTTGAACATGCCTGGATGGATCAACCTCCTACCGCCGAATCAAGGGAGCAGTAGGACCTTCAACGCTGAAGAATTTGATGATGAGCTACGCAGGAACCTGCACTAACAATTTGCTTGCCCGTCTCAGGCTGGCACCTCTGTGTCGGTCCTGCAGACCAAATCTTTCGCTGCTGACGACTCTCTGTACAGTGTAGCAACGTAGATAGACAGCGCCCAGGCTGACGCCTTAGTGTTGGTCCTGGATGAGTACAAAGAGTACAGGCCTTTGTGGTATACTATCGTTTCACTCGGTAGAGGGGCACTGCATGGTACAGGCACTCAACTGACGACTGGCTCATACCAAGCACAAGCAGATGCACACCAAGCAGCTCCCACTGAGCTACTTGCCAGTCCCTACCGACCTCTATGGGACGCTTGTCTTGCTTGTCTTTCTGTGACTCCCGTTGCAAAGCTGTTAAGGAGTCACCGCTACAAGTACGATGCATCCTTGTCCTCCTCCCTTGGGGAGGAGTTGACCACTCTCGTAGGGAGTCCCAGCTTCGCTGCTGCATGGATTCGGCTGCGCTGTAGCTGTGCTTTCGACTGTTTGAAGCCTTGGTAAGCTGCTAGCAGTGGTTTTCCTTTGGGCCATGTCCATGCAATCATGCGAGCGCCCTACAGGTTTTGCAAGTTGCTTGATACCCGAAGATGCATGATCGTCGTGACTGTCTTCAACGCTACCTCGTCCATAGTGTCCTGTTGCAGGACGCACTGCCGCAGACTAGCGAGACAAGAAAGCACCAAGGAAGAAGTGACACTGTCACAATGTATGCAACCCAACATTCCCTGGTGGTAAAGATGTACTGAGAGCCGAGGCTGAATTCATTGCCCCTGTTTCACTTCCTCTCATTTTGGCTGACACGGCCTTCTGAGCTACATCCCAGGTTGCGGTTTTTCTTTTGGGGTCGCTTTTGGGTTTGGGGTTGGGGTTGGTGTGTGTTTTGTTGGTCTTTTCTGGTCTTTTCCTTTACCGCAACCTGGCTGGTAACTCTCTCTTCACTAGCACAAGATGACCTGTGCAACCTCTGCACACATGGCGTCTCCACCCGTGCAAAGAAAAAGCTGCGACGGGCTTACAATTCGTCAACTGGGTGCACCATGACACCCTGGAAGCAGCCGGAACAGACCCACCACCAGCTCCAACGATTTCAGCATATCGTTGTAGGGCGATGGCTCCCAAAGGAGGGGGACCAGAGCGATAACATCCTTGTCTTTACTACCAGGCGCAGCAGTGCGCAAACGCTTCAAAACTACTTCCAACAAAATGGAAAGCAAGCCAATGCGGAAACCGCGGTCAAAGTAGCCGGTGCCACTGCAAGACACTGCATCATTCTACATGGGCGATCTAACTTCCTCAGCGGAAGTGGACGCCAAGATTTTGACAACGAGTGCTACACGGGAGCGAATGTCGCGTACAGCAGAGCCACTGACCTCACCGTCTTGGCATGCCCAGTCAACATGCATGGTATCCCAGGTGCCCTCCAAGTGCTCGCCGCCCCACTGCACGGCGTATGCACAATCCATACTGGCAGCAAATGTCAAGGCAAGCTTGATCGTTTGGTGACCCTGTGTTAAGGCTACGTTGGTTTTTTTGCAATAATGTACCTCCAATAATGCTGGTTATGCGTTGCTGGTCAGGCGGGTTTTTCAGCATCGTGGGTGTTCGCTTTTTGGCTTGTTTGGGTTCTTGCAGAAATAGTCCAAAAATGTACCTCCAAAACGCTCTCCCCCATGGCCCTCGAGGTGTAAGACGTTTTTCCCCGAAACAAAGAAAGGCCTCCCCCCTACCAGAGCTATGAACTGATTACGATGTGATGATTGACTGACGATGATTCCAGCTTGACCCGCCCCTAACACGCCCTGCACCGCAAGCGGTGTGGGCGGATTTTTTGGTGCCAAAATTGAATATTTTCTCTCCCCGCTTTCGCTATCTTGAAGTGTTGAACTTTTTTGCATTGTTCGAACCTTTGCTTTCGATGTCAGTTTGTCTTCGGATGTCACCGCACTTCGAATTGTTCTTTGAATTCATCTAACTGGATGGGCTGAAGGTGGGTTGTGTTAGCTTTTCGTAGCTGGCCTTGACCCACCCAAGTTCCCCGTGAAAAAGGAAAAAGACAAGAGCGTGATTCAGACTCAGATGTGTTTCTTGTGATGCTGTCTTGTGAACTTTTTTTGGGATGCAACTTCTCTCATGTATGTGCGGGGAGCCTCTAGATTAAAGGCTCAAATTTAATGAGACAGTCTTACATGACTGTGACTTTGGTTCAAGGAGCGGGATCGAAAAGGGAAGCTGCCGCATCCGTATTTTCGGACACTGCAGTGGTGCACAGCTTCACAGCGTTTTGCCCCCGGATGTAAAGGCTGACAAGTTCAATCTGTGTACTTGGCACACCGGGGAATTCAGTGGCAAAGGTTTGAAAATTGCGTTTGGTTGGCCTGGTGCAGACGCGCACGCGGCACATGCTGGAGCCCAGGTGTCCTGACAGTGGCTTACAGAGTGTTCCGCATGAGTGTCCTGCAAAAGTGTTCTGCAAAAATGTCTTGATTGTGTGTAAGAGTGGCTGCTCAGCCTGCAACCTTTCTTCTCTTGAAGTGCTAGTTTTGGCGCACTAGAAAGTGCATTTGTTGGCAAGTTGTTGGTTGGTGCACGCGACAGCACGTCCAGCTGGTCTTCCGCAAAAGCCAACAGGTCAGTTGGATGATGGGCAAAGTGGTTCGAATTTCAGCTGCTGTGGTTGGTTCTGGGCTTGCCTCTTTGCGCTGTGCACGTGGGATCTTTAGGACACTCTTGTTCGGACACTCTTGAAAACTCTTGCAGGACACTCTCATGGGTTGTGGGACGCTCTTGTAGGACATTTTTTGTGGGTTTCAATCCCTGTTTCTCAGGATTCATGTGTCCAAGAACAGGCAAACAGTTTTCAATGGAATTCCGAAACCTGATCAGTTAAGCATTTCTGGGGCCTCATGCTCAGTTGTGGCTTTGCACCAGTCCGGACGAGTGCGCGCGGCCCGGTTCGGTTCGGTCTGCGTCGGTTCGGTTCGATGCGGCGACGTTTTTGTTCGGTTCGGTTCGCCGCGCTTGGGTTGACACCTTCTGCACCTTCTTCCACTTTGGTTCACTTCTACACCAATTTTCGAGATTGTGTCTTGCTTCCTTCTCACCAGTTTCCTTGCTTCTTGGCGACGTTTGGGGTTCGTTTCAACTCAAGACGAGCACCCACATGAGGAGCAGTTTGTCCGAAGTGAGGCAGTTTATTGAAGGAACCAACTTGGCTGTACTTGCGATGTGCTGATGCTTTGGCACCCATTGGAAACGCAAAATGGTCTTGCATTTAACTTGGACATGTGGGAACACATCGGTCTTTTTTTGTTCTTGTCATCATTGTTTTGGCCTTTGTTGTGTGTATGAAATCAAAAGGTTTTCTGGCCTTGCAACTGCCTTGAGAAGCAGGCTCTTGAACCAAAAACCCAGTGCAATGTGTCCTTTGTTCTGAAATGGTGGCGGAACCCATCCATTCTTTTGGCAAAAGGGGCAAAAGGGATGGCGAAGGTGTTAGAACCAATCCACTTTCACTTAGGGAGTCTGCCTTGTCCAGCGCAGAGAGGACATGAAATCAGGTCTTCAATGTTCAAAATCCAACATTCCACATTCACTTCTCGATTCGATGGGAAAGAACAAAATTGATGCTCAGGGTGGATCGTGGCATGACCCGTTAGACATCTCTTTGAAAGTCCACCACAAGGTTCGGCCTCATGTCTTGTCAATGCTGGCTGTGGCCAACCAATCATTAACGGCCTCTTCGCAACAGAGCAACAAGCTTCAGCGCAAACAATACGCAGGCAAAACAACATTTTTCCAATATGTTTTCTCCTGTGCAACTATAGCGGGACTCTTCTGCACATGATTGCAGGAAATTTATGCCATACATGATTTGGTGTGAAAGAAACTAGCACAACCCAAGGCGATTGATTTCAAAGTGTTTGTTGCGAGACGAAGTCTATAGAACTTGCGTTCAAGAAGGGAATTCCACGGTCTTGCAATATTTTGCAAACACACAGCCGCAGTGGAATGACATCCATGGAAGGTTGGAGGCAAACATATCATTGCGCTTGATGTTCTCCGTTGTTTGGCTCAAGGGTTGCAGCTGCGAATTTCCGCGTTTGGTCCGCGTTGGGGACCAGATTGTCGACTTTTAGTCTGTATTTTGATCAATTTGAGCGGCATTGGTCACCCTTTTTTTGTCTCATTCTGGATCCTCTCATTTGCAGGACATGGCGCCTAAATTTGACCCCAATGAGGTGAAGGTGGTGTTTCTGAGACAGCATCTTAGCAGCACAATTTGTATCATTGGGAGTTGTTTTCATCCGGCTGACTCATCACAACGAAGTATGACAGGTATGGTGGCGAACAGGTGGGGGATCTGACATCTCAGTGTCCTTTTTGCAGAACACTTGCATGATTGCTGATTGCCTATGTACTGTACAGTCAATTTTCATGAGGCTGCCCATTAGGATGAAAATGGGTTTACAATATCTTTCAGCGAACAGCTTGTCAAGGCTCCTTCATCAGTGTTGGCCCCCAAGGCAGCTTTGACTGAATTTTTTCGTTGAGCAAAGTGGTCTCCAATCAGCTAGTTGGAATCGGAGCAGGTGGGTCCATTGGGCATGTCACCCAAGAAAGTAGGTGCCGTTCTCAGATTCCGCGTGTATTGTTTCAAAAGAGCCGGAGAGTTCTATTTGCCACCCAAGGTGATGATATTGTCAAAGGCACCAGCCAGTGGCTGCTGGGTTTGAATGCTCATGACTCTTATGACTTATGACGGTGTTTTTGTGTTTTGTTTTACTCTTTCTTTCGGATATGCGTCACATCCAAGGAAAGGCATCCGTGTCACTGCAACGGTCTTGGAGTGCCATGTCTTGCTTTGCAGACGAAAAGCTCGTCCAAGGTGAAGCTGACAATCCAAAACAGACAGGCCAAGGCAGGACAGCAAGACCTGTTGGGTGCAAATGGTGGGTACAGAGCTCCACAGCTTCTGCCGCGTCGAAAAAATACATCCTAAAAGATGTCAACAGGCTTCATACAGCAAAAGTCGATGCGAAGCAGCAAAGCAACTGACAGGTGGATGTGGAGCCAAACGCCACTAGCTTGATCATCAAGGCTTTGAAGGAGCTTTCAAAACCAAAGTGCCTGGTCGATGCCGATTTGGTACCGGATGGTATGTGTTTCACGTTTCAGTTCTTAATTTGAGCCGATGTGGCATTTGCGTCCTGGCAGTGTTAGATGTCAGGAGCCATTGCGAGACCGAAAAAAGACGAAGAACATCAAGCACACTGGCAACCTGACCAAGGTAAGGGCGTATTGCGAGTCTTGCTTTGTTTTACCACAAGCACTTTTAATTTCATGAGAGAGCTCGCGGGTTTGGTGCAGAACGTCTTTCTGGATATTGTGCGACAAATGTGCCTGCCTCATTCTTGAGTTGTGCTTCAATTTGAGGGTGTAACAGGAGAGAAAATACAATGGACATACTGAAATAGCTTAGAATCAGAACATACTCTTTATATATATATATGGTACCCCCCAAAAAAATCTATGTTCACCTCACTTTTGCTGGTATTTGCAATATTTTGTGTCTATTTTTGGCGGCCTTTTGGACCTTAGTTTTTGGGGTACCATATCTATATATATTATATATTTCTTTTTTTGTGCACGCACGTAGGTTGCATGACGTGTTTGTCCACTTTGGAAGGAATGCATTCTGAATGCATTCAATGCATTCAGAATGCATTCTTGATCAAAACCAAGATCCAAGATCCAAGATTCCCACAAGACTCCTGGTTAAAATCTTGGATAAACCAAGATCCAAGATCCAAGATTCCCACAAGACTCCTGGCTAAAATCTTGGATTGATACAGTGATAAAGGATGTTCCCAAATCCAAGATTTTCCACAAGACTTCTGTGCAAATC